>SJYX01004325.1:640402-676038 GCA_006410675.1 Oreotragus oreotragus
GTGTGTGTGTGTGTGTGTGTCTTGGGGTTGGGAAGGCCTCTGTCTCTGCAGATAAAGCAGGAAATGGCATGTCATGCACCCTCCTTGCTGCCTAGGAAGAGGATGGGATCTGTGTGTCTCTATACAGCTACACACATGCACGGTTTGGGTACGTGTGGATATGTGCATACACTTGATACCACTCTTCTTGTCCCCGGGGTCTCACAGGGTTCCATTGAGATTATGTGGTTTGAGAAATGAAAGCACAGAGGCTATTATTATGTATAATAGCATGTATAATCAAGTGGCTTGTCCATACATTCATTTGGACATTGAGTTCCACAGACATTTATCAAGTGTCTACCACGTGGCAGGTCTCGTGAGGTCTGGAGAGGCACCAGTGACAAAGGCAGAGTTGTTTCTGCCCTCTCCCAGTCTAGTGGGTGAATAGACCCACTGCACCCACTGTGGTAGAGATGCTAAGGAAGGCTGCCTGGAGGAGGTGATCCCTGAGACCTGTAACAGTGTGTGCTCTATCTCCTTCCTGCTGTGAGACAGAGGGGTTGGTCAAAGAGAACTGGTGGAGTTTTAGAAGTGCAGATTTTAATCCCAACTCACTGAGCAAGTCTGTTTCTTTGGGCCCCTTTCCTCCTGGATGAAGCCCGTGGGTTAGCCATGATAGCTACAGTTTCTGTGGACTGATGTTTTCTGATCTTTTATTCCCTCAGCCTGAGGAATTCTCTTTCCTGCCACGCTTCTGTCAGGCTCCACCCCCGCTCCCTGCATAAATGAAAACCAGACTGAGTGATGGAAGGCAGTGAAACACGGGTGCACACAGGACATGAGCGTGCACACACCGCACATGCTCCTCCACCCGCACCCCTCCCCTGACAAGGCAGAGGCGTGGAACAGGGGATGGAGGTGAGGGCTCAACAGACCTCGCTCTTTCCACATGGGGATACTGGGGCAGGTCCCTTAGCTTCCCAGAGCCCAATTCCAGGTCAACAAAGTGCCCGCCTGACAGGGCTTCTGAAATGACCTGAGTGACATCTGTGACGTGCCCTCCATTCTGTGTGGGACCTTGCATGTTCAGAAGATGGGAGCTAAAAGGCAATCACATTTAAAATCATCTGATGTGGGTGCCGTTTGTCTCTTCCGGGGGGAAGGTGTGATCAGAACCCCATTTGGACCTTCCCAGTGACAATAATCAAGGGCCCAATATCTGCTGTGTTCCACACTCACCATTGGTGGCTCTGCACTCTGGTTCTGGTTAGAATGCAGCTTATTAACTGGGGAACTATGACCAAGTTTCTTAACCTTTCTAAGCCTCAGTTTTCTTATCTATAAAATGGGAACTTAACTGTGGCTCCCGTGTAGAAGTGCTCTGAGGATTAACTGAGACAATGACTGTGAAAGCATTTATTGTTCCTGGCACATAGTAAGTTCTCAGTAAACTGGCAGTGACTTGCACTGGTCAGGATAGGTTAACTGGTGTAACAGATAGCCCAGAATGTGTCGAGTTAAAGACAATAGAAATTTGTTTCTTGCTCCTGTAATGGTCTTAAGAAATGCCAGATTGGCAGAGGGCCTCATCCAGGAACCTTGCTGACAGCACTGCCCTTTTTAACGTGTGGCTTCCAGGATCATTTTGGCCACTGGCATCCAGGCAGTGGATGGGGAAGAGATGTGGCTCCACTGAGAAGGTGCACCAACTTCTTAACAGTCTCTTCCTCTCACATTCTGTTGGTGAGAATTCCCTGTACTGCCTTATGTTAATGCCGTGAGGATTGGGAGAAAAATTCCCTCAGGAAGAAACCACTTTCTAGGGTCAGCTCTCCCCTATGGAAGGGGAAGAGGATTTGTGGATAAACAAAGACTTTTATTACTATTATTTTAATAATACTATTTCTATCCAGGGCAAAGTGTAGTGAGCGCTGGGTAGGTGGGAGCCTAGGAAAGAGGACAATGTACTCTGACCTGGGAGCCAGGCAGTGCCATCCGAGGGGACCTTGGAGGAGAGGCAGGTCATGCACAGGGTGAGATGGAGAGCATGGGGTGGGGTGGGGAAGGTCACTGTGGGCTGAGGGAATCACAGGAACACAGTCAAGAGGTGGGAAAGCTCAGGGAGGGGGAGAGCTGGAGGCGGGAAGGGGTGGAGAGGTGTTGGCAGACTGTTAGGAAGGCCTGGGATGGTGAGATAAGGGGCGGAAATTCAGTCACGCGTGGTCTTTCTGCAGTGGAGTCCAGGGGAATGGTGGTCATGGTGATAAAGGAGTGAGAGATGGGGGAGGTGGAGGTGAGGAAAGAGAGAGAAAAGGGGTGGAGGACAAAAGTCTGGGATTCACAGAGGAGAGGCTGGAAGGAGCAGAGAAGGGAGAAGGGGTCTCCAGGGCCCCCCATTGTCTCCTGGCAGCCTCCTTTCCCACCTGGAGCCCAGCTCTAAACACATACACACACACACACACACACACACACACACACACACACACACACACGCCCCTGTCGGGGGAGGTTGGATCTCCTCTTTCTCCTTTCTTCTCCTTCCAGGAAGGAAGTGGCTCCAGATGCTGTGGGTGGGACATTCCTTGGCTTCGCATGCTGTTCCCAGATCTCTCCTGATTCCTGGTAACAGAGCTGGCACCTCTAAGCAGCCCGGGAGAGGGGTGAGCCCTGTTGAAGAAAACCCTGCACCCCAGGAAGTCTGAGTCTCACCTTGAGCCACCCCAGGCCTCTGTAGGTGCAAGGCCTGCTTCCGAGAGAGCTCTGGTGATCAGATCTGCTAGACCCCTGCCCAAAGCCGGCACTGTGACAGATATAAGGCAGGACTCTGCACTCTGGAGCTCATAGTAGCCTGGGGGAGTGAGGTGGTCTTTAGAAATCCCTGTGAAGGGAACGAGTTCACATTAAAAGGGTACTTGGAGGAAGTGACATCTGTAATGGGCCACGCAGGAGATACGGGATTCTGACAGGTGGCGATGACTCGGAGGAGGGCTTCAGGGGGAAGAAAGCGCATGTGCAGAGGTGGAGGGAGAGGGAAATTCAGGTCTCCTGGGGGAAACACAGATCAGTCCAGTTTTGGGGAAACAAGAGAACTGGCGGAAAGTCATGGGGCCACTGAGACGTGGAGGTAATTGAGGAGGGCTTGTGTGGGAAGTATGCATTCATCGAGCAGGTGCTAGACAGCTTTGGGAGGCTATTGAGCAGAGGGAGGATAATAAGGTAGCTGCTGGCCTGTTCTTTATACCTTCCCAGCTGCTCCTGCCCTGTGGTGAGACCCTCCAGGCTTCAGGGCAGTGCAGCAGTCAGGCCCAGGGCAGCATTGACCACAGGCAAGTGGCTGGAGGACTTGGGAGCACAGAGACTCTGCTTCTGGTCTTCAAAATCAAGTCTCATTTTAATTAAAAAAATTTTTTTTTTCTTTTTTAATTTTAAAAAATATATTTTTTTCTTTTCTTGATGAGGGCCATTTTAAAGTCTATTAAATTTCTTACAATATTGCTGTTTTATGTTTTGACTTTTTGGCCACAAGGCACATGGAATCTTAGCTCCTTGATCCGAGGTCGAACTTGTACTTCCTGCATTGGAAGGTGAAACCTTAACCACTGACTCGCCCGGGAAATCCTCAAGTTTTACTTTTAAAGGATGGAGGTCCTGGTATCAGGCCAGAGGGAGAGGGGCCAGAGAGGCCTGGGCTTGCTTCTCAGCTCTAGTACCCTCACTGGCCATGAGACTTTGTGTGCGTGGGTCAACCTCTCTGGGCCTCAGTTTCCTCAAAGAGACGTAGCATCACAGCAACGCTGCTCATGGCAAAACGTGATGACACATTCAATAAGTATTTGTTTCCTAAATATGGGGTTGGCATAGCTCAGGGGAGGGGGGATCAGCTATTCCAGGCTGCCAACAACTCAGCCTGGAGAGGCCGCTGCTGTCCCTTCTCATCCTGTGCCTACTTGCCCTGGTTGGAGGGAGCCCTGGCCCCTTTCCAGGCCCAGCTGGATCCTCCCCCTGCCCCAGGTCTGTGCCCGCTGGAGCACCAGAGGCAGGTAGGCTTTGGAAAGTGTCACAGTCCTAGCGCAGTGACAGGCCAGGAATTAACATGAGGGGCCCAGGGGACCCTGGCCCCAGGCTAGTGCTGGCTCAGTCACTGGATCCAGAAAAGGGGCAGGAATCCAGGTCCCCAGCCTGTGCTCCATGGGCTAGCTTGGCATCTTCCCTTTCCTTTTGTTAGCTTTCTTCAGGAGGAGAGAGAGGAGGAAGAGAGCCTTCAGGATGAAGAGGGAGGTGTTAGAGCCCCCACCTCCTTCAGCTGGTCCTGGAGAAAGAGCAAACCAATTCACAGCCTCACCTCTCTGGACCTGGCCAGTGATGGAACATCTTGATTCTAATCCTAGCTCAGCCACTTAATAGCTGGGTGCCCTTGGGCACATTATTAACCTCTTCCAGCCTCAGTTTCTTTGACTGTAAAATGGGAATAATAGCAGTACCAGCTCACAGTGTTGTGAGACCTGAATGAGCTGCTGATTACACAGTTAGCATGTGACCAACCCATAATGAGTCCCTTAAATGTCAGTTTTCCTCCTCCCTCCCTCCCCTCCTCATGGGAAATATGATGACTGTCTTAAAAGCAGTGCTCTGAGATGGGAGACCCATGGGTAGACGGAGGCAATGCCCCTCCTCACTGAACCCTCAGAATCCCAGGCCAGGAANGTGTGTGTGTGTGTGTGTGTCTTGGGGTTGGGAAGGCCTCTGTCTCTGCAGATAAAGCAGGAAATGGCATGTCATGCACCCTCCTTGCTGCCTAGGAAGAGGATGGGATCTGTGTGTCTCTATACAGCTACACACATGCACGGTTTGGGTACGTGTGGATATGTGCATACACTTGATACCACTCTTCTTGTCCCCGGGGTCTCACAGGGTTCCATTGAGATTATGTGGTTTGAGAAATGAAAGCACAGAGGCTATTATTATGTATAATAGCATGTATAATCAAGTGGCTTGTCCATACATTCATTTGGACATTGAGTTCCACAGACATTTATCAAGTGTCTACCACGTGGCAGGTCTCGTGAGGTCTGGAGAGGCACCAGTGACAAAGGCAGAGTTGTTTCTGCCCTCTCCCAGTCTAGTGGGTGAATAGACCCACTGCACCCACTGTGGTAGAGATGCTAAGGAAGGCTGCCTGGAGGAGGTGATCCCTGAGACCTGTAACAGTGTGTGCTCTATCTCCTTCCTGCTGTGAGACAGAGGGGTTGGTCAAAGAGAACTGGTGGAGTTTTAGAAGTGCAGATTTTAATCCCAACTCACTGAGCAAGTCTGTTTCTTTGGGCCCCTTTCCTCCTGGATGAAGCCCGTGGGTTAGCCATGATAGCTACAGTTTCTGTGGACTGATGTTTTCTGATCTTTTATTCCCTCAGCCTGAGGAATTCTCTTTCCTGCCACGCTTCTGTCAGGCTCCACCCCCGCTCCCTGCATAAATGAAAACCAGACTGAGTGATGGAAGGCAGTGAAACACGGGTGCACACAGGACATGAGCGTGCACACACCGCACATGCTCCTCCACCCGCACCCCTCCCCTGACAAGGCAGAGGCGTGGAACAGGGGATGGAGGTGAGGGCTCAACAGACCTCGCTCTTTCCACATGGGGATACTGGGGCAGGTCCCTTAGCTTCCCAGAGCCCAATTCCAGGTCAACAAAGTGCCCGCCTGACAGGGCTTCTGAAATGACCTGAGTGACATCTGTGACGTGCCCTCCATTCTGTGTGGGACCTTGCATGTTCAGAAGATGGGAGCTAAAAGGCAATCACATTTAAAATCATCTGATGTGGGTGCCGTTTGTCTCTTCCGGGGGGAAGGTGTGATCAGAACCCCATTTGGACCTTCCCAGTGACAATAATCAAGGGCCCAATATCTGCTGTGTTCCACACTCACCATTGGTGGCTCTGCACTCTGGTTCTGGTTAGAATGCAGCTTATTAACTGGGGAACTATGACCAAGTTTCTTAACCTTTCTAAGCCTCAGTTTTCTTATCTATAAAATGGGAACTTAACTGTGGCTCCCGTGTAGAAGTGCTCTGAGGATTAACTGAGACAATGACTGTGAAAGCATTTATTGTTCCTGGCACATAGTAAGTTCTCAGTAAACTGGCAGTGACTTGCACTGGTCAGGATAGGTTAACTGGTGTAACAGATAGCCCAGAATGTGTCGAGTTAAAGACAATAGAAATTTGTTTCTTGCTCCTGTAATGGTCTTAAGAAATGCCAGATTGGCAGAGGGCCTCATCCAGGAACCTTGCTGACAGCACTGCCCTTTTTAACGTGTGGCTTCCAGGATCATTTTGGCCACTGGCATCCAGGCAGTGGATGGGGAAGAGATGTGGCTCCACTGAGAAGGTGCACCAACTTCTTAACAGTCTCTTCCTCTCACATTCTGTTGGTGAGAATTCCCTGTACTGCCTTATGTTAATGCCGTGAGGATTGGGAGAAAAATTCCCTCAGGAAGAAACCACTTTCTAGGGTCAGCTCTCCCCTATGGAAGGGGAAGAGGATTTGTGGATAAACAAAGACTTTTATTACTATTATTTTAATAATACTATTTCTATCCAGGGCAAAGTGTAGTGAGCGCTGGGTAGGTGGGAGCCTAGGAAAGAGGACAATGTACTCTGACCTGGGAGCCAGGCAGTGCCATCCGAGGGGACCTTGGAGGAGAGGCAGGTCATGCACAGGGTGAGATGGAGAGCATGGGGTGGGGTGGGGAAGGTCACTGTGGGCTGAGGGAATCACAGGAACACAGTCAAGAGGTGGGAAAGCTCAGGGAGGGGGAGAGCTGGAGGCGGGAAGGGGTGGAGAGGTGTTGGCAGACTGTTAGGAAGGCCTGGGATGGTGAGATAAGGGGCGGAAATTCAGTCACGCGTGGTCTTTCTGCAGTGGAGTCCAGGGGAATGGTGGTCATGGTGATAAAGGAGTGAGAGATGGGGGAGGTGGAGGTGAGGAAAGAGAGAGAAAAGGGGTGGAGGACAAAAGTCTGGGATTCACAGAGGAGAGGCTGGAAGGAGCAGAGAAGGGAGAAGGGGTCTCCAGGGCCCCCCATTGTCTCCTGGCAGCCTCCTTTCCCACCTGGAGCCCAGCTCTAAACACATACACACACACACACACACACACACACACACACACACACACACGCCCCTGTCGGGGGGAGGTTGGATCTCCTCTTTCTCCCTTCTTCTCCTTCCAGGAAGGAAGTGGCTCCAGATGCTGTGGGTGGGACATTCCTTGGCTTCGCATGCTGTTCCCAGATCTCTCCTGATTCCTGGTAACAGAGCTGGCACCTCTAAGCAGCCCGGGAGAGGGGTGAGCCCTGTTGAAGAAAACCCTGCACCCCAGGAAGTCTGAGTCTCACCTTGAGCCACCCCAGGCCTCTGTAGGTGCAAGGCCTGCTTCCGAGAGAGCTCTGGTGATCAGATCTGCTAGACCCCTGCCCAAAGCCGGCACTGTGACAGATATAAGGCAGGACTCTGCACTCTGGAGCTCATAGTAGCCTGGGGGAGTGAGGTGGTCTTTAGAAATCCCTGTGAAGGGAACGAGTTCACATTAAAAGGGTACTTGGAGGAAGTGACATCTGTAATGGGCCACGCAGGAGATACGGGATTCTGACAGGTGGCGATGACTCGGAGGAGGGCTTCAGGGGGAAGAAAGCGCATGTGCAGAGGTGGAGGGAGAGGGAAATTCAGGTCTCCTGGGGGAAACACAGATCAGTCCAGTTTTGGGGAAACAAGAGAACTGGCGGAAAGTCATGGGGCCACTGAGACGTGGAGGTAATTGAGGAGGGCTTGTGTGGGAAGTATGCATTCATCGAGCAGGTGCTAGACAGCTTTGGGAGGCTATTGAGCAGAGGTAGGATAATAAGGTAGCTGCTGGCCTGTTCTTTATACCTTCCCAGCTGCTCCTGCCCTGTGGTGAGACCCTCCAGGCTTCAGGGCAGTGCAGCAGTCAGGCCCAGGGCAGCATTGACCACAGGCAAGTGGCTGGAGGACTTGGGAGCACAGAGACTCTGCTTCTGGTCTTCAAAATCAAGTCTCACTTTAATTAAAAAAAATTTTTTTTTTCTTTTTTAGATTTAAAAAAATATATTTTTTTCTTTTCTTGATGAGGGCCATTTTAAAGTCTATTAAATTTCTTACAATATTGCTGTTTTATGTTTTGACTTTTTGGCCACAAGGCACATGGAATCTTAGCTCCCTGATCCGAGGTCGAACTTGTACTTCCTGCATTGGAAGGTGAAACCTTAACCACTGACTCGCCCGGGAAATCCTCAAGTTTTACTTTTAAAGGATGGAGGTCCTGGTATCAGGCCAGAGGGAGAGGGGCCAGAGAGGCCTGGGCTTGCTTCTCAGCTCTAGTACCCTCACTGGCCATGAGACTTTGTGTGCGTGGGTCAACCTCTCTGGGCTTCAGTTTCCTCAAAGAGACGTAGCATCACAGCAACGCTGCTCATGGCAAAACGTGATGACACATTCAATAAGTATTTGTTTCCTAAATATGGGGTTGGCATAGCTCAGGGGAGGGGGGATCAGCTATTCCAGGCTGCCAACAACTCAGCCTGGAGAGGCCGCTGCTGTCCCTTCTCATCCTGTGCCTACTTGCCCTGGTTGGAGGGAGCCCTGGCCCCTTTCCAGGCCCAGCTGGATCCTCCCCCTGCCCCAGGTCTGTGCCTGCTGGAGCACCAGAGGCAGGTAGGCTTTGGAAAGTGTCACAGTCCTAGCGCAGTGACAGGCCAGGAATTAACATGAGGGGCCCAGGGGACCCTGGCCCCAGGCTAGTGCTGGCTCAGTCACTGGATCCAGAAAAGGGGCAGGAATCCAGGTCCCCAGCCTGTGCTCCATGGGCTAGCTTGGCATCTTCCCTTTCCTTTTGTTAGCTTTCTTCAGGAGGAGAGAGAGGAGGAAGAGAGCCTTCAGGATGAAGAGGGAGGTGTTAGAGCCCCCACCTCCTTCAGCTGGTCCTGGAGAAAGAGCAAACCAATTCACAGCCTCACCTCTCTGGACCTGGCCAGTGATGGAACATCTTGATTCTAATCCTAGCTCAGCCACTTAATAGCTGGGTGCCCTTGGGCACATTATTAACCTCTTCCAGCCTCAGTTTCTTTGACTGTAAAATGGGAATAATAGCAGTACCAGCTCACAGTGTTGTGAGACCTGAATGAGCTGCTGATTACACAGTTAGCATGTGACCAACCCATAATGAGTCCCTTAAATGTCAGTTTTCCTCCTCCCTCCCTCCCCTCCTCATGGGAAATATGATGACTGTCTTAAAAGCAGTGCTCTGAGATGGGAGACCCATGGGTAGACGGAGGCAATGCCCCTCCTCACTGAACCCTCAGAATCCCAGGCCAGGAAACTGCATAAAACAGGAACCTGGTAGTTTCACCCACAGGTGCAGAAGTCTGTGGTGGGTGGAGACTTCTCCTGCATCCTTTGCCCTAGGATGGAGCGGGGCCAGATGGAGCAGGGTGAGAGGGTTGGAAACTAACTGGACCAGTACTTTCTCCTTCCTGAGGCTGCTTCCTCTATCTAAACTCAGACAGTCCAGATGTCCCATCCCATTCTCTGCCAGCCAACTAAAGAAGAGCCAACAGCTAATTCGCACTAGGATGTTACAGCAGTAAATGAATCAATGACATTCACACCCTAGGGGTGTTGATAGCTGTTAATGGCTTTCCGGTTCAGCCAAACTGCCTTCTTCCCAACACAGCTCCCTTCCCTGAAGTCGGCTGGGGCTTAGCTGGAGTGCAGATTGCCTGCAGGGATCAGAGGCCCAAATGTGGACTCTAGTCTGGGGTCTGGAGGGCTTCCCTCATGGCTCAGTTGGTTAAGAACCCACCTGCCAATGCAAGAGACACAAGAGACGTGGGTTTGATCCCTGTGTCAGGAACATCCCCCTGGAGAAGGAAATGGCAACCTACTTCAGTATTGTTGTCTGGAGAATCCCATGGACAGAGGAGCCTGGTGGGCTACAGTCCATGGGGTTGCAAAGAGGGGGACACGACAGAGTGTACGTATATGCATGCATGCACTGGTGTCTGGAATAGGGCTCACCAAGGGACATAAGCCAAGGGGCAGGCGAGCTGGAACCCTTCACTATCAGCTGCTAGAAAGCAGGTGAACCAAAAGTCCTTAAAAGTTTAGGTCAGGCCAGATGACAACATGCGTGTAGTCCGCTGACCACCACTGTCCCTCGACTGATTTATTTAAGTTTTTTGGCCACACCACACAGCGTGCAGGATCTCAGTTCCCTGATCAGGGATTGAACCCATGCCCCACACACTGGAAGCACGGAGTCTTAACCACTGGACCTCCCGGGAAGTCCAAAACATCCTTCTTTTTGTTTTCCTTTGGCTGCCCCTTGATTTAAGAAGGGCAAAGTCTGGAAAGTGGAAGAAGGCGGGGTGAGAGGCAGGAGAGAGCCTGCAGGTTCTCCACGCCCAGGGTGGGGTTGTCGTTTCCTGCCCGTCTTCCACACGGACAGCTAGGACCTGCTGAGATTACAACTGTGTCAACCTCATCTGAGTCTCTTGGCTGGGAGAGGAAAGCAGTGGTGACTTGGGTGGGCTGGCTGTACCCTGTCCTGGGTTCTGCAGCTCTGTGGGCAGAACATAACTCCTAGGAGTCCCACGCCTGGGCTGAGGGGTCAACTAGGGATCTTGTCAAAAGGTGGATATTGATTTAAAGGCCTGGGGCCTGATCTGCATTTCTTTTTTATTTTTTACCTGGCAAGTGTTACACATGTAAGTCGCCCAGTCATGTCTAACTCTTTGCGATCTCATGGACTATAGCCTGCCAGGCTTCTCTGTCCATGGAATTGTCCAGGCACGAATGTTGGAGTGGGTAGCCATGCCTTTCTCCAGGGGATCTTCCCCACCCAGGGATCCAACCAGAGTCCTTTGTATTGCAGATTCTTTATTGTCTGAGGCACTACAGAAGCCCTTTAAAGTTGCTTTTATTTCTAATGGTTATAAAGAAACATTATCAAACATAAAAGAAATCATGGAATGTAATTCTATGAGTCCTTGTTGGAATAAAAATATCTTGAAAACCAAAGCCAGCCAATTGAGAGACCAATCGGACTAGGAATTCAGGAATGACAAAGCCAGTAAGGATAAAAGGTCCTGTGGGGAGCACTGATTGCATTTAAATATAAATATAAAATCTTGTAGATACAGGGGAGTCACTCATTCAGTCTCCATTCTATCATCCTTTGATAGGAGGCTTCTCCGGTGGCCCACATGGTACAGAATCTGCCTGCAATGCAGGACACCTGGGTTTGATCCTCGGGCTGGGAAGATCCCCTGGAGAAGGGCATGGCAAGCCTCTCCAGCACTCTTGGGTAGAGAATTCCCTGAACAGAGGAGTCTCGTGGGCTACATAGTCCATGAGGTCACAAAGAGTCGGACGTGACTGTGTGACTAACACTTTTACTTCACTTTGATAGTATGTGCAAGTACAGCCTTCCTTTCCCAGTGGCCGGTGGTTTAGGTGGTGCTAATGTGCCCGAGTCCTGCTTTCTCTGCCTTCAGCCCTCCCTNGCTACATAGTCCATGAGGTCACAAAGAGTCGGACGTGACTGTGTGACTAACACTTTTACTTCACTTTGATAGTATGTGCAAGTACAGCCTTCCTTTCCCAGTGGCCGGTGGTTTAGGTGGTGCTAATGTGCCCGAGTCCTGCTTTCTCTGCCTTCAGCCCTCCCTCATTGCCTCCCCCAGAAGTGTGGAGTTTTCTGTTGAGATGCTGCTGTGAGTGGTTTCAGGTTAGGGAGAAGGACGTCCCGTTTGTCTTCTCGCCTTTATGGATGTAGGGCGTAGCATGGGGCTCTGAGCCTGGTGGCTGTGATGTAGGGCGTAGCGTGGGGCTCTGAGCCTGGTGGCTGTGATGTAGGGCGTAGCGTGGGGCTCTGAGCCTGGTGGCTGTGATGGCGGTGGTTTCTGGTGTCTGTCTCTGCCCTTGCCTGCAAGGTGCCGGGCCTCTGCGTTTCTTATAAGCTCCCGGGTTCAGGACCAGCAGCTTGAGTCGTGAGGGTGGATAACTGGGAGTGAGGGCTAAGGACACTTCGGGCCGAAGGAGCTGGCCGGTGGCCTCTGGTGTCCCTTCTGCTCTGAGGCCATGCTTCTCTACGACCGCATGTTGGTGGGTAGCCAGCCCATCCACTTAGCAGCTCCTCTATGTGCCGCACCAGGCCCAGAGGGAAGCGGCCACCTCTGAGGGTGATTGACAGATGATAAGGACAGTTACCCATCCTTGAGAACCTACCCTGAGAAGACCTCAGTCCTTACGGATGGCAGGATCTGGCCCCAAGATACTTTTGAGGCCCATGGGACCCTGGATGTAGAGAAAGTACAGGGATTAGAGATACTTGTTCATTTAGCAAACATGTCTACCCAGGACCTGAGAGATCCTTTAGGGAGGGGAGATGGAGCTCTTCTGAATCCCTTTGTGGAGGCCCAGCACAGAGGCAGAGTGGGGGTGGGGGCGGTGGTGGTCTGAGGGGGCCTGCTCCACGGGCCTGCCCTGCTGGAGCTTATCTCCCCCCCGGAGGCTTCATAGAGACTTAGACGGTGTTGAGGCACTGGCCCCTTGCCGAAGGGCTCCAGGAACTCAGGTCTCTGCCGCAGGTAAACACCTGGCTTTGGGACTGCAGGAAGCTCCTAGCACAGAAACTTCAGCCTCTCCCTCTCTCTCTCAGGGCTGGGTTCCTGTCAAGGAAACAGAGAAAGTTTCCACTGTGTGTGCCGCCCACGTGGAAGTGCCCTATTATCTTTTCCCTTTTGCAGAAAATCAGGTCAGTGGTTTGAGTGCGGTCGCTCACCGCACGGTGCAGCAGAGAGGTGGCTTGGGCTGGCGTGGCCTTGACAAGTGCACACGGCGGAGGGCAGGAGGGTGAGGGCCGGGCTCCCCGAGCCAAGGGGTCCCCGGAAAGCAGCTGTCAGCCTGGCCACATCCTGTTTCCCTCCAAGCATTCCTCTCCCTGCACTCCTGCCACTGGCCGGGGCTGAGGCCTGCCTGGTGGACCCCACTGAGTAATCGGGGAATGAGGCCTGAGTGCCCTGGCCTGTGGCTGGGGGCTCTGTGGGAAGGGGTGGGCAGTGGGCTGGAAGCCTGGGGTGAAACCGGGTGGGGTGGGACTCTCCCCATAGGTGAAAATAACCATAACAACAAGGCCTCTGGGCGTCAAGCACTTTCACACCAAGTTTCCTCACCTTGCCCACAACACAGCCCTGGAAGGGGAGAGAGTGGGCGTTATTATTATTATGCCCCATTTGCTGACGAGTGTGTTTGGAGTGAGAGTGAGGTCAAGAGCCTAGTTCAAAGGCTTCTAGACTCCAGCCCTCGCTCATTCTCCTCTTCCGGGGCCCCCTGGGGCCCAGAGAGAACTTTCCCTGTTGCCCTTGCAGGTGGCAGGAGACACAGCCACGGCCTCCGGGGACCAGGAGTCCGAGCGGGCTCAGCTGAGTCCTTTGGCCCTGGGTGTCTCGGGGGCTGTGGCCAAGGGGCTGGGGCCACCTGGGGCTGCGGTCTTCTCAGGGCTCAACAGGGGCAGGACCTGCCTCCTCAGGATCCGAGCCTGAGCGGAATGGGGGCCAGACAGCAGAACATTTTACGAGAAAGGTGGCCTGTCCATCCTCTTCTCGTCCAGCTCCCCACTGCCCCGTCCACCTGTCACCCCCACCCTCTCAGCACCCTGAGTCCCCTTCTCCGCTCTGTTTTCGCCTCTGTGGCTGTTTCCTCAGAGGCTCAGACAATAGAGGCTGATGATCCAACTGCTGCAACCTCCCCTCCCCCTGCAGCTAGAAATCACCTGTTACCCATCGCTGGGGCCCTGCCTGCCAGACTGAGACCTTTTTCTTCCCTCCCACTTCTTACTGGAAATGGGTCACCGTCGGTGTCCCCCCACCCCCCACCCCAGGCCTCCCTCAGGAAGATCAAGGACTAGTCTCTGGCTTTGCCTGCTCTGTGGGCCTCTCTGCAGCGGGGCGGTGGGTGGGGGCTGGTGCCCATGACCACGGGAGGCCCTTCTCGTGTGTTGGGGTCAGCAGGGGGAGCTTGTTGTGACCTCTTCGGGTCAGTTCAGTTGCCTGCTCTGGATACACCCTCGGAAGAGCAGCTTGCCACGAGATTACGATACTGACGTTGCACAGGTCATGCTGGAAATTACAGAGTGTCTGAGAGGAAAAACAAACGGGGGTTTCAGTTCCCATGGAAACGGCATCTATTTGCAGAGGAGCCCGCGCGTCAGAGCCAGACAGCTCTGACCCGGCGCCTGGGTGGGGCGGGGGTGGACGTTGGAAGGCAGGGTCATCTATTTACTGCCCGGGACTCTCCCAGGGCCGCGAGTCTGAAAGGGCGCCCTTACCCGTGCTCTTGACCAGCACTCTTTTCATAGCAGGGCCCGTCGGACCGGGCATATCTCTGCAGTGCAGGGGGTTTTGGGCAGAGTGAAAACTTGTGAGTCAAAGGAGTGGGAAGACCCTGAATTCGCTATTGATTCCACCAACATTTTTGACCTATTCTGTGCCAGGCACCGGCTCGGCCAGCCAATCAGGGGTTGGGAAGAACCTTCGAAGTGTGGTTGAAACTTCCTTTCCTGGAAGGAACTGTGGTCAGAAGGGGGCTCAGCCTTTCGGGGACCGGAGGCTACGGCAGCACACAGGTGTGGCATGTCGCTCCCCCACCCTGCAGCCAAAGCAAGAGACTTCGGTTCTCATGTTTCAGGGGTGCTGAACTCCTACATCTCTGGGGGAAAAGTTACCCTTAAAAGGTCAAAGCAGGCACCCACGCCTTCAGCAGAGATTATTCCAGTGATTGTCGTGGGATATGTCTCTCTCTACCCTCCTCCCTAAAGACTGATGTCTATCTAATAGCAATGTATAACATACAGAATTTTAAATACATTTGTGTAGGATATAAGATTCAAAGAAGGCAATGGCACCCCACTCCAGTACTCTCGCCTGGAGAATCCCATGGATGGAGGAGCCTGGTGGGCTACAGTCCATGGGGTTGCTAAGAGTCGGACACGACTGAGCGACTTCATTTTCACTTTTCACTTTCATGCATTGGAGAGGGAAATGGTAACCCATTCCAGTATTCTTGCCTGGAGAATCCCAGGGACGGCGGAGCCTGGTGGGCTGCCGTCCATGGGGTTGCACAGAGTCGGACACGTCTGACGCGACTTTGCAGCAGCAGCAGGATATAAGATTAATATAATTAATTAACTAGAAGTCTATTATATTTAAATTATTAATGACGTCATTCCAGATGCTCCTATTCTTATTTTTTCTGCATTTGATAAAATATTCTCAGAGAAATGTTAATATGTCTCACTATGATTATTTTTTTTCTTTTTCCCTATATTTCTTCTGAATTTTTGCTTTACATATCTTTGTTTCTTTGTGGTTAGGTGTCTAATGTTAGGTGTCTTTGTGGTTATGATGTCTATTTTTTGTGAATTGTATCTTCTTTCATTAAAATATTCATTTTCGTTTCGTTTAAAATAAATAAACTAAAAAAAGAGAGAAAGACTGATGTCTAAGCTGGAAGCATTCATGTCTCGTCACCACCAAGATGAGGCCCCTGTTGTGTGTGAATTTTCCAGTTAGAGATCATTAAGTGAACCAATACAAAGAAAGGCTGTATTTTCTTATCACTCTGTGGTCACAGAGAGCTCCTCCATCCTCCTGATCTCATTGAGTGGAATTCTCCCAACAGCTCGAGAAAGTTGTTAAGACAGCACTGTGCCCATTTTTGTATGGGGCAAACTAAGGCTTGGGAGGAGAGAGTACTTGTTGAGGTGACAGAGAAGGTAAAAGGTGAAGCTGGTATGGGAATCTCAGGCCAAATGCTCTGCTTTGCTCCCTCCTCCCTGTCCGGGGGACCTCTGATGACCAGCCCCCAGCCCTGGCTGGCCTGGGGAATAGGAGGCATCTGCCCACTGGAGAGGCTGGGCAGTGGGGAAGGACCACGCTATGTCTGGTTTCCTAACTTGTTGAGGTGACAGAGAAGGTAAAAGGTGAAGCTGGTATGGGAATCTCAGGCCAAATGCTCTGCTTTGCTCCCTCCTCCCTGTCCGGGGGACCTCTGATGACCAGCCCCCAGCCCTGGCTGGCCTGGGGAATAGGAGGCATCTGCCCACTGGAGAGGCTGGGCAGTGGGGAAGGACCACGCTATGTCTGGTTTCCTAGGGGCTGCAGATCAGAAAGACCACAGACCACAACTCTGCTGCTTGCTCCCACCCTTTCATTCTTCAATGCCTTTGTTTCCTTCTTGTAAATCAAGGGAGTATGAGTGTGTGGGGGTCTGAGGGACCTGCGCTCTCGGAAGAATTCCAGTGAAACCAAGGTTATTCACGTGCCACTTGGATGGCAGCTCCTCTTTCCCCGAAGGTGACTGTAATGGGGGCAGCCCGAGGGCACAGTGGACTCTCCTTAGAGCTGATTTGTTTCCTGGTGAACTCCTTGGTGTGTGGCACCACCTAACAGATTATTGGGATCTCAGGGCAGAGAGCCCGGAGCAGCTTTACATAAGGGAGGTCAGGCTGGGGGCAGAAAGTAGAGGAGGAAGAAAAAGTCCCAGGTCTTGAGTTCCTCCTGGCTTGTTGGGGGAAAGGTGCAGTGGGATCATAAAGAACATGGGGATGCTGACGGTCCCTGAAAGGATGCTGGGCTAGGTCCACATCTGCATCTGGCTGGGAAGGAGGGAGTTTCTGAGCCCAGGATCGGATGGCAAGCCCTGACAAGGAGATGAGATGTCCAGTGCTGGGGAGAATCCAGGAGGTGAGAGCACAGTGTTGATGCCTACCTGACCACCCTGCAGTGAGGATGTGAGATGGGGGCTGGGGCTGAAAAGTGCTTTGCCCAAGGACTGGTGGCTAGTGAGAAGCAGAGGTGGGGAAGCTTAGAACTGCCTCTCTTCTGGAGTGAGGTGGGGTGTGCTGTACTTTTGGGAAGGTCAAAGTCATTGTTCTTACTTTCTGAGTCCAAGACCTTCTTCTTCTTCTTTTTTTTTTTTTAAATTATTTATTTGGCTGTTCCAAGTCTTAGTTGTAAAGTTCAGGATCTTTAGTTATGGCCTGGGTCCCCTGCATTGGAAGCACAGAGTCTTAGCCACTGGAAGTCTTAGCTACCAGGGAGGTCCCTCCAAGACTGTCTAAACTCTGATGGGACCACTGATCCTGGAGACTTCCCTCCTGCCCTGCTGTCCTCTCTCCCTCTCCATGCATGCCCTGCCCCCTCCCCATTTGATTCCTTTACTTTCTCCTTTTTTTCTGACCCCTCCACTTTCCACGCTCATCCTTTCTTTTGGTCCCAGCTCCTGGTCCCAGGCCAATGAGAGAAGCTGGCTATAGCTGCTGGGGATGCTGGGGACAGAGTGAACAAACTTGTTTCTCCACCCCACCCCCAGACCCGTTCCCTAGTGCTTTTCTCTGCTGCCCCCAATGTTAAAAGCTGATCAAGCTGTGCCAATGGGCTGCAGGTCTCTGAGCATCAGCTGTGAGTGTCCATGACCCTCTGGGTTGTGTGTGTGCACTACAGTGAGTGTGCACGAGGGATGACTGTTGTTTGATGTGGGGTGGGGTGTTTATGTCTCTATACTTGTGTGTGTGTGTGTACAGTGTCTATATTGTTTAATATAACTGTTTTGTGCTTCTTAACATTTGGTGAATGCACGTACTTAAGGATGCATACCCAAAGAACCAGCTATAGAGCTTGCAGGGCCCTGTCCAAAATGAAAATGCTGGGCCTCTTGTTCAAAAATTATGAAGAATTTCAAGACACAGACAGGTGAGCGTTTAATCAGGTGTGGGCCCTTTTGAGTACAGGTTCTGTGTGATTGCACGGGTCTCAGACCCGTGAAGCTGGTCGTGTATATGAGTGAGTGTGCTGCTTGTGTGTGTGTGTTGGTGTCGGGGGAGGTGTGCTGGGCATGAAATCTGAGCTCTTTCCTCACCACTCCCCTGGGGCCAGGCCCCTCCACAGCTGCTAGGGTCTATCAAAGAAAGGTGTGTGTTTTATTTTTGGCGCCTCGGCTGCCTGCACCCACAGAGCCCCGGGAGGCTTTTGTTTTATCGCCTTTGTTGGATGAGTGACAAGCACTTCCCTCCACCTGCTGCCTCGGTGGCCCCACCAGAAACCACAGCTGGAGGTGTGGCAGCTTCCTGAGCCCCTCACCCACTCACTGTGCACCTCTTCAGGCATCAGTGTGCCCAGAGCTCTGCTGGCTGACCCCACCCATGTAGTCCGGCTCCCTCACCTCACAGCCCCGTGTTGACCAGTGAGCCCGTGGGAGAGCCAGGACACCCCTATCTCTTAGGCACACAGCCCCCCAGGGTGAGCCTATGGAAGAAGCCTGGGTGGAAATCAGGGCCTGGAGGAGAGAAGGGGAGACAAAGCGTGAAGGGAGCAACAGAGCCTGGCAGCCGCCCAGCTGTGGGGTTACGTCCCCCTAGGCAGGTGGGGCTGTGTAATTGTCGCTTGATTCTCCCTCCTCCCAAGTCAGTGCTCTGTATCCAATGGGTTATGAGAAATGTTGGCTGTACTGAACACAATGGCTGGCAAGAAGTAGGGGCTTTGTATGTATTTGACAATGAATAAACAGTTATTTAGTTGGCCCATGGGGTGGAGTGGCAGAAGCATGAGCTTGAGAAGCCAGCTAGAACTGGTTGAAATCACTTAGTAGCTTTACCAAATGGTAGCTGTGTGATTTTGACAAATCTCCTTAACTTCCCTGAGCCTCAGTTTCGTCTTCTGTAAAATGGGATTCAAGTAGAGTTGCTGTGAAAATGAAATGGGATAAGATGGGAAGCTTAGTGCAGTGTGTAGCGCATGATAAAATCCTAATGAAGTTGTAGTTATTCTTTTTTTTATGATTTTTTGATGTGGTGTTAATCACTCAGTCATGTTCGACTCTTTGTGACCCAATGGACTGTAGGCCACCAGGCTCCTCTGTCTTTGGAATTCTCCAGGCAAGAAATACTGGAGCGGGTTGCCCTTCCCTTCTCCAAGGGATCTTCCTGACCCAGGGACTGAACCCAGGTCTCCCACATTGTGGGCAGATTCTAATGTGCACCATTTAAAAAAGTCTTTACTGAATTTGTTATAATATTGCTCCTGTTTTATGCTTTGGTTTTTTGACTGTGAGGCATGTGAGATCTTACCTCCTTGGTCAGAGACTGAACCCACACCCGCTGTATTAGAAGGTGAAGTCTTAACCACAGGACCCTCAGGGAAGTCCCAAGCTGTAGTTATTTTTGCTGGCTGTGTTATCTCAGGTAAGTTACACAAGCTCTCTAAGCTTAGGTTTCCTCACCTGTTGTCATAAGAATTCAGCAGGAGATGGAATACACAGCACAGTCCTGGAGCATCATAGCCACTCAGCACCGAGAGCCGTGAGCAACCAGGTTAGGACCCCTCCCCTTCTTGGAGGTTGCTTCCACCCTGAGGCTCCATGTTTCCCAAAGTCCCTTTCTTGACCCTCCCCTCCTCCAACCACTGTCTCCCAGCTCTGAGTCCTCCAGAAATGAAAGCTCACGAGTTCTGAATAGTCCATGTCCAAGTTTGGGGGCAGGAGTTGGGTAACTGAAAGGGAGCCTGGGGTAGAGGAGCTATGCAGTTCTTGGACCGAAATCCAAGTTCTGCCTTTGATGGGATTGGAGGATGCCAGATGGGTCTGGGCCTGCCTCTTGTATGGAGGGGGCATGCAGAGGGTTGGGTCTGTGAACTGCTCAGGCCTTGTCCTTCTCTCTGCTCCCCTTTTCCTGAACTTCTGAGTCCAGAAGTTGCCAGCAGCAGCAGCAGCGCCCTCAGCAGGTGGGCATCCGTGACAGAGGTGAGCAGAGCAGGTGTGTGGTGGAAAGGGGGGTTCACGCAGGCAAGCCTGGGGGGCCAGCTGTCAGGGAAGGCGGGCAGGAGGAAGCCCTGGTGCCTCTGTGGGTGACTCCTGGCGCCTGGCTTGATCACATGCCTTTGGCCACGTCCGCCCCTCTCCAGCCTGTGAAGAACGCACGCCTCAGCCATTGCATGTGATCATGTTTCTGCTCAGCTCTGAGTGCAGTTTGCATAAACCATACAAGATAAATGTGCACGAGTTCCCAGGCCCCTTTGTAAACATTGGGAAAGAGTTTGGGGGCGTTTCATCTGCGACATCTGTTGAACTTCACAATGTCAGATATTTACTTAGAGCAATGATCATCTCTTGTGTCCTAAGCGAGTTCTGACCCAGCCTCGGAGGACTGCCAGGACCAGGCGTGTTTCCTCCCCTGCCCTCTGGCTCCCTTGCAGGCTGACCTTGGGACCTACTGCCACGAGAGGGAACTAAACGAACCCTCAGCACCAGTCAAAACCTGCCCCAGCCCTGTCCTGCAGAGAGATGTTTATTTCCCCAGAGATGAGAATCCAGAGGCACGCTGTGTAGTGGTCACTGTGACGCACAGAACAGCCGAGCAAGTGAATACCCTGAGGGAGATGAACAGTAGGCAAACATAAGGGTTTCTCCACCGTCAAAGAGGAGAATGTGGGAGGCAGAGAGCTGACAGCCACCGGGAAGTCTGAATCGAGCCACACACACATGCCCGCACACAGAGGAGCCCGAGGGGAAATGAGCTCTGTTTGATTCATGCCTTACTCTAGAGCTGCACTGGCTGCTGAGCGAGGACTGTGAATCTTCTCTGCCACAGACCCCTTGTCTGGATCTCTTTCTGGGCCTCAGACAAGATAAATGACAAATGACAGGGAGGTTGGTGTTTGTGTGTGGTTTGTGTGTCTGTCTGTGTGATTTGTGTGTGTGTGTGGTTTGTGTGTCTGTGTGTGTGGTTTGTGTGGGATGTGTGTGTGTGTGTGACAAGGCTTCTACTTCCTGCAGGGCCTCTTTCCTGGGGTGGGGGCTAGGAGGGCTGACAGGGTTGTTCTTTTGAGTTAAGGAAGAGATCCCCCCTTCTTCTTCCTTGGGGGGTTTTTCTATGGGCTCAGACCAGGGAAACTGGGCCATTTGTAACCCATTTCTGGCAAAGAAAGCCATGGGCCAATCTGTCTGTAGGGCTAACATAGCCCCTTCCTCCCAACCTGAGACTGGGAGGCTCGGGGAAATGCGTGCGTGCTGTGTGTGTTTGTGTGAGTGTAGTGGGGGTAGCTTTCACCCACTGAGAACACTCTCCAAATCTAGCTCCCAGCTATGTCATCCTTAGAACTCACCCCTCCCCTTCCTCCCTCCTGCCTTCTGCTCACCTCTCAGAATTGCTCCCCCCTCCCCATGTCATTTGCCTTAACCCCCGACCCTCAGAGGCCAGTTTCTTCTTCCTCGAACTGTTCACCCTCAACACAGAAATGCAACCGGGAACCTAACATCCAGAGCGGATTCTTTCTTAAAAAAATCGGTTGCCCGATTTCCTTTGGAACCACTGCCATCTTTCTTTTGCACTTCATTCTCCCCAGCCTAACGGCCAGGATGGAAACTACTAAAGAGGGAGAGGAGAGGTTCTTCTTAGGGACCTGCCGCAGGACAAGAGGGACAGAGCCTGCCTAAGAAGTGCTGGACAGTCTTGGATGAGGCTGGTGTGTGTGAGGGGGCATGTGTGCAAGCCAGTGTGGTGGACTGGGGGAAGAGCTCCGGATGGGAGCTCGAGAACCATCCAGATCTACCATTGCCTAGAGCTCATGGGAGACCTCAGGAGAGTCATTTCCCTCTCCGAGCCTCAGCTGACCCACCCAGACAATGAGTGAGAAGCAGAGACTAATTTCAAAGTTGTCTTCCAGCTTGATTTATAAATTATAGGGGGATGGAAATGAATTTGATTTCCTTGTGGTTATCAATGGCACTCCACTCCAGTACTCTTGCCTGGAAAATCCCATGGATGGAGGAGCCTGGTAGGCTGCCGTCCATGGGGTCGCTAAGAGTCGGACACGACTGAGCAACTTCACTTTCGCTTTTCATTTTCATGAATTGGAGAAGGAAATGGCAACCCACTCCAGTATTCTTGCCTGGAGAATCCCAGGAATGGGGGAGCCTGGTGGGCTGCCGTCTGTGGAGTCGTACAGTCGGACACGACTGAAGCGACTTAGCAGCAGCAGCAGCAGGAGCAGCAGCAACTTTTAAAAATCTACCATTTATTGAACATTTTAACGATTACCAACAATCCTTTTTAAGGATTTCCAAGCATTTTACATATAGGAATTCATTTACTGCTCAGAACCATTCTAAGAGGTAGGTTCTTTGGTCATCCACATTATGTGCATGCTAAGGCACATCAACTGTGTCCGACTCTATGCAACCCTATGGACTGTAGCCCACCAGGCTTCACTGTTCATGGGATTCTCCAGGCAAGGATACTAGAGGGGGTTGGCGTGCCCTCCTCTAGAGGATCTTCCTGACCCAGGGATCGAGCTTGCATCTCTTACATCTCCAACACTGACAGGTAGATTCTTAACCACTAGCGCCACCTGGGAAGCCCCATCCCCATTACACAGATTAGAAGACCCAGGCACAGAGAGACTAAGGAACCAGCCCACGTAGTGCAGCTGTGATTCAAACCAGGAGGTCTGGCTGCAGAGTCCGAGTTCCAGGCATTCCAGGCATTGTGCTACATGTTTGCCAAATCCCCTCCATTTTGCTGTTGAGAAATCTGAGACTCAGAGCAGTTGAGCAACAGCTGAAGGTCACACAGCTGGGAAGCAGCAGAGATGAGAGTCCAAGTTGGCCAGGCTCCAGCGTCTCCACTCTCCCTCACCCACCTCCTGCAGTCCTGCCAGATCCTCAAGTCCCCAAAGCAAGTTTACCTGCTCCCCATGCTGCAGTGTCTCTTTAGGCAAATCAGTTCCTCCCCCAGACCTCAATTGTCCCAACTAGACAATGATTAGAGGTTGGGCCAGCTGATCTTTGAGGTTCCTTGCAGCTCCATGAATCCATGGTTCAAGAGATGCGCAGCTTCAGGCTAAAAAGTCAGATTTATAGTCTGGGATTGTAGCTGAGAAGGAAGAGGGGGCAAGGCACTGGTGATGGAAATAAGGGAGTTTTGGAGGGGTCGTGGGGCTATGAACCATGAAGCAGATGAGAGAGAGGAAGAGAGAGGCACTGGGTGTTCCCAGTGAGTCCTTTCCTTCATCCTAGGCCCCCATCCCATCTCAGGGTACAGAGCGTTGTGCAACCGAGCAGCAACCAGGCCAGCAGTGAGCTGAGGTCAGTGCTTCTGAGACAGCACTGTGGGGAATGGACATTGCTGGGGGTTTTGCAAATACTTGGAGGTATTTTAGAAAAACGTATTTGAAGCCGAGGTGGCGTGTTTGTGTGGTTGGCCTGGCTTCCTGCTCATGATGGCTCTGTTGCATTCCTCCCCTTCAGGAGGGGAGGTTATTTTCCCATGTGTAAGTTCACTAGGATGTACACACCAGCGTTCCCACCCTTAAGTCCCGGCACGCTCCCCTCAAGGCCCACAGTTTTCCTGGGGTCACCCCTCCCACCATGGCAGCTGTGCTGATTAATATTAATGTGGCTGCTGGTGCCACGGCTCCATGTGCCAGCCTCATCCTTCTCAGGGTGCCAGTCCCGGCTAGAGTCCAGTGCAGCCAGTGGAGGAGGGTACCGCACTGTGCTTATGAGATGAGAGAACGGGTTTCATTTCCAGGCAGGCTCTTTTCCCAATGAGGCTCCTTTCACTTTGGAAAATTGATGGAATCACCTTTTCGTGAGTGTTTCAGCTCCCTCCCACCTCCAGACCCTGAGCTATTATAGCACCAGGTCCTTCAGACACCTCCTCATACATCACTGGCTGGACTAACCTCTCTGGCTTGGAGAAGCCGGGGACTGGACAGGCATCAGAACACCCAGTGACATGGAACCTGGGCCTGTGATGGGGACAGTGGCTGTTCCTTGATCCCTTCCCCTCCATGATGTGTGTCCACACAATGGAAGGCCATTGTTGCAATAGTGTTCAGGAAGGGTCAAGGGCAGATCTGACTCCTAAGCATCCAGTACAGGACGTATCATGTGGGTCCCGTCTCAAACCCCCTGGATCCAGGATGCCTCATCAGATGGGTGTCGCGGGGAGGTCCTCCCTCCAAACACCATTTGGGAGCCTGGGGAGACTCACTAAGGGACAGGGGCTCCAGTTCCAGACTGAGCTGGGATAGATGAGCAGGACAGTGTGAAAGTGTTGAAGGGTCAGGGAGGGTTCCCAGCCATAGATGTTACAGGGACAACTTGGTTCTTTGCAGAACTTGGCTCAGACTGTGTGTCTAGACCACTGTTGACTGCACAGGCTTGGGTCCTGTGAGCTCTGGAAAGGTGTTTGCAAGCTGGATACCCTGTCCTTCTGCCCCTCCTACTTCATTCAGCCACTCAGGGCCTGTGTCATTGGAAGGGCTCAGACCTTGTGGCTCTGAGCATCTCTGAACAATGAAGCCTGGGGGGAGAAAAGGGCTGTGGAGGTGGTCAGGTGGGGTGTGGGGTTTGCAAAACAAGAACACACTCATTTGCCATTTACTGAAAAAAATTTTCCCCTTTCTTTTAAAGTTGTTTCCTCCAGGGAAAACTTTTATTTGTAATGAGTAAAATGTGCTCTCTTAATGAACTGAAAGCAGAACAGGATGAGAGATGTTTTGTCCCTGTGGCAGAGAACAAAGCAGCAGCTCACTGGCTCGCGGCAGGCAGCCACCCCCGGCCCCTAACATTTCTCCTTGCCTGCTCCTCCCTTCGGAGCTGAGCTGAGACCTGAGACGGGCCGGCCATACTTCATCTCTGCCCCAGAATCCTGGCTGGGAACAGGGCTTAGGCGGGGCCTGGCTTGTGGGAAGCACCACACCCCTTCCGCGTGGAGAGCCTGAGGGGAGGTGGCAGGCGAGGGCTCAGCAAGCTTTTAGGNATGATTAGAGGTTGGGCCAGCTGATCTTTGAGGTTCCTTGCAGCTCCATGAATCCATGGTTCAAGAGATGCGCAGCTTCAGGCTAAAAAGTCAGATTTATAGTCTGGGATTGTAGCTGAGAAGGAAGAGGGGGCAAGGCACTGGTGATGGAAATAAGGGAGTTTTGGAGGGGTCGTGGGGCTATGAACCATGAAGCAGATGAGAGAGAGGAAGAGAGAGGCACTGGGTGTTCCCAGTGAGTCCTTTCCTTCATCCTAGGCCCCCATCCCATCTCAGGGTACAGAGCGTTGTGCAACCGAGCAGCAACCAGGCCAGCAGTGAGCTGAGGTCAGTGCTTCTGAGACAGCACTGTGGGGAATGGACATTGCTGGGGGTTTTGCAAATACTTGGAGGTATTTTAGAAAAACGTATTTGAAGCCGAGGTGGCGTGTTTGTGTGGTTGGCCTGGCTTCCTGCTCATGATGGCTCTGTTGCATTCCTCCCCTTCAGGAGGGGAGGTTATTTTCCCATGTGTAAGTTCACTAGGATGTACACACCAGCGTTCCCACCCTTAAGTCCCGGCACGCTCCCCTCAAGGCCCACAGTTTTCCTGGGGTCACCCCTCCCACCATGGCAGCTGTGCTGATTAATATTAATGTGGCTGCTGGTGCCACGGCTCCATGTGCCAGCCTCATCCTTCTCAGGGTGCCAGTCCCGGCTAGAGTCCAGTGCAGCCAGTGGAGGAGGGTACCGCACTGTGCTTATGAGATGAGAGAACGGGTTTCATTTCCAGGCAGGCTCTTTTCCCAATGAGGCTCCTTTCACTTTGGAAAATTGATGGAATCACCTTTTCGTGAGTGTTTCAGCTCCCTCCCACCTCCAGACCCTGAGCTATTATAGCACCAGGTCCTTCAGACACCTCCTCATACATCACTGGCTGGACTAACCTCTCTGGCTTGGAGAAGCCGGGGACTGGACAGGCATCAGAACACCCAGTGACATGGAACCTGGGCCTGTGATGGGGACAGTGGCTGTTCCTTGATCCCTTCCCCTCCATGATGTGTGTCCACACAATGGAAGGCCATTGTTGCAATAGTGTTCAGGAAGGGTCAAGGGCAGATCTGACTCCTAAGCATCCAGTACAGGACGTATCATGTGGGTCCCGTCTCAAACCCCCTGGATCCAGGATGCCTCATCAGATGGGTGTCGCGGGGAGGTCCTCCCTCCAAACACCATTTGGGAGCCTGGGGAGACTCACTAAGGGACAGGGGCTCCAGTTCCAGACTGAGCTGGGATAGATGAGCAGGACAGTGTGAAAGTGTTGAAGGGTCAGGGAGGGTTCCCAGCCATAGATGTTACAGGGACAACTTGGTTCTTTGCAGAACTTGGCTCAGACTGTGTGTCTAGACCACTGTTGACTGCACAGGCTTGGGTCCTGTGAGCTCTGGAAAGGTGTTTGCAAGCTGGATACCCTGTCCTTCTGCCCCTCCTACTTCATTCAGCCACTCAGGGCCTGTGTCATTGGAAGGGCTCAGACCTTGTGGCTCTGAGCATCTCTGAACAATGAAGCCTGGGGGGAGAAAAGGGCTGTGGAGGTGGTCAGGTGGGGTGTGGGGTTTGCAAAACAAGAACACACTCATTTGCCATTTACTGAAAAAAATTTTCCCCTTTCTTTTAAAGTTGTTTCCTCCAGGGAAAACTTTTATTTGTAATGAGTAAAATGTGCTCTCTTAATGAACTGAAAGCAGAACAGGATGAGAGATGTTTTGTCCCTGTGGCAGAGAACAAAGCAGCAGCTCACTGGCTCGCGGCAGGCAGCCACCCCCGGCCCCTAACATTTCTCCTTGCCTGCTCCTCCCTTCGGAGCTGAGCTGAGACCTGAGACGGGCCGGCCATACTTCATCTCTGCCCCAGAATCCTGGCTGGGAACAGGGCTTAGGCGGGGCCTGGCTTGTGGGAAGCACCACACCCCTTCCGCGTGGAGAGCCTGAGGGGAGGTGGCAGGCGAGGGCTCAGCAAGCTTTTAGGAGGCTGGGAGGCTGCCGATTCTTGCTGGCTCAGATGGCAGAGGAAAAAGAGAGATGGAGGCAGGGATTCAGAGAGTTAGTTTGACTCACTGGCATCCCTGAGCCCCTGCTCAGGCGAGAAATCTCCCCGTGGTCTCTGGTCTTGAGGACAAAGCCTGGCTTCCTGGAAGACCTTGCCTTGAGTCTCGGGGAGGACTTTTGAGAAGAACATTGATCTGGAGTGCTCGCTGGGCCCCTTCCACCACCTAGATCTCACCAACACCTGCTCCCCTTCACTTCGCGAGGTGTGAGCTGTTTCTTGACTTTCGCCTCTGGTTTTGGGGTTTAGAGGGTAATGGTCTTGGTGTTGGAGGGCTGCAGGATCTGGGGTAGCTTATCAACCACGTCTCTTTGCAGCCTTGGTTGAGGTAGCTAGCGAGGGCTGGCGTTCTGTCTTTTGCGGCTCAGGTTTTCACCACGAGATAAACCTTAATGGCCAGACCGGCCTTTCCCTCAGCAGCTGTTGGATCTTCTGCTCTGTGTCCCCGATCTGAGGGGCCCTGGGAGAGGTCCCTCTAGTCCCGGTGGAGGTGCCTCCTACGGGGAGAAGGTGGTGGTGGTCTCAGCCTCCACGCTCATGGAGGACCGCCGGGTGTGCCGGCAGGAAGACCACTGCCGGAGCCGCTCCTGGCTGAGGCAGCCCATGTCCTTGAAGAGCTTAAAGAGGTCGCTGCGGAACTTGACGCCGATGAAGGCATACAAGAAAGGGTTGACACAGCAGCGGACGCAGGCCAGGCTGTAGGTGACATCGTAGGCGATGTTGAGTTGCTTGCTGAGCTCACAGCTGGTGCCGCTGGTGATGTTGAAGTTGGCCACTGTCTGGGCCAGAACCACCCCATTGTAGGGCAGCTGGAAGGCTACGAAGACCACAACCACGGCGATGATGACCTTGATGGCCTTGTTGCGCTCGAAGTTGCGTGCCTGGAGCAGGGTGCGGATGATGACGAGGTAGCAGAAGCTCATGGCCATCAGGGGGATCAGGAAGCCTACCACCATCTGGGCCACCTGGATGGTGATCAAGGCCTCCACGTGCTCGGTGACGAGGGAGCACCGCAGTGCCTGCTCGCTGCTGCTCTTCTGGATCCCGCTGTACATCAGCTCTGGGGTGGAGAGCACCATGGCCAGCATCCAGATGCCCAGGCAGGAGAGCTTGCTGATGAGAAGGACGCGGGCACGGTGGCGGTGGGCCGAGACAGCCTGGACGATGGCGACGTAGCGGTCGATGCTGATGCATAGCAGCAGGAGCATGCCACTGAAGAAGCTTATCTTGTAGATGCCAAAGATGAGCTTGCAAACGTGGACCCCAAAGACCCAGGACTTGGCTGCGCTGTATGCCCAGAAGGGGAGAGTCAGAAGGAAGAGAATGTCCGCCAGGGCTAGGTTGAGCAGGTACGTATCAGTCATGGTCTTGAGCCTCTTGAAATAGATGTAGGTCAGCATGACCAGCCCGTTGCCCAGAAGGCCCACAAAGCAAATGATGGAGTACATGATCGGGAGGAACCAGGCTTTAAAGTTCCGCACGTCCTTCTTGAAGCACACGGACTCGTACAACGTGTAGTCCACCGTGGTGTTGTCTCCGATGTAATCGTCTGTGACCTCATCTTGGCAGAGGCACACCTGCAGGGAAGGAACACGCTCCAGCTTAGCTGAGTGGGTTGAAATCTCACTGCCCTGGGACTGTCTGGAGCAGTGGTTTCAAACAGTGATCAGTGCCATCTGCAAATTCTTAGACCCCCTTCTGAGACCCACTGAACCCAAATGTCAGGAGCTGGGGCCCAGGAATCTGTTTTTCTAAACTTTCTAGGTGATTCTTCAATTTAAAATTGGTGGCTTCTCAAATTTTATCATGCTCTTGAACTTGGGGATTTGGTTCATATGATGTAGTAGGATGGGGTGAAGCCTGGGATTCTGCATTTCTAGTAAGTAGCCAGTCTTCTGAGAGACTTGATCTTACACGTGTTAATGGCAGACTGGAAATGGTCTAGGCTTGGGGGTCAAAAGAGCCTTGGCCTGGTTAAATATACTTCGTCTCTCCAAGCCTCAGTTTTCTCATTTGTGAAATGGAGATGAATACTGTCTCCCTCACATGGTTGTTGTGAGGTTCCTAACTCGGATTCTGGCATCCTTTTGTCTTCATGGAACTTTGATTTTGTCTGCTGGAAACTCCAGGAGAATGGGATGGTAGGTCTTTCTTTTTGAGTCTCCTTTGGAACCTGGTAGAAAGAACTTTCCAAGGGAGGGGGCCTACAAACATACCCCAGCTTTGGAGGGAAAATCCACTTGGGCTAAGGTTGAGGAGGGCCCAGAGTGAGAAGGTGGTGGTGGTTATAATCGCTAAGTTGGGTCTGATTCTTTGCGACCCCATGGACTGTGGCCCACCAGGCTCCTCTGTCCATGGGATTTCCCAGGCAAGAATAGTGGAGTGGGTTGCCACGTCCTTCTCCAGGGGATCTTCCTAACTCAGGGATCGAACCTGTGTCTCCAGCATTGCAAGGGGATTCTTTACCCCTGAGCCACCAGGGAAGTGGAGTGAGAAGAGAGGAGGGCAAAACTCTGTTAAGAGGCCACAAAGCCCTGGGTTGGGGCAAGATGCTGTGATCATGGGTGGTGAGTGACTGGAAGGCTTATGGATCCCTGGGGCCCCAGGCACAGAGACCAGCAGGCGGCAGGAGCTCAGGTGATGCAGGCCCAAGTGGGTGGCGGGGCCGCAGCCTCAGCTGTGAGTCCTCTTGGGCACAGGAAGGGAGCACAGCCATATCTCCGCCTTCCCTCCATCTTCCCACCCTCTCCCCCTCTCCCCGCACCGTACTCCTCTCTCTCTTCCTCGCTGTCTCTTCTGGCGAATTCCAAACAGTAGAGCTCACATGTTCAGGTTTTTTTTTTTAAGCCTATCTGCAGGACAAGGTGGAGGTTCAGGCAGACGGCTGTGATTTGATCAATGAAGGAGACACATGGGGCAAGGCTCGCCCAGGACAGGGCAGCCTCGCGCCTGGGGCTATGCCAGATCGGGCCTCTGAGCAGAGCTGGAGCTCTGCCGTTCTGGAGGCACACTCGGGCCTTCCCCATCAGGGCTGGCAGACGCTCGCAGCTGAGCTGTGTGGGGTGGGGAGCTGGGCTGGAAACTGTCTCAGCAAACTCCTGGTCCATCCTCTGGGAATGGGGCCCTGAGCAGCCCTGTATGATGGATTTACACAATTGGGGAACTGGAGGGACTGTAGAGGTGATGAAAGGAGGCTCTGGGAGAAACAATGGGACTGGTTCAAGGTTACTCAGCCAGAACGGGAACCCAGTCTCCTGATTTGCCTGTATTATCCTGGCTCTTTCTCACTTCCAAATTCTGGATTCATCACTGTTCTGTGTGGGGACAGGGTGAGGACCAAATCATATCCTGGAGCCTTTTTTGGGCCATTGCTATCTTGAGAAGAGATGTCAGCGGCAACCCTTTCCTCTTTTCTGGGTATGACTGCAGCCTGGGAAGGCTGCAAAAGGCTGGCTGCCCTTGGCTGTCCTTGGCTGCCCAGGGTAACACCCAAGACCTCAGATCTGGACATAAGGGGGTTCTGGGACTTGGTGGGCAATACACCCAGCCTCTAAGACGTGTGCTTCCCACTGCCCCGTTCTGTCTCCTTTTTCTCTTCTACGTACCTGCCCCACCTCTCACCAGGGGCCACCAGGCTTGATGTCTCTGCAGCCTACAGCCCCACCACATCCTGCCCCATCTGAGCCACCCCCATCTCCCCAGGTAAAGAGGGAGATGGGCCCAGCTGTCCCTCATCCCCTCCCCAACCTTCCAGCCTTCACGGTTAGCACTCCAGCCCTCTGGAGCCCTGGGAAGAGGGGAGACAGTGGGGAGGGAGGACTGATGGGGAAAGGGGCCAGGCTGCAGGCTACAACCCAAACTCCAGGAGGTCTCTGGGATGGGGCTTTGGGAACAGTGCCCAACTTGGGGCCTGCCTCTGGCCAGAGCTCCTGGAAAACTGCCTCTCTGGCCTCCAGACTTGGGGAGGAGCCAAATTCTGAAGCATTGCCTCTCCAGCTCCGGCCTCAGCCGCCTTCTCCGGCTCCAAGAGAGCTCCCAACCCCAGCAAAGTCAGGGGAAGAGTGGATTTCTAACTCTGGCACTTGGTGGGTGTGGATTTTCTGTTTCCACATCTGGGATTGAGAAACTGAGACCTGTAAGCTGGTGGCCTTTGCTCCTCCCGAGTTCTGGGCCCCCCTGAAGGATGGGTTCCATCTACCCTCTGTCCCTCCAGGGTCCCCATCCTCCTTCCTTTCCCCCAGTGAGGCTCAGATCAGTCTATTTCAGAAAAGGGAACTGGGGCTTCGAAGCAAGCATTTAGCTGAAGATCTTGGGAGGAAGACATGTTTGGGGCAATAGGATAGTAAACTGCGCGCAGGCTCTTTTCTCATCTTACATATGAAGATTTACACTCATGGGTGTGGGCACATATGTTCCAGACCCAGTAACCTCACAGCCTTTGCTTTTTTGCAAAGCAAAAAACTCTCTCCAGGAATTCAGGAGTCTACTTTGCTGTCTCCTGGGTGGGGATATTGGAAGTGAAGTGGGGAAGGCAGGGTAACCTGCTTTCCCAAAAGTTTTAATTGAAATGGAGTAGAGGAATTCAGAGAATACCTGTGGCTTTCTAGGGTTACTCAGAAGATGGAGAGGGTGGCCATCAGCTTAAAGGAGACCAAATTTGTGCCTGGGTCTATTTCTTTCCAGTAAATGCCTAGTGATTCCACCAGAACCCCAAGGCCTGAGTTTGAGAAGGGCTAGGTTTGCTGAGGGGCATTTGGGAGAGGGAATGGAGCTTCCCTTGGCAGGCAGGACACCTCACCTGGAAAATGACGAGGAGGGCCACCATCAACACGTTCTTCACTGGCTTCCCTGAAGAGACAAGGTAGGAAAGTTATTGCTCAGCAGGGCTGGCTCTTTGTTATGAAAAAACCCCACAGAGCCAGGGAGAACATGGGGAACTCTCATCGCAGGCTCTGGACACGGCATTTGAGAGCATGAGAACCAGATTGGGCCTTGGAGCCACCTGGCCAGCGGCCCAGTCTCAGTGCCTTCACTTCTTCCTCCTCAACTCCAGAAAGGGTCCTGGAAAGGAGGGGGATCAGAAGGCAGGGCAGGCGCTCCCTCTCCTCTTGGCTCTTCAAGGTCTCTTCTGGAATTGGAAAGTCCATCCTGGCCCAGATTATCCCTCAAGGCTGAGCTTCAGCTGACCTTGACTCCTGCGTCTGGATGATCCTCTCCTATTCCATGCTATGTAGGAAGCAAGACCCTGAGGTGGTGAGGTGGTGTGTGTGTCCTGCCCTGCTCTGGTGCCAGGAGCCAATGGGGAGCATTTTTCCTGCACTCAGTGGGTGGGCAGCCACCTATGAAGCCCTGACCGTTTCCTGGTGGAGGCTGGCTGAGGAGGTAGACTGCTTTCACAGGGCTGCATGAAGGAGTGTTCCTTACTGCCTCTCAACGGCAAATAGGAAAGTTCTTTTGGGACCCATGAGGCTCCCCCAAACAGCCCTCATCCGGCTGTCATCCATCCAGCACTCACTGGTGGTTCACCTGGCCCATGCCCCTAGCCTGCCTCTGGGCCAGGGACATCGTCCCTTTTACCTAGTTCAGGCCCATAAATGAGGAGGTGCCCAGAGACTGTGTGCTGCTGAATGAGTGAATGAATGAATGACTTGTTTGCCCTTCTCCCAAGCTGCCCTGTGGGGACCTTGCCGTGTGGCTGTGTGACAAGAGTAAGGCCATTCCCTGAGGTCACATGACTAGCATGGATATGTTTTCTTTAACTTGCTTCTAATCTAAGGCCTTGGTGAAAGAGGAAAGAGGTAGGTGAAAGAGAAAAATGGTGGGAAGGAGTCAGAGGCTGGGTACTTTCTGGAAGCCAGGAGGCCCTCCTCAGTTCTGAACGGCAGGTTGAGAACCCAGGTTCTCCCAAGGCCTGATGTGAGCCCTGGTGGGTCAGTCCTGCTTGGTGGCTGAGTTGAGAGCTGGACTTGGAATTTATTTCTTCCAGGGGGTCAAACAGGGGAGACCAAGCAGGTCGACAGGGTGATTTATACAGAAGTCTTATCTCACTTAAAGTCTGAGAGCTGTGCCCTATTCATCTCTGTAAAACCCCTTCCTATAACTGGACCAGCCCGTGGGAGACCGGAGAAGGCAATGGCACCCCACTCCGGTGTTCTTGCCTGGAAAATCCCATGGACGGAGGAGCCTGGTGGGCTGCAGTCCATGGGGTCGCTAACAGTCGGACAGACTGAGGGACTTCTCTTTCAATTTTCACTTTCATGCACTGGAGAAGGAAATGGCAACCCACTCCAGTGTTCTTGCCTGGAGAATCCCAGGGACGGGGGAGCCTGGTGGGCTGCCGTCTGTGGGGTCGCACAGAGTCGGACACGACTGAAGCGACTTAGCAGTAGCATGGGAGACAGTAACTGTGATGCTAGGAATGAATACAAGGCAGGACTTGCTGACCCATCGCACCTCTAGTCTCAGGAGGGTCAACAGACCAATGCTTGGGACCCTGCTTCTAGGCTCAGGGCTCCCTTCAAGCAAGCAAGGAATCTTGCTTCCCAAGATGCAGCCCCACAGGGCCAGTGGGTCCGTGTGCTTGGCCACAGCACCACCTGCTGGAAATGTCATGACATGACATCCAAGTTGCCATTATCCAGGGAGTTTGCCTAAGACAGGAATTCTGGGGTTGGGGTGTCTTGGAGGAAGGAGGAAGGGCATGGAGCCACATAAATAAATAGGTATTTCTCCTGTCATACTGCACATTACTGCTGGGCACATCTTCCTCAATCATAGCTCTGATGCCAACCCCCATCGTGCCCTCCTGCTAAATCCTTAGGACCTCTCTACCAGTCCTAAGGATGGCAGCCTGATGCTGAGCGTGGCTGTCCAGCCCTCCACTGTCTACTTGGACCTGCCTTCCTAGCTTCATCTTCTATTTCTGGGGGCAGGAGCTGTCATCCCCAGCTTGCCCCTGAGTATTTGCCGTCTTGGGTGGGAATGGATTTTTGTGCAACATCAAGGCTCCTCTCTCTCATCCTCCCTTCCTTGATAAATTATCCCGAGAGCCCCTGAGCTCAAGTCCACATCTCTACCCTTAAGCACACTCTCTTTGCGGTCCAACGAGCAGCCCAACCTCCACTGACTCATCTTGATGTGAAGCGCTCGAGGTTTCTTTAAACATGTACCAGTCTTTCGGTTACTCTAGAGAAAGCCTGCTCTGACTGTCAGTGAGAACTGAGAAACCTCAAGGTTTTGATGTCACAACGGGTGAGACACGAGGTGCAAGAGTTGTGTTTCTATTTCACTCCATCAACCTCCTTTCCTGGGCCCTGTCTCAGTCCTTTTGCCACTGGCTGGGGAGGGCTCAGGAGGGGCGCTAGAGGATGTGTGTAGGTGAGGTCTCCTTCCAGGTGTGTTGGAGAAGGTCATTGAGCAGGGATCTTCTAGGACCAGCATAGGTTGTTTTTCAAGAAAGGTGACCAAACAGGAACTTGGGGAAACTCTGGTGTGAAGCAGGGCGGGCCTGGTCAACGGCCTTGACTCAGATGATTTTTGTCTGTTACAAAGTCATAAAGCAACTGGCCTTGGGCAGCCACCGGGGTGGGGCCAGAGAGGTTGGGAATCTCGGGGGCTGAGGAGTGGTTGAGTGATGCATTGGGTATTTTCTGAGTTCTTGAGTTTCTAGTAATGATCACAACGAAAAGGAAATTCCCTAGAACTCCAACCTTAGCTCCCAGTGAGCGAAACTAGAGATTAGTAACTTTCCCAAAGTCACCAGCCGGCTGGTAGTGTAGCTGGGCTTTGAATCCATTTAATTTCAGAAACCACATTCCCAATTCCTCTCCCGTGCTGCCTCTCAGACTTTATGTTCCTTTCTCTCCTAATATCCTGTGAGTTACCCCTTGTGAGTCTCATTCTATATTTCAGAAAAGAGAGGCTCAGAGAGGTTAATCCCCTTGTTTTGGTCACACAGCTGCAAGGAGATGGTCTGAGATTTTTGAATGGAAATCCTGCTGCTTCATTTCTGTTGAGTCTGCTGTGTATTGGAGTCTCTGTGGAGCATCAGGGGAATCCACACTCTCCTCATTTTATTTGTCACTTGCTCTGTTGCCTCTATCCCTGTAACATCCCAGAGCTGGGCCCGCTTCTACCCTGACATAAGACTTTGCCACCCCAGACCTAGATCACAACATTTAACTCACCTAACTGAAACCAAAAAAATCTTCACTGGTTTCTCATTGCTTTCAGTAAAAAAGCCCAAAGCTTTTTAGCACTGCCATACAGAATCTTAAAGATTGACCCTGCCTGGCTGTCCTACCTCCCTTCCTTCTCAGTACAGCCAGGTTCTAGACATCCTTCTCAACTTGCCTCTTTCTTGTCTCTATTAGCTTTTATTAGAACTGACCAGCTGGGAGCCTGCAGGCTGAGTCCACAGGGTATTCTGCTTTGTTACATGGAGTTCTAAAAAAATTGGATTTGGATGCCTTTAGGTGGGGCTACCCTCTGAATCACTCCACTGTCTTTCACTTACTGTATCTTATGCCCACTCTCTCAGTTACGTTAGTGGCAACTGAGCCACTGAGATCGCTAGTCCTGCTACCACCTAGGTCCCTTGCTTCTCCTTGTCTGCTTCGAGAACTCCTACACATCCTTCAAAACCCAGCTTAAATGCCCCGTGACTCATAGTCACTGTTC
>SJYX01004326.1:0-73632 GCA_006410675.1 Oreotragus oreotragus
AAAAAAAAAACTGAGAAACAATCTGAATGCAGAGCCTTAGACTTTAAATAATTTTTCTTCTTCTTTTTCAGTTGCCTCACCAATACAAAACTTGGTAACAAAATTCTTTAGCAACTTGCCATTTGCCATTATGGAAACTTTCCAAACAGCAACACTAGTTTGTTGTTTTTTTAAGTTAATTTGGCTACATTGAGTCTTAGCTGCAGTACGTGGGATCTTCCTTGCGTCATGTGGAATCCTCCATGGCGGAGCACAGACTCTCTGATTACGGTGCACAGACTTGGTAGATGTGGCCTCCAGGCTCCAGAGTACACAGATTCCAGTAGTTGTGGTGCATGGGCATAGTTGCTCCATGGCATGTGGGATCTTAGTTCCCCAACCAGGGACTGAACACACGTCCCAGGCATTATAAGGGGATCTTAACCACTGGACTGCCAGGGAAGTCCCAGCAACATTAGTTTGGCACTCATGTTTTAATGGGTTATGTAATGTTTATTTAAATTAGATAATAAGAATAATAGGCACAGCTGGCATAAACAGGCAGAGTTAGAAACAAATGAGTCTTGGTAAACACGCAGTTCAACCCAGTGGGGGAGCACAAGTGTACAGCATCCTAGCCATGAAGGCTTGATGAGCCATGAATGTTAGTATGCTTTACAAAAGAACCGCTGGTGTCACTTAAGCCAGTGAGCCAGGTAAGCGCAGGTTGAAGTCCCATTTTCATAATCTCAGTAATAACTAACACTCAAGTGCTTACTGTGCCAGGCATCATGCTAAATGCTTCTTTACATATCTCAACTAGTCCTACCTAAAGAAAGTACTATCCGCATTTTATAGGTAAAGAAGTTGAAGCTCAGCGAGGTCCAGCAACTCTGTAAGTTCTCACAGCTTTTAGCAGGTAGAGCTGAGTCTCTGTCCAGTTCCAAAATCTGTGCTTTTTTATGCAGTACACTGTATTGTTTCCGTGTGCATGCATGCTCAGTTGCTCAGTTGTGTCTGACTCGTTGTTACTCCATGGACTGCAGTTCACCAGCTCCTCCGTCCATGGGATTCTCCAGGCAAGAATACTGGAGTGGATTGCCGTTTCCTCCTCCTCAAGGGATCTTCCCAACCTAGGGATTGAACTTGTGTCTTCTGCATTGGCAGGCAAATTCTTTACCACTGACCCACCTGGGAAGCCCATGTTATTGCTAGGATATATCTAATGGATGAAGGAATGAAAGCAGGAGAGCATACAGAGGACAGGGTAAGGCTGGAAGTTGGGAGATATTTTTCTACAGTCAGGAAAGTATCCCTTAAAGACCAACTGGCTCACCCTTGGCATTTCTTAAGGCAAGAGGGGTTCTGAAGAAGAGGGTTAGCTGTTCGTAGAGGACTTGGGAGAGGGGGAGACCCACCAGTGCTAGAGGAGGCCTGCACCTGGGGCTGGGTAATGTGGGGCACCTCTCTTTGACCTAGTTCAGACTTCTGACCAACACCAGTGGCCTCCCTTTAGTTCAGTTCTGTCTTTTATTTCAACTGAATCTGCCTACAATTTTAAAATCTTAAGTATGAAACGAAGGGAAAATAGCAAAGCTACACTCTGAATGCCTGGACTAGAAGCTGAATTTGGCTGCTGTTGCTTATGGGCCAAACACCTTCTTGTTTCTCACCTCAGCTCTGGGTGGATCAAGCATGATGGATTCAGGCTGGCACTGTGATCTGACCGAGGCTGGGTGTGTGTGTGTAGGGGGATGCTCAGTTCTTCCCCAGGCCTCCTTCTTAGCTGCTTTCCCTAAGCATCTGTCCCCTGGCCAGCTGCATACTTCTGCACCTCAAAGCCACTGGGCTCCTAGGGGCCCAGTCTCCTAGTGAGGAAGAACAGTCAAAGTTTGGCTCGTCCTTGTATTTCAGTCCCCTCTGTCTTCCTGCTCCCCAACCATTGCTATTTCTTCTGCTTCTTGGGTGACTTATCCTTAGAAGAGGCTCTGCTCTACCTCCTCAGGGCCATTTCTCCCTGCCGTCTTGAATCCCATTACCTAAAGCATACCACTGACTGAAGTTTAAGCTAGTTTTCTTCCTGACTCAGGTTGCTGGCTGGTACTTGGGTTGTTGTCTCCTTTGCCTTGTACTTTAAAGAAGGCAGTGTGCTCGTTGGTGCCTCACTGTCTCCTGCTGGATCCCTCCCATGGTCTGGAGCAGATTATTCACCTCCCGAAAGTAGTTCCTTCTACCTGGAATGCCCTTCCCTCCTTTCTTACCTAGATACCTTTTAACTATGGTGTGGATCACAACTCAGATGTCACCGCTTCCAAGAAACTTCTCTAGTACATCTGTGCTGGGCGCCTTCCTTTCTTCTGTGTTGGGTGCCTTTTTAGCTTCCAAAACATCATACTGAAATTGACTTGTTATTTATATGTCTTTTGCTCTAGGCTCTAATCCCCGAGGACCTATGTCTTGTTCACTGCTGTAGTCTGAGCACCTAACAGTGTTTGTTATGAATTAGGTGCTCAGTGAATATTGTTTATTTATAGTTTGAAAGTCTAACCTACTACCCATCAACTTTCATCTACTGTATAAGAATGGTTCTGTCTCCCTGAACATAGGTGGGACAGAATGACTCTCACCTCCTGACCCTAGTGAATGAGCAAGTACAGCTCATCTAGCTACTCACTTTCTCAATGGACTCATTCTTCCTGGGTTCTCAGAAACCTCCTGGCTTTCTATGTCTGAGGATCTTCATATATATAAACTGTATATGAAAGTGGTGTAAGTCAGGATAGATGGGTGTGTGGCTATAGCAACCCCCCAGTTTCAGTAGTTTAAGGCAAGGAAAGTTTATTTCTCATACATACTATGTGTGCATCATGGTTGGGCTGGGGACTCAGCTTTGCGCTGTTGTCTCTGAAGGACCCAGGCATGGTTTTAAGAAGCATTATGGTTTACAGAAGTTAAAATCCTGTTTATGTTTGTTTAACCTTCTGTTTCCCAAATTATTTGACCCCAGATTCCTTTTTGTTATGCGACAATTATTTATACCCTATGGACCTCATGCTCAGAGATGCCAGTCTAAAGAGGTTATAGCAGATCAAACCTTTGTGGCACATTTAATAGGTGATAAAATATGAGTAAAGCAGTCTCTGTTCACATTTGTTGATTTTCAGAATATGTTCAATAAATATCCATGAAGCCCTTAATTTGTGCCAAGTGCTTTACCAGGTGCTGGGGATATAGGACTTGCTGAAATATATATGGTCCTTGCTCTCATCAAGCCTCCCTTTCAATGGGGAAGACACTATTAAACTGCAAACAGCCATCCTCACGATGCCATATAAAGTAAATATATTCCAAAGTGACCTTGCATGGTCAAGTTAAGACTGTTGCAAGGAAATTAATCTGATATTTACAAGATGAGCAGTTAGGCAAAGTAGGAGTAGGGAGCAGTGGCTAGAGGTGGGAAATGTACTAGGCAGAGAAAACAGCATGTGCAAAGGCCCTGAGGTGGAAAACAGAGGGGCCAGTAAAGTTGGAATACATTGAGAAAGGAACCATGAACAAAGGGCCATGTCATGCAGGCTTCACATGCCAAGTTGGCGTTTTGAATTTCATTTGAAAAGCAATTGGAACCAATGAAGGGGCTCCCAATCCAACAGGAGAAATGCAGACACATTCAGTTAATTGATTATATGGCTTTTTATAGGATATTTCACTGGTGTAGCACTTTATGCTTTACAAAATACTTTCATGTCATTATCTTACATTTTCCTTGGAGCAGCCCTCTGAAGGAGATAGTCCAGCTATTAATATAGACAGGAAATCTGAGGCTCAGAGAGGTAAGTAGCTTACCTAAGGACACAGTGACTTAGCCAGGGAACAGGCATCTACTTCTGATCATTTCATTTCTTAGGCCAGCCGTGCAGAGAAAGCACTGGTCTGTATGAGTCAGTCCTGGAGTCTATGTCTTTCCTGGCAGGGGTGGAGGGGCTTGATATGAGGACTGTATGGAATAGTGGTTAAGTGCTCAGGCCAAGAGTCTGCCAAACTGAATTTCAAATCCCAGCTCACCAAGCACTTACTAGCTAGGTGACCTCTTGCAAGTTACTTAACCTCTCTAACTCTTACACTCACTTATAAAAGGGGGATAATCATACTAACCTCATAGAGTTGATGTAAAGATTAAATGAGATGCATGTAAAAGTGTTTGACACATAGTAAGAGCTCCAAAAATGCCCGTCTGATTTTTAGAGATAACTGGCTCTTTCTTTTAATTGGGAACCTTGGAATGTGCTGAATGTGTAGTTAAGTGAGACTCAAATCCCTTCATGCCAGGGATCGAGATAGGCTGAATTCTTGTGTGATTTGCAGATATTCAAGATGGTACAGAGAAGAAACAAGTGCTGGGGCCTTTCTCAATAATGCTGATGCTCCAAACAAAGTCTTTACGTCTGATACTTCTACCTTGTAGACTGCAGGGGAGTTCTCCAGATGATAATTTCCCTGGGAGTTCAGTGCAGGGGAGTAATTGCCCAGTTGTCCTTCCAGGTGGATATTATATGGTGGCCTTGAGAACTACATTCAAGGAACATGTCTAGCATGACCCTAGAATAACTGCATTTAAGGGTCTCAAAGGCCAGCTAAACATCAGCTGAGAGGCCTGTCCAGGCTTTTGATAGGAGTAGTGGAGTGAAGTACAGGGACCTGGAGCACAGAGAATATCTGTGATTCACAGGTCATACTGGGTATTCTTGACCACTTGTGGGGCTTCCAGTCCAGGGCAGTGTGAGCCTTTGTGAAACCTGCCCTCCTCGCTGGGGCAGAAGAACTTCATTTGGAAAAGATAGGTCTTGAATTGCCTGGCTTTGCAATTAATTTTTGCTCTTGAAGATGGGCCTGCTAGAAATGGGTGGTAGGTTGAGTGGAGGCTCAGAAAAGTCTAGTCAATGACCCTCAAACATTTTCACCCTGACTTATAGATTGAAATACATTGTGCGTGGTGATCCAGTATGTGTATATGCATGTGTACATGTGTGCACACACACACACAAGTGAAATAAAGTTTCTAGAATCAGTACTTACACTTACATGTGAGGCATCTTGGTAATTTTTTTCCCTATTTTATTGTATTTCATTAAATTGGTTTCTTGACCTACTAATGGATTGCAACCTGCACTTTGAGAAACACTGGTCTAATAGATGATGAATTGTCCTTGAAGGTGATTGAGAAAGATGTTGTTCATGAATAATGAAATTCAAATGAGCAATGCCAAAGGCTGAACAGACTAACTGTATGGTTTGAATGCTCATAGCATATCCAGAACCTGATTTACCATCACTCCTGAACAATGAGGTTGGAGATAGTAAAAATAATAAGAAAAATTCAACATTTTTCCGAGGACCTACTCAGTTAAGAGAATTGGGCTACGTACTTGAATAGTATAAAAATATAAATAGTAAATACTCTGACCTTAAAAGAGCTTATAACCTAGTGGAAAAGATGGACTGGATCATAAGCAGAAGAATGTAAGGGGATTTCAGGTTAATGTCACAGACTGAATTGATATATGAAAACGTCTCCTACTAGAAACAGAAACTTCATAATTGTATATATGATAAACTCTGAAAATAAAAAGTAAAATAATTGAAAAGTATATAATCACGTTCTAAATCAATAAACGGAAGAGCCTAAATGCCAGGAATGAAAAAGAAAACTCAGAGCCAGAGTGTCCAGGAGGATTTCACAGAGTTTTTAGAGCCAGTAATATGTCATAAAAGCTAAAGTTTAATAGTGATGAGGATAAAATAGCAAGCCCCAAACCTCTGCATTTGGGGAACTGAAACTGAGCTCCCTTCCTAAGGTTAGGAACCATGAAGAGCTACTTATCTATGCAACAGGAACCAGAAAACTCCACTCATTGATAAGGATTCAGTAGAGAAGCTTGTCATCTTTTGGGGGCTGAGGGTATAATAAGAGTCATCTGTGAAAAATTAGAACTCCAAGTCTGTGCCAAACATGGTTCTACACTGCAAATTTTGTACTACTCACAAGATGTGGGAAACTCAATTCAAAACAATAACAAAACTGGTCCATAAATGATAAAACCCATAGAATTCCAATAGAGGCAAAACTTTGACATGACATGATTCCTCCTCCATGGCCAAGGGCAGGTAAACCTTCTCCAGAAACCAAGTTTTGCTAGAGATGGGTTCATAATCAAAAACTACAAACCACAAGAATAAATGAACCACTATGAGAATCAGCACACACAGTACACTGAAGAATTTTAATAACTGTATAGGCAATAAAAACAACATGGAATCTCCACACTGTTCTCCATAGTGGCTGTTTGCATTCCCACCAACAGTGTAAGAGGGCTCCCTTTTCTCCACACCCTCTCCAGCATTTATTGCTTGTAGACTTTTGGATAGCAGCCATTCTGACTGGCATGAAATGGTACCTCATTGTGGTTTTGATTTTCATTTCTCTGATAATGAGTGATGTTGAGCATCTTTTCACGTGTTTGTTAGCCATCCGTATGTCTTCTTTGGAGAAATGTCTGTTAGTTCTTTGGCCCACTTTTTGACTGGGTTGTTTATTTTTCTGGAATTGAGCTGCAGGAGTTGCTTGTATATTTTTGAGATTAGTTGTTTGTCAGTTGCTTCATTTGCTATTATTTTCTCCCATTCAGAAGGCTGTTTTTCACCTTGCTTATAGTTTCCTTTGTTGTGCAGAAGCTTTTAATTTTAATTAGGTCCTATTTTTTTATTTCCAATATTCTGGGAGGTGGGTCATAGAGGATCCTGCTGTGATTTATGTCAAAGAGTGTTTTGCCTATGTTCTCCTCTAGGAGTTTTACAGTTTCTGGTCTTACATTTAGATCTTTAATACATTTTGAGTTTATCTTTGTGTGTGGTGTTAGAAAGTGATCTAGTTTCATTCTTTTACAAGTGGTTGACCAGTTTTCCCAGCACCACTTGTTAAAGAGATTGTCTTTTCTCCATTGTATATTCTTGCCTCCTTTGTCAAAGATAAGGTGTCCATAGGTGTGTGGATTTATCTCTGGGCTTTCTATTTTGTTACATTGATCTGTATTTCTGTCTTTGTGCCAGTACCATACTGTCTTGATGACTGTGGCTTTGTAGTAGAGCCTGAAGTCAGGNAAAGAAAGTACAACTTTTGGAATAAAAAAACTCAAGAGCCATATCAACCACACACATTGCATGGACCGTGATTAAAACCTGATTCAGGTGAATTTCAACATTGCATGTGTATTTGATGAGAGTAAGGATTATAGTTAATTTTTATTGAGGTGAGATAATGGTTTTGTGGCTATATTAAAATAGTCCTTAAATGCATTCCATTTATACATTTTAGAAATGCATATTGAAATATTTATGGGTGAACTGATTTGATGTCTGGTTTGCTTTCAAATAATCCTGGAGAAAAGGGAAATGTGTATAGAAAAAATAAGACCAGCTACGTGCTGGTAGTTGTTGAAACTAGGTGCTAAGTTCGTGGATTTTTAAAATATATATATATATACTTGAAATCCTCCAGAATAAAATTTTAACAAATAAGAAGACCCAAGCCACTTCAGTACTTTCTTAATGTATTCTCCCGAAGGACGGTCTTCGGTGTGAGAAAGAATGAGCGTCCCCTCACAGTCAGGGCACAGGTGAGGTCAGAGAGAGCTTAGGGGGGAGGGTGAAACCCAGGGTCATCAGGAGAGCCCCAGTCCTCTTTCAAGTGGAGTGCTGCTTACTGCAGAAGCCTCTGTCTTGTGTCTTTAAGCCAGACTGTTCCCTGTTGGGTGGGAGAAGAAAATAATATATTTGGGCAGCTTCCTTAGTCAACCCAGGTTAAGGAATAGGGTTTGAAAAGGCTAGTGGGTTGGACCCAGTGCAGAGGAAGGAGGTGGAATTAGATATCTCTTTTTGTGAGGCTTTGTTGAGGTTCAGGTTCAAGATCAAAGAACAGGTATGGGGCTAGAAGGATGGGTGCATCACTAAGCTGGGTGTGCTCTGCCGAGACCTAACAGGCTTTGAGGTTAAAGTCTCCTGGCCTTCAGAGTTTCATCCTCAGTGCTCCAGTTCTCCTCCAGGATGGAGCCAGAGGCCCCAACCCTTCCTTCCCCACGGTCTTCCTCACGCTGACCCACCCCAAGGCCCATCTCTTTCCCCCCATCTGATTCCCTGGCACATTTCCATTCCCTCCCTACTTGAGCCTCCTCCTCATCTCCATTCTCCATTCCCCGTCCTCCACCCTACCAGACACCCCAGTTCAGGGTCCAAGAGAAGGACAGCTTTTATGTGGCTTGTAAAATTCTATTATATCTGTATTCAAAACCTAGCAGCTGAGAAACACTGGTAATAAGCGTGTTATTAAGCGTGTAAATACACTTCCACTCCAGGGCCTCCAAGGGGCGGGGGCCAGATTCTCAGCCTGGGTGTCTCCCCTGCATGTGAGTCCTTCCCCACCTGGCCTCCACCCCAGAATTGGACCTTGAGCCAAGGCCCAGGCCTCCTTCTGTCTCCAACTACCATCGTCCTGCAGATCTCAGACTCTTGGAAAAAGGGGGCGGGGGAGAGGGCCGAAGAAAAAAAACATTAGGAAAAAAACTCCCACCCAGAGAGCATTCTTTCTGCAGCACTCAGGAAAAAGGATGTCTCACAGGGGACGGGAAGGCGAAATTTTTTCACATCCAAATGGATTGCAATTTCCCTCCATTTAGCACCTGAAGGTAATTAGCTCGAAGAGACTGCCGAGTGCGAAACACGTTCACGGAACATTAACTCTCACACATTCTCCAGTTGCAGGGAATTAATAGGAAAGATTAAAGTTTAAAGAGAGCAAAATGCCATTACCTCGCCAGCCACCTCTCTCCGCGGCAGTATCCAGCCCCCGAAAACCTTCGGCCAGTGCTCAGGCTGTCTCTTATACACATCTGGAGGGAGGGGGGAGGGGGGTTCAGGATGGAGAACACATGTACACCTGTGGCAGATTCATGTCAATGTATGGCAAAACCAATACAATATTGTAAAGTAATTAGCCTCCAATTAAAATAGATTTATATTAAAAAAATAAGAAGAAAAAAAACAATATGGAAAATACTTTAAAATGTTCCCTCAAAAAAGGAAAGAACAGAATCCAAAAGGCAAGAATAAGACATGCTGGAAAAGAAGAGTCAGAAAAGAACCAAATAGAATTTCTAGAAATAAAATAATATTTACATAAAACCAATTCAGTGGAAGGTTTGAACAGTTGATAACACTGCTCAAAAGAGAGTTAGTGAATTGGAGGACAAATTCAAACGTACCCAAAATGTAGCTCTTAGAGCTGCATTTGAAGTCAGGGAAGAGATGAAGAAGTTGAGACATGAGGAATAGAAGGTGCAATAGAAATATTAGAAATTCCAAAAGAAGAGAGAAGGGAGAGAGAAGCAGTGTATGAAGAAGATGCAATGGTGGCAAATTGACCAGTATCGAAGGCAAAAATTCCTAGGAAATAGGAATGCGACTGAGTTTCTGAGGAGAATAAATAAAAACAAGTTTACACCTAAGCACATTGTTGTGATATTGTAGAATATCAAAGACAAAAGCCTTAAAAGCTAGCAAAATAATCACAATTAGACAGGCTTCTCATTAGGAGCAACAGAAATCAGAAGATAAGTAATTACAGCTGAAGGAAAATTACTGTCAACATAGAGTTCTATAACTCAAATAATTATCATTCAACACAGAAAGGGTGAAATAAAGACAATTTTAGATACAACTGAAAAAAAGTTTAGTGATTTACAGTAATGAAAATTTAATGATTTACAGTGATGAAAAATTTTTAAAGACTTCATTGAGAAGGAAATTGAACCTAAAAGGAAGAACTGGGCTATTAGAAGCAGTAATGAGCAAAGAAATTGGCAAATATGTAGGTAAATCTAAATAACAGTAACTATTTTGAAATATATTTTTTAAATATAATAAAACTAAAATACTACTAATCAATATATAACATGAAAATATGGAAGAGGTTGGTTTGCAGTCTAAGATCCTTCTATCGTTTAAAAGAACAAAAAAATAGATTAGCTTTTGTTAAGTAAAAATGTTAAAATGTAAAAAGGTTTAAAAATTAAGAGTAACTCTGTTTATTTAGAAATAGAATGTTTTTACCTTCCAAACCAGTAGAAAAGAAAAGAAAAAACAGAATGAAGAAAACTTTATCAATGCAATTGGAGCCATGAAAGAGGGAAAAGAAGAAAAGCAGATAAAAAGCAGGGAGACTAGAAACACAAAATGAGACAATAGAAGTAAGTCCAAATGCATTAATCACAATAAAAGTAGACATGTCAAATTTGCCCATTAAAAGAGACTTTCCATGTGGATTTTTAAAAATTCAGGAGTAGGCTGTTCACAAAAACCTTGCCTAAAACAAAGTTACAGAAAGGTTGAGAATGGAGATACGGAAAGATATGCTAGGCAGATACTAACCAAAAGGAAGCTGGGAATTCCAAAAGAAGAGAGAGAGAAGCAGTGCGTGAAGAAGATATTGACACTGATAACATCAGAATTTAAAAGCAAAAACATTCATGGAGATACAATGGGACGTTACTTACTGAGAGAAGGAACAACAAGGAGATTTACTTAGCAGCAGTTTGGGGAGCTTGAGTCCAGCCTAGGCCAGCTTCTCCATTGTGGATGGAGGCTTCCAGCTCTGGCTGCATTGCCTTAGCTTGCACCAGCCTGGGTGGGGAAGGTACACCAAGACAGGGCGCTGCTGGGAAAAAACATGCTGTTTCCTGGGTACAGCTTATACTTGTTGCATGGTCTAGATATATGTTTATCATAACTTTTAATATCTGGATTTTGCAAAGTCTAGGGGTAAGAGAAAAAGCACTAACCAGAATTCCCCAAAAGTGGGCAGGGATAACAACCCAGGCTGGGAAAAAACTGAATCCTCCCTGGACAAGGAAATGGCCACCCACTCATACTCCTGCCTGGGAAATCCCATGGACAGAGGAACCTGGTGGACTACAGTCTACAAGTCACAGAGAGTCAGACACAGCTTAGTGACTAAACAACAATGTGACATCTATTCATCAGTAAACCATTACCTTGAGTTTTCCAGTGCATTTTATTTTCCCTGGAATAAAATTATTTTCTGGTGTTTTTATATTGGCTTAATTTTCTGTGTTCTTAACAGTAATTCAAATCCAAACACTTCCCTAATTATGTATATCTCTTTTCAACATCTTTAAGTACATTGGGTGTTTTGTTTAAAAAAAAAAAAAAAGAACTGAATCTTCCATAGGGCTCAAAAATATCAAATACCACTGATGTGCCCTTGAAGTTTCTCTCAAACTCACTTCTGTGAGTGGAAAGGACCTAAGGGGCTCTAGGATTTGAGTCCAAAGTGGAAGGCTTGATATATGTCCTTTTGTGGATCTGGCAACAGCAAAGCAAGGTATCAGGAAAGTGAGTGAGACTGACCATCTGGAAGACCCAGAATCCTGAAGCCAGATCAGTATTTGGTATTTCAGCCTCACCCTGACCAGACATCTAGGCTCACAGAACTACACCTTCTGGACATACTTCCCTTGTGTACCATGTCCCTCCAGACCTATTACAGTGTGATTGGTCCATGGGACTTGGCAATGTGTTTTTTGGCCCCATCTTTCAATTCTGATCAATATACCCTAGGGCCAAGGCCTTGACCTTTATGATGGAGTTATTCTTCTCCAGAGTTTTTAATCTTTGGAGAGATCTTTTTTTTTTAATGACATGTGGCTTTTGGAGTATCTGCCTAGCATCTTTGGGAACCACTTTTCCCACCCACAGGGGTGGATTCCCAGGAGCCACATTTGGTCACAGTTGACTGAGGCAGGGTCAGATACCTTACTCACAGGGAACCAATCAGATTTCTGCTCTTGGGAGCTGGTCATTTGGATCGATGGGGCCAGAGACTGGGATGCTTACAAAGTCATGTTGATGGCAGCATGAAGGAGAAGGCTGATGAGCCTAAGGACTCCAAGATGGTAGCAGGTCAGCCCACTCCAGAACAAGAATTGAGACTGCCTGTCATCCCTTGAGTAGTACTGCCTTGTCTCATCCCAGGAGCAGTAGCTGGAAGTCTCTGACCTAGGTAAAGGCTGAAATCTTTAGGGATGAAGTGCCATTTGTGTCAGCAAGGAACAAACAAGTATTTCAAAAAGAGAAAGGGAGAGATAAACCAAATCTGGACATTAGGTACAAATTTTTCATTTGTGTCAGGGTATATATGAGTGTTCATTACAATGGTTAACTTCTCTGTAGGTTTAAATTTTTTTCAAAATAAAAAGCTGAAGCAAAGAAACAATTTTAAAACAAATGCAACCCCTAATGAAATCATGGATCTAGTCAATGATAGTAAGTAACTGTTAAAATCATTAAGTGAAAAACTGATAGAGGGGGAAAAAAGCTGAAGGGGAACTTTATAATGGATAGATCCAGCTGACAGCCCTGGAACCCACTGATTAATCTTAATGTCATAAAAAGAAAAATGATAAGAAAGTATGTGGTCCTGATATGATGTGAGAGGAAGTTCACACCACATGTAAAATAGTCTTGCCAAAATATCAGACCTGAAATCAGGCAGCTCTAGAATCTACCAACTTAAAGGACAGAGAAACAGGTTAAATGATACCACAGGGGTGTTATCAGCAAAACTCAGAGTGGAGGAAATTTCATAGGATAAATGGCCCACAATTTCTTCAATTGATAAATTTCTGGGGGGAAAAAAATGAAAGAAAGTACAACTTTTGGAATAAAAAAACTCAAGAGCCATATCAACCACACACATTGCATGGACCGTGATTAAAACCTGATTCAGGTGAATTTCAACATTGCATGTGTATTTGATGAGAGTAAGGATTATAGTTAATTTTTATTGAGGTGAGATAATGGTTTTGTGGCTATATTAAAATAGTCCTTAAATGCATTCCATTTATACATTTTAGAAATGCATATTGAAATATTTATGGGTGAACTGATTTGATGTCTGGTTTGCTTTCAAATAATCCTGGAGAAAAGGGAAATGTGTATAGAAAAAATAAGACCAGCTACGTGCTGGTAGTTGTTGAAACTAGGTGCTAAGTTCGTGGATTTTTAAAATATATATATATATACTTGAAATCCTCCAGAATAAAATTTTAACAAATAAGAAGACCCAAGCCACTTCAGTACTTTCTTAATGTATTCTCCCGAAGGACGGTCTTCGGTGTGAGAAAGAATGAGCGTCCCCTCACAGTCAGGGCACAGGTGAGGTCAGAGAGAGCTTAGGGGGGAGGGTGAAACCCAGGGTCATCAGGAGAGCCCCAGTCCTCTTTCAAGTGGAGTGCTGCTTACTGCAGAAGCCTCTGTCTTGTGTCTTTAAGCCAGACTGTTCCCTGTTGGGTGGGAGAAGAAAATAATATATTTGGGCAGCTTCCTTAGTCAACCCAGGTTAAGGAATAGGGTTTGAAAAGGCTAGTGGGTTGGACCCAGTGCAGAGGAAGGAGGTGGAATTAGATATCTCTTTTTGTGAGGCTTTGTTGAGGTTCAGGTTCAAGATCAAAGAACAGGTATGGGGCTAGAAGGATGGGTGCATCACTAAGCTGGGTGTGCTCTGCCGAGACCTAACAGGCTTTGAGGTTAAAGTCTCCTGGCCTTCAGAGTTTCATCCTCAGTGCTCCAGTTCTCCTCCAGGATGGAGCCAGAGGCCCCAACCCTTCCTTCCCCACGGTCTTCCTCACGCTGACCCACCCCAAGGCCCATCTCTTTCCCCCCATCTGATTCCCTGGCACATTTCCATTCCCTCCCTACTTGAGCCTCCTCCTCATCTCCATTCTCCATTCCCCGTCCTCCACCCTACCAGACACCCCAGTTCAGGGTCCAAGAGAAGGACAGCTTTTATGTGGCTTGTAAAATTCTATTATATCTGTATTCAAAACCTAGCAGCTGAGAAACACTGGTAATAAGCGTGTTATTAAGCGTGTAAATACACTTCCACTCCAGGGCCTCCAAGGGGCGGGGGCCAGATTCTCAGCCTGGGTGTCTCCCCTGCATGTGAGTCCTTCCCCACCTGGCCTCCACCCCAGAATTGGACCTTGAGCCAAGGCCCAGGCCTCCTTCTGTCTCCAACTACCATCGTCCTGCAGATCTCAGACTCTTGGAAAAAGGGGGCGGGGGAGAGGGCCGAAGAAAAAAAACATTAGGAAAAAAACTCCCACCCAGAGAGCATTCTTTCTGCAGCACTCAGGAAAAAGGATGTCTCACAGGGGACGGGAAGGCGAAATTTTTTCACATCCAAATGGATTGCAATTTCCCTCCATTTAGCACCTGAAGGTAATTAGCTCGAAGAGACTGCCGAGTGCGAAACACGTTCACGGAACATTAACTCTCACACATTCTCCAGTTGCAGGGAATTAATAGGAAAGATTAAAGTTTAAAGAGAGCAAAATGCCATTACCTCGCCAGCCACCTCTCTCCGCGGCAGTATCCAGCCCCCGAAAACCTTCGGCCAGTGCTCAGGCCGGGGCTCAGGTCTCTGCCTGCAGCCTGGCTGGCTGGGGCATCTGGGTGTGCCTTGTGAAGAGCACTCACGTGTGCTGATGTGCACACATGAGTGCAAAACAGGTCAGCTCTGACCCTCCCCAAGGCCAGGTCAGCCCCTCCTCCCTTCACAGTGAAGCTTGGGGTGGACTGGGACAGGTGTGTTTTCTTACAGGCTGACACCTGGCGTTGGGGTGCGTCGAGGCCCTGGGTTGGGTCGGGGGTCCTTGGAAGGGTCACTGGCATGGGTGTGCCCTGTAATTTGGGCTAAGAGGGTGCGATCTGCCAGCTTGGTCATGAGTAGAGAGATGGAAGATGTCCCTCCTGCCTTGGGTGTGTACAGAAGCACTTGGGTAAGGTGATGGAGGGAGTTGCCTCCATTTTTGTGAGGCAGCCAAGACCCACAAACATACGTGTGCACACACGCAGCCCCCCACTGTCACACACAGATGTCCTTCGTCACTGATTTTTTCAAAGTTTACATAGGCTTCAAATTCTAAAGCTTTCTATGTGGCTTCAGTGTTTTAGGAAAAGATGAGAGACAGAGAGAGGGAGACAGAGAGTGGGAGAGAGTGAGGGAGAGAGAGAGTGAGGGAGAGAGAGGGGCAGAGGCAGGCAGGAGAGAGAGAGAGCGCGAGATGAAATTGAGACATGGAAGAATTTATTGCCCAGAAAATTCCATTCTGCTATCTGATTCAAAAAGTCCAGTCCCCCCAGCTTCGGAAAATCTATTTTCCACATTTTAATACCCTGCAGAACAGTCCTCATAACTCATCCGAGTGTGTTAAGCACAGTTTTATTAGATCTGAAACAAATTTTGGTGGGGAGATACTATAGGTCATTAACCATGGAGTAATTTTATCCTTGTTTCCCTAATGATGCCATAATGGCGAGCGAATTTCTTAACTAAAGACCAAAGAACATTTTGAAGGTCAGTTTCATCTGTGAGCTCCTTCAAGCGCTTCTCAGAGAAGATTGGAAAACTCGCCGATTTTTTGAAGAGTCATTAATAATGTGAAAGCTGAAAGCACCCTCCATTTGCGTTCCTGCTTTTTACCTTTTAATTTTATATCGTCCCCGCTCAGAGCCCTGCTCCCACTCCTTCACCCTCCTCTGGACCTCCTGCCTGCCTACCCACCCCGTGTAGGGAGCAAGGCTTCCTGGTCCCAGGTACCCAGCTGGCTGTGAGGGGCAGACGGGGCATTGCAGCAGGGAGGGAGAAGAGCTGGAGAAGCCTGAGAGCCCCCTCTGGCCAGGGCATCCCACTGAGATGAGGGTCTTTCCTGTATTCCCAGGGTGTGGTACACTGTGCAAGGCTATTGTCATAGGCATGGTGTGTGTGCACACATGTGTGTGCATGTGTGCAAATGTGTGGTGTAGGGGACTGAGGTCTCTGGATTGCATGCTGGCTGGGCATGCACATGTTGGGGACCAGTGGGTCTGAGTAAATCCCTGTACGGGGGTGTCCCCTGTTGGAAGTAGGCTGGAAAGGGGAACTGAAAGACAACACTGGGTTCCGTGGCCCAAGTGGTAGGTCAGCCGGGGAAGTTGTGGTCTGTTGACATGGGACACCGTCTCCCAACAGGGATGGACACACGAGAAGTGTTTGCACGTGAGCCTGGAAGTCCTGAGGGTAGTGAGGTCATCAAGGCAAGAGCCCCAAGGCCCCTCCCACTAGTAAATCTCTAGATACTAAAGATAGTGACCACTGTGTGAGCCAACCGTCCTCAGTCCTCGTGCACTCACCCCCTTGTTCCCTCATTCACTCACTTTACCTGTCTCCTGACTCCCAGTCCCTGGCCCTTTGGACCCCCCTAGTGCCACCATCCCCCCAGAGCCATCCCCTCACCTCCTCACCCAGTGGATGGCTGTTAATGCAGGGTGCCCAGCCAGGAGTTGAGGTGGGACAGCGCTTCTGTGTGTGAGAAGGTTTGGGGAGGAGGGGGCGGTGTGGTGACACTCCGTGCTCCCAGATGTGGTGGCAGCGATAATTCCAATTTTATGCCTTTGTTATGGCTTTAATCACTTTCTTTATGCGTTTTGTTCCAGCGATCAGGGAGAGACACCTGATAGGCAAAGAGGATACCAGGGGAACCATTTTTATTTGGAATGTGGTGAGAAGTCTAATTAGAATCTGAATTCTGCTGAGCCTTGAAATGGCCAGCACTTTATCCTGATCGCCTTAGATATTGTTTCGAGTCAATCATCTGTCATGGTGCGGCAGGAGAGCCTCTCCCTGCACACCAGGCTCCCTCCCACTGCAGGCCCGGCTGGGGCACGCTGGGGGGAGGGAGGCTGGGGCCCCCACTCTCACAGGGGCAAGTGCCTCCTCCTGGGGGTGCGTGGGAGGCTGTTTCCTATGGCTCATCGTCCGCTGGTGAGGTCTGTCTTTGCTGGGATGCTGAGTGTGGGCTGCAGGGAGAGGGCGGCTGCAGGACAGGGGTACCGGGCAGCCTGTATCAGAATTCGGAAGGACTAGGGCTTCCCTGGTGGCTCGGGGGTGAAGCGTCTGCCTGCAGAGCAGAAGGCCCGGGTCAGGAAGAGCCCCTGGAGAAGGGAATGGCTACCCACTCCAGTACTCTGGCCTGGAGAATTCCATGGACAGAGGAGCCTGGTGGGCTGCAGTCCATGGAGTCGAAAAGAGTAGGACACAGCTGAGCGACTAACACTTCCAGCAGGTGAGGCCAAGTTGTCTGGGGATACCTCCTAAGTGGTCCCACGTCTCCACCAATTGCCCATGGAGACATCTCTTCACTGTCCCCTGGACATCCAGCATCTCTCCCACCCAGCATTTGCCAGATGCTCAGCTCCATTTCTCTGATTTTCCTCACTCCAGTCTTGCAGCTAGAACGCTGCTCCTGTTTTTTCTTCTTGCTTAGAACATGTGCCACCTGTCACATCCCCAAACTGGTTTCATCTCCTCCAGAAAGCCTTCCCTGGCCCACAGTGAGTGAGCTTCCTGGGAGGTGGATAGTAACAGCTTGAGCCCCTATCTTGTGATGGCCATGCAAACTGTGGACACTCATTCCGACCAGATCTCCAGTCCACTTATCCTTCTCCTGCCTTTAAATGGCTCCCTATCTCTTTTTCTGTAACTGTTTTTCTGTTTGTGTATGTGTGTCCTAAATCCACTCAAGCCCTCTTTGAACATGGTAAAATGTAAAGAAGAAATAAATATTATTCTTAATGGCACTTTTATCTCTTGAACCACACTATGAGCTCCCCAGACTCTGACCATTTCTTCCTTGTCTCCTGCCTTTTCTACTAACTATGAGCAAGGAGATCCAACCACTCCATTCTGAAGGAGATCAACCCTGGGATTTCTTTGGAAGGAATGATGCTAAAGCTGAAACTCCAATACTTTGGCCACCTCATGCGAAGAGTTGACTCACTGGAAAAGACTCTGATGCTGGGAGGGATTGGGGGCAGGAGGAGAAGGGTACAACCGAGGATGAGATGGCTGGATGGCATCACGGACTCGATGGACGTGAGTCTGAGTGAACTCCGGGAGATGGTGATGGATAGGGAGGCCTGGCGTGCTGTGATTCATGGGGTCGCAAAGAGTCGGACACGACTGAGCGACTGAACTGAACTGAACTGAACTGATGAGCACACAGGACTAGGCACACAGTGGGGAGCTGTATATCAATCACCTCCCAAAGTCCCAGATTCACTGAGGCTTTTTGCCTCCTGCTTCCCCTCGCCTGTCTCCCCCTANGTGATTCATGGGGTCGCAAAGAGTCGGACACGACTGAGCGACTGAACTGAACTGAACTGAACTGATGAGCACACAGGACTAGGCACACAGTGGGGAGCTGTATATCAATCACCTCCCAAAGTCCCAGATTCACTGAGGCTTTTTGCCTCCTGCTTCCCCTCGCCTGTCTCCCCCTAGTACCTACCTGCCTACATACCTACGATGTGGTAGATGCAGGCATTGCTGTGGTGTGATTAATATCTAAAGTGCTGTTTCTGGCTAGAAGGAGGAGAAGCTGCCCTATGAGTAATGTTTCCGTGGGATACAACCTGGATGGCTGGTGACTCCTTGGAGGGTCAGGAATCCCTGTGAGTCCTTTTTAGACATTTGGGATACTCAGTGCCCCTCTGGCCAGTTAGTGTGTCCCATGTGGCAGAGGGTCCTCACTGCTGGGCAGCATCACCATGAACCTCCTGGATGGTCACTGCCCTCTAGAGACTGTCCTGGCAGTGACGGTGCCTTAGGGGTGGTCCAAGGGGCAGTGTGGCCAGATACCCTATGGAGAGATACAGACTCAGGGTCCCTGAATACCCTTCTCAACCTGCTTACCCCTGGACCCAACTTTGCACGCAACCCTGACTCATTTTGATCCTGATGGTCTCTGCCTGCTTGCACCTCAGTTCTCCCTGGTCCCACCTCTGTCCTCCCTGGTCCCTGAGCTCTTGGCGGGGAGTAGAGATGGCACCAGCCATGGTCCAGTAAATCACGGACTCTGGAGTGTGTCACGTGCATGCTCAGCCACTTCAGTAGTGTCCGGTTCTTTGTGACTCTATGGACTGTAACCCGCCAGAGTTCTCGATCCATGGCATTCTGCAGGCAAGAATACTGGAGTGGGGTTGCCATTTCTTTACCAAGTGAGCCACCAGGGAAGTCCCTGGAGTGCATTGCTGGGACTCTAATCCAAGCAGCCCTCATTTAGAAGGCATGGCTGTTGGTACCAGCTGATGAATGGGAGTGGGTAATGCAAGGAAATGCAAGGAGATCGGGGGGAGCCGGTGGGGAGATCCAGAATTGGGAGCTTCTCATTTACAGGAGAAGGCAGGACAGTGGCTGGAGGGACTTAGGAGCAAGTTTCCTAGTGGGAAACTGCAAACTGCTATTGACATCTAGTATATATTAATAGATCAGATGGCATGTGTGTGCGTGTTTGCATGCGTGCATGCGCGTGTATGTTGGACAGTTGGTAGGTGAGGGACTGCCGGGGGCGCCCCGTAGGGAAGAAGCAGGACCCTGGTACACTCAGCCTGCCCGTGCAGAAGGGTGAGGGCGACTCATTCTCCAGCTGCCGTTCCCCCATCCACACGTGGGAGGGAGATGGAGCTCCCTGCCCAGGAGCACATGTGCCGGGTAGGGGTGGAGGGTGGAAGGACAGAGGTACCCAAGCTGGCAAAGGCCTGGCCTCTTCCTATCTCAGACCCCCTCAAGGCACTGTCTTCTCTCTATCCAGAGCTGGGCTGCAGCGGGGGTAGATGAAAAGGAGGAGAAACTGTTGGATAAAAAGAAATTTGAAAAAAAAAAAAGTAAGTGAAATATTCAAACTGGAAAGTGATATTATAGAAACTGCAGCCCACGGCTCAGTGCATTCAAATTTATTCAAACTCGGCACCTGACAGTGATGGATGCAGCAGCTTTTCCCACAATATGGAGAAGGCGCGGGGGCATTTAGGACTGCGGGTCCCCTCCGGGAGGGTGGGAGCCCACACCACCTCCCATGCCTGGCTCTTCCTAAATGGAAAGCAAGATTTGGGGTCCTGCCCTCTCTACTCTCCTGAACCCCAGCCATCTCCAGTACCCCACAGTCTTGGGGGATCTGGGCATCACCAGCTCAAGTGCTTGGGGTATGGCCCAGGACAAAGGTAGCTCACTGTGGACCAGGGAAATCTCCAGTGCCAAGCCTGTCCACGGGGTGACTGGACAAGGAGGTCACAGTAGTGTGGATTCACAACTAAATAGATAGCATGAACTCAACAGTCTCTGAGTGTGCTGAGACCGCAGGGTCTCGGGGCTCCTAAGTCAGGGAGCACTTTCCTCTCCAGGCCAATTTGGCAGCTGCTCTGCCCAGGACAAAAGACAGCCTCTGGGGAAACCTCAAGTCTAGAGCCTTGGTCTGCACAGTGAGTAGATGGTATAGTGTCCTGGAATGCCATGCCCTGGAATATCCCCTGCTCCCAGGAGCATCCTCCAGTCTCCACTCCACCAACGCTTCTCCCCACAAGGTTGCTCATGGCCTCCTGTCCAAGGTCCCAACCAACAGACCCCATTGCTGATCCCCAGGCCCTGCCCCAGGGGAACCCTTGAAACGCTGCTCACTCCTGAAAACTCAGTCATCTCTCCACCCCTTTGCTCATCTCATTCTCCTGCTTCACCCACGTCTCTAACACACCTTCTCTGTTTCTCCTTTCTACAACCTTCCCCCAGTAAGGCCACCATGTAAAACAAACCCCAGCCCTCCACTCTCTCCTACGGTGCCTCAGGAGATCTCAGCCACTCTCTGCAGGTGATGGAAACATTGACCTGTAATTCCAAGATTCTCTTGAGATCCAAGCCCACAGTCCAAGTAAGGCAAGGCTAATATGTTGAAAAGCAAATGCCTCTTCTAAAACTCAAATGTCTCTTCCAAAGTCAGTGACAACTTGTGACCCCCTTATTTGCTACTAGCCCTGTCACCCAGCCCCACTGACCCTCCAGGTACCCTAGAACCTCTAGTTCTTCCTGGACTCATCTCTACCTTCAGTCAGCTTACAAATTCAGAGATACTTCCTGATGTCTTTTGCACCCACATTGCCTCAACATCACGACTGGCCCCAGGAAGGCCCTTATCACAGCTCTCCTGGGTCTCCTCAATTTAACCAATAAACTGCTCTGGAGCACCTTCCCTGCACAGGTGATGCATTTTCTTCTGAACAGGACTGTCTGCCTCTAAGTTCTGCATCTTCAGCGGTTCTACACACCACTGCCAGATTAACTTTCCTAAAGCACGGCTCTGATCATGTCACTCCCCTGCTCAAAAACCCTCAATGGCTCCCCACTGCCTACTAAATAAAGTACAAACTCCTTACTCTGATGTTCACGGCCCTTGTGATCTGGCCCCTACCTACTCCCTCTCCAAACCTTCCCATTACTCTCCTTCACGCCCATATTAGCCAGCCAGATTGGACTCTGAGCAATTCCCCCAGATGCACCCCACCTAGCGAATTCCACCCTTGTGCATTGGTTCATGTTCTTTGCCTGTAATGTGCTCCTTCTAGAACCGCATCACCATCCAACACCCCAACTCATCTCTGCCCATCAATATTCTGATCCTCTGTAAAACTGGATTCAAATAAAGCTATTTTGAATATTCCCTGTAAAATACTTAGCAAGGTGCCTACTAGCTGTTATTATTATTATTCCTCATGATGACCAGAGGTGGTTTATCTTTCCTATGAAGCTTCTGGTTCTCTCTACAGCTTTCCTGACTCCTATCATAGCTTTCCTGATACTGTTATTACTAGTATGTCTGCCCAACAGCTCTCCTGGACTATAAATTTCTTGAGAGCCAGGACTAAGTAACATGCATTTGTGTCCTCCTCACCTGTAGCCCAGGGGACTCAGTTGACGCTTGTTGGAGAAATGAATGAGTGAACAAATGAACCACGTACAGCAAGACTAGCTAGGATGTGGCTGTGTGACACAGACTTGGCTCTTCCTAGCCTTCTGTTCTGGACAGTGACCACCTAAGAGTTCCCTGTCATTACTCCCAGCCTTCCTGACATGTGTCCAGGTGAGCTGGGACACGCGTGTGCAGGCTGTATGACAGGTGTGTCATTGCTCCTGAGCGAGAGGGGAGTGTGGCAGAGTTTACCCTTCCCAACTCATCAATCAAAGGGCACTTACTGACAGCTCCTGAGAGCCAGCTCTGGGCTCTGCTGGGTTACAGGGAACAAGTGGGGGATGAGGGCTACCCTCTGGGGGTTCACAGTCCACTTGCCTCTTAGCTCATCCTGTGACTCCCAGGCTACAGGAGCTTAAAGGACTCTATTGGTGGCTGCAGGCAGGGGTGGGAACACCGATGATTGGGCAAGACTTTTTCTTCAAGTGGCCCAGAAATGCTCTGTGAGCCAGAACTGACCTTTTTCTCTTCTGGTTTAGATCTTACTACCCCATCTAGATTGGAACTCCCCTGGGAAGTCTGTTGCTTTCTGCAGAGTTCTCCATGACAGAGCCCAGAACCCCACAGATTAAAGCTTCAGAATAGAGGGGTGGATGGATGTTGTGAATAGCTGACAAAATGAATGAGAAAATGAGCAACTCACTAGACATGTGGATAGACAAAGTCCTGGGCAGATGGGCGCACTCTTGGCATTCCCTGAGCACCTGCTAAGTACCAGCATGGTGTGCAGTGTGCTCAGTCGTGCCCGACTCTCTGTGACCCCATGGACTACAGCCCACCAGGCTCCTCTGTCATGGGATTCTCCAGACAAAAATACTGGAATGGGTTGCCATTTCCTCCTCCAGGGGAACCCCAGAGGAAACTGGGGTTCAAGGCTTGAAGTAACTTGTGTGAGATCACCCAGCTCATCAGTGACAGAGTGACAAAACCTTGGTTCCCTGCCGGAAACTCTACACCTTCCTTGAGTGACCTTCCAGCCAGGGTCATTGACTCCCCCCTCTTCGTCCTGCCAGCCCTTTGGGGTGCGGGGGTCAGGGGTCGATTAAGCAGACTCGGGGGGCAGGAGATTCACAGATGAGTGGAGGGTATTGTAAAGTTCCTGTCCTGTCTCCTGCACTGGTGGGAGACCTCTGGGCTTTGGGTTTTCCCTCCTTCTCTTGGGTCCCAGCCCCACCCCACCCCCACCCAGACAAGGCAAAAGGGCACAGCTGAGAAGCCTCTGTTTCCCAAAAGGGGGTCTTTCCAGCCCTCCCTCCACACCGCCTCCGTTTGAGAAGGGAGTGACACCCTCTCCAGAAGGGTCCCTGCGCTGGGGGTGCCTTCCCCGCCCGTCCCCGCCCCTCCCGATCAGATACAAAAAGGGGTATCTCCAATGACCTCTATTCATGATACTAACAATTATTTAATGAATGTCTCCTATGAGCCAGGCAACATACTACAGTATTCTCTCATTTAAGTTCCACAACTTTTCAGAGTTTGTGCCTAAAGTGACAAACAGTAAGTTACAGAGCCAGAGACGTCCAGCCAGTTGTCTATGATATAAAGCTTGTTACTCCAAGACTGGTTTGAGGAGCAGCAGCATCAGCTGAGACCTTGTTAACAAGAACTGCCTCGTCACTGGCCTGTTAGATAAAAATCTGTATTTGAATAAGATCTTTAGGCGATTCCTACGTATATTAAAGTTCAAAAGCCCTCAAACAGGCCGCACTGGCTCTCTCCACCATAATTTCTATTCTGGGGTAAGATGCACCCAAACAATTCATATCAATGGGCCAAGGGCAACATTTAGTTTAAGAAATTCTTCAGCTGATGCCAACTGCTTGTAAGTATCAATAAATAGTTCTTTGATAACTGAAAAAGGTAATAAATGTCTAAAAAGGATTATTTCTAGAAATATTTTACTTATAACACTGAGAGTCACTTAGGATTCCTTTGAGGGATATCTTTTATTTGTTAAATTGAAGGTCAGTATGGTATGATCCCAATGATGTGTTCCATGAAATGCTATTTTGTATAGTGCTTCATAGTTACTGAATGTCTGTTTCTTATTCCTTGAAATGAATGTGAGTTTGTTACTGGGATTCAGGCAAATTGTCTAAGATCACATAACAGGTAATTGCAGGACTAAGACTCAAACACGGTTCATTTCTATGTCTGTTTTACAAGACAGAGCACTATGGAGTAAAGCAGTCACTTCAAAAAGAACAAAGTGGCACTGCTTTACCAGTTCCTGGGGGTCTGACCTTGTAGTTAATAGGGAGAAGCCCCTATATCTCTATAACCAGGCAATCCTGGCTTCTGTCAAAAACTTTATCCTTGAACATTTACACAGGGCTTGGAGGTCGGAAGGACATCAGTACCTTATGCAGTAACTTTTTTTCTGAATCAACAAGAATTTCTAACAACCAAAATCATTGTGTATTGAACATACATAATCCTAGCTCAAATAACATTGAAGCCTTTAGAATTCATTCAAGGATGTATTTATTTACAAGATACAAGTGTTTATTTAATAAGAATTAAAGTGCTTAATTTTACAATGTTTCCAGCTCTCTGACCAAATATACATATTTACACAATATATACACTATCTGCAAGTATTTTACATTCATACAGCTAGAAAAGAAAACTTACTCTTTGTGTACACTTTTTCACATTTGAGTTAACTGTAAAATTTTGCTAACATACCTTTTCAAATTGATCATTCAACAATTCAAAAACTCAGACAGCACTTATTCAAAAATAACAGTCAATTGTCACTCACAAAATGAAATGCTAGTTTGTAAAACAAACAAACAAAATCCCCCAAATTTTATATACAGATATGATTGCTGATAGAGACCTTCCCCAAGTGATACATTCCAACATCCATATAATATGTAATATATAATGCAATTCTGTTATCATCATGGTCCAATAGACTATTATGTCTTTTCCCAAACCTATATATTAATGTATATATATATCTCACTCTATGTATTTGGTATTCACTTATTCAAATATGCTACAATATTTCTTGATTTAATTTCTCACTAGTCTACCTAATCTCACTAATTCAATCTATAATGAATTTTAGGAAGGGGTAAACATCATGTAACTCTAAGTGACTCACAATGAGTTAACTATCTTGTAGAAGTCATGTGCTATTTTATTTCAAAAGACAGAAAAGTCACTGTTTCCTGCCAAAAGTTCAGTCCAAAAAGTAGAAGACAGACCATGACTGACTTTAGAGGAATTTTTTTTTTTTATGTCATTGAACAGTGCAGAAAATGGTCCAACAGTATTATTCTTATTTTTTAAGTCTAAAAGAAAAAGAAAGTAATAATATGATTGTTGCTGTTTAGTTGCTAAGTTGTGTCTGATTGTTTGCAACACCATAGGCTATAGTCCACCAGGCTCCTCTGTCCATGGGATTTCCCAGGCAAGAATACTGGAGTGGGTTGCCATTTCCTTCTCCAGGGGATCTTCCTGACCCAGGGATTGAACCCACATCTCCTGCTCAGCAGGTGGATTCTTAACCACTGAGCCACCTGGGAAGCCCAAAGACAAGATACTAGTGGTATAATTTAGAGGTCAAGGTGAAAGGCCCAGGTGCAATAGATCTATGAGTGTGCAATTACATAGATCTGCATCTTATAGTTTATAACCCCCTGCAGTTTAAGTAATTTTCATTTATCTTAGATATATTGCTTTGATTTGGAGACCACGAGTCTCTTTCCGTTCACCTTTCTGTCTGTTCTTTCCGTCCACCTTTCTGTCTGTACTTGCTTGTTTCAATTCCTAATCATATTCCTCTCTGCCATATCAGTAAAGAGACCAAAGTTATCTTCTCATGACAACATGATTACAGGGCATACATAAGAATAGATTTTACTAAAAATCCATATATATAATTTATGTTAAAATATTTAAGTTAAAAAGAATACTTTCTATAAAAATTTTATTCCTATGGAAAAACAGAATTTGAAATCAACAGTGCTTTTACATATATATCTGTATGCATAAACTCACAGAAAGGGTTTCAAAAGTATATCTAGTAGTCTTTCTACATCAACTCCTATTTTCTAAATCTGGAGACTCTATAGTAAATAATAGTATTAAAATAAAAAGCAATTTGATTCTAATAAAACTGGATGAGCATGAAAAAGTAACATGATCCACTCTAGATGTTCAATATAGCCCTAAGAATAAGAACACATTAGTCACAAATTTCATATTAACATATTCTTAAAAGAATATAAAATTTAAGAAATAAGACATTATTTTTGCTTTTTGAATTAATTTTAGCTTATATATACCATGTGCTTTTAATCTTAGAGGCTCTAACAGGAACATTATGTAACGTAGACAAAATTTTCTATTCTGCAATACAGCAAGAATACCTGCAAAAAACAAAAAAAAACAAAAAACAAAAACCTTTTGTTCCCTAGAAGTTTATTTGTTCCCATTGTTACCTTTTTCTCAGGATATACTCAGCCCAGAAAGATTATTATTACAGTTATCACAGACAATGAGTTCAGAATAAGAACTTAAGGCTTTGGGTATAACCAAAAATGAGATCTAAAATTTAGAGGGGACAAATCCTGTTTCCACAAAGAAGACAATAAAAGGTCTGGTAAGTTTTAAAAATTGGGATTTTTTTTAAAAATTTTTAATTTGCATACATTAGCCAGTAAATATACCAATCTACATTAAGCTTCATGGAAAACTAAATGTAACCTGATGAAGTTGTGCAGATGTGCTTTAACTGTTGTTTTTTTTTTAAACCATCCAGACGCTTTGCAAAAATAAAAAGGCTTTTGATGGTTACTTGAATCCCAAGAATAATGTTGTCCCTACCTCAAACCCTGCCAGATATACTTTCTTTTCCTTAAAATGAGCAATTCAAATTACAGTATCACTCCTAGAAGTTAATTCTCTATATCATTGTGGCTAGGAATGTTCACATTAAAATTTCTGTATATAATCCTACCCTGTAAAATTTTATTGCTTGCATACATGATGGCATTATAGATGCCACTGTCACAAAAGTGGCTGGTGGCATTTTTCATTTTTGGGTCCCACTTAAAACCTGAAGATAAGTCTGCACTACATTTCATATTCAATATATCAAATGGTAGACTTTCAATAAAGCGAAACTTATACTTAAAAAACTGGAATGTTTTATAATAAATAGTTTTTATCAAAGAAGTATTTTTTTTTTTAAGTCTGAAGGAAGGGCAGGTTAAAGAAAAGATGACTTAGAGGANCTACATTTCATATTCAATATATCAAATGGTAGACTTTCAATAAAGCGAAACTTATACTTAAAAAACTGGAATGTTTTATAATAAATAGTTTTTATCAAAGAAGTATTTTTTTTTTTAAGTCTGAAGGAAGGGCAGGTTAAAGAAAAGATGACTTAGAGGAAAATAAAGAATAAGGCCCTTGTGGAATGCTGTTTTAATAGTAAAACAATCAATTGCTTTTCTAGGCCCAATTTATTATGATAGCCTAGGTGTCTCAGAAAGCAAAAGATGTCACTCTTATAATCAGTCACGTGCATTTTGAGGTCTTTTGGTTGTTTCTAAATGGCTGAAAGCATCCCTTGCCTTTCTCCAGTAAAAGCATTAGTGAAAACAAAGCTGCTTCATTGCTTCTCTTTGTGCCTGATAAAAGAACGTGTGGAATGTGAAGACGGTGATTGGGCAAGCAGAAGTTTTCTTCTGATACTAACATTTCTATTTTTTTGGAAAAAAAATTAAAGATAATGTTAAGAGCATGATAATAAATATTCTCTTTACATGAGTCTTCTTTCAATAATCTACATTAAATAATATCTGATATTTACTGAGCCAAAACTTGAAGGTGTTCATGTTACTTCCATTCCAGGAGGACTTATTTGTAGGAAAAATGTAATCTTCTTGCTCTTCAAAATAGTTTTCAAAAATAATTTGACTTGTAAATCTTGTAACTGGCCCTTACATTTCCATTTTGCTTTCCTCATTACAAAAGTCACCCTCTCCTGATAATAATTCTGCATTTTTACTGCTTCTCTTTTCTTGAGATTAAGAAAATCAAAACATCACCTACAGCCATATTATAACCTTCTCAATAATCACCCTTAAACACCACATACACAAATATACCCATGCCTGGCAACTAGAAAAGAGAAACAATGTAAAATATTTTAAATTTGTCCTTAATTTAATAGGGCCTAAGAAGCTACCTTTATCTTTTTTTGGCTCCAAGTATTTGGCTTAATGCTGATGATAAGGGCTGGTATTCCTTTTTCAGAAGAAGGCAATCTACTCATGCCCACTATAATTAGTTTAGCTTCTCCTTAGGGATGTGGGGGGAAAAAAGAGATACTGACACTTCACATATTTCTTTAAAAAACAGGGCCTGAATAAAATGTGTGGCAATCTCAAATTCTGAGTGAATCTGATTTACCTTTAAGGTGTAATCCCCAAAGGCTAGTAGGATCATTCTTGTGGATTTCTAGCAGACAGATGAATTTAAAAAATGACAATGTTTGGAACATGACAGATAAGTGTAAAACAAGAGAGAGATCTAAGTTTGAGAAAAGGATTAACTTAAATATCCAACAATGTGAGATTTTAATCACAACTACAATATAATAAAGAACGGCCTTTGTGACAAGGAATCTATTAATATTAAAATTGTTTATTAAAATTCCCCAGAGGATAAAAGGGGAGAAAATGCTCAAATTTTCATCAATCATACTGTACCCCTGAAAATCTGCCATTAAAGTACTATTTTTTCTATATTGTATTTTCCCCCACTGTTCTTTAGTGAGGCTGTTTAAAAAGTTAAGCATAAACTGTCTTAATTACCTATCCTTTACCTTTAATCGTAGATCACATGTGAATTTTTTTTTTGTATCTGACAAAGGAATAAGCCCACACAGTTATCTTAAGTGTTAACTATATATAGTTCTCATTTAACCAAAATTAACAGTCTTAAGGGAAAGGAAAACATAACAATAAATGTAGTTGCCATATGTCCCAGTTCTATGTAAGGTCAGGAATCTTGTACATGCTGATGTTAACTGCCACAACAATTAGAGGACGGTAAAAGGTAAAATAATCTGTATGACTTGATCATCCCAGTGACCAAAATGCACTTTATCTCAGAGTAATCAAGACTGAAGCATTAAGTAAACCCTCATCTTATATTTAACTAGGTATTATTAGCACCTTCAAAGAGAGGCACTGTTTTATATAGGCACAGAACAAAGAAAAATAGTACTTTAAAAATACTGTTGGAACTCACTAATATATCCCATGCCACATAAATTACAGCTTTTTATTATAAAAATATCAATACCTTTAGATGTTAATCAGTTAAACGTAAGTCAGCAAAAACATCTCGTTAAGTTTAGAACACTGCTCAGTTCCAAGATAAAACATGCTGTATATTTAAAAATAAATTAGAGACAAGTATGAACCTAACCTGAAAAGTGTGGATAGTGTGTATATATATATTTGTATTTAATACTATATGTACATAATTGCTATATACTTAAGACATTTTATTCTTAGAAGTATTTCTACAAACACAAGTATTATCTTGAGTAACAACAATGTGTTTTTTTTCTTTTGCTTTAAAAGAATGTACATCATTTATGCAGCTTGTTTTATAAACTCACTTAAATAAGTTAATACAATAGCCTCAATTGTCCCTGTGTTGTTGTTTTTCTTTTTTTATTTTTACTGTGGATCTATTTTGGCAACATGGAGGTATATCTTTCAAACGGTTATAAAGCCCACATGTGTAAGTGAAGACATTAAAGGATTTCTTAAATGAAAGAAGACTTCTCTAACCTAAAGTGATAGAATTAATTTATACCACTTTTTTCCAAGACAAAAGTACATATTCAAGGAACAGCTCATTAAAAAAATGCTCCACTTTTCACATTATTTCAAACTTTATGGGTAGAATGGCTGTGCACATTAATTTCACTAAGAGTACATAAAAATTGTCCCCCAAAAGATGCATTTATGAGCCTTTAAAATTTTTCAACATAAAGTGCTAAGAGATGAATAAGGAGAGCTGAGAATATCGTGAGCTATAAATCTTGAGACACGCCCTACACCGTGGTAGGTCTTGGAACCTGGCATTCGGATTTTCTCTTAGGTTCAAGATGATCGTCCAAAGTGCCTGGATGCTGGCTAGGACATTCTGGCGTCTCACCTGTGACAGCTAGAAAGATGATTTTTAGCCACTTCTGCTTCAGCTCCTCACTGTCTGCAGCAAAGCTGTGCACAGACTTAGACTGGGTCAGTTTGAAACTGTGTGGCAGGTCTGCACTCCTTGGCACGTCGTCCACGACATAGCCCAGGAGTGGAATGGTGGCCTGGGCTCTGACATCCTAAGGGAAAAACATGATGAGATGTGATCCGGCTCCCACTAATGCTCCTTTCCCACCCTCTCTCCACAGGCTTGTACTGTGAGCTCTCCATGGAGATGGGAGAGATCATTGCTTAGCACTGTGCCTCTGCATGAGGCCACTGGTAATGTCACCTGAGTGAATTAATGAATAAGCATTAATGCCTAAATGAGCCAGAATTCATTGACCCCATACCTCTTTCCCTGTGAGGGAGCCCATTCAGCTCTTTATTCAGTGTAGAAGAGAAGAAAAGAACAGTAATTTTATTGTACAAAATCAGCAAATGTTAATGATGATTTCATTACCAAACACAGTTCTATTTGGTGTTTAATTCATTCATGAATCAATTTACTTATGGACAGGAAATACAACGAAATAGAATAAAAAAAAAAACAATAAAAAAAATGGGCAGAAGACCTAAATAGACATTTCTTCAAAGACATACAAATGGCCAAAAGGTACACGAAAAGATGCTCACCATCGCTAATTAGAGAAATATAAATCAAAACTACAATGAGGTATCATCTTACACTGGTCAGAATGGCCACCATCAAAAAGTCTATAAATAATAAATGCTGGAGAGGATGTAGAGAAGAGGGAGACCTCCTACATTGTTGGTGGGAATGTAAATTGGTTCAGCCACTATGGAAAATACTGTTGAAGTTCCTTAAAAAACTAAAAACAGAAAATGTATTGCCGTTCGTGCAGGTTGCAAAGAGTCAGACATGACTTAGAAGCTGAACAAAAACAACAGAAAGCAACTATATATGATTCTGCAATCCCACTCGTGAGCATACATCTGGAGAAAACCATAACTCAGTAAGACATGTGCACCTCAAGGTTCGGTGCAGCACTATTTACAATCGTCAAAACCATGGAAGCAACCTAAATATCCATCCACAAATGAACGGATAAACAAGATGTGGTATATGTATATACACACACATACACAGTGGAATATTGCTCGGCCACAAAAAGAATGAAACGATGCCATCTGCACCAACTTGTATGGACATAGAAATTATTATACTAAGTGAAGTAAACCAGAAAAGGAAAGGCAAATATTATATCACTTATGTGTGGGCTCTAAAAGAAAAAAAAAAAGACACAAATGAACTTATTTCCAAAACAGAAAGAGACACTCACAGACACAGAAAAAAAAAAACTGGCTTTTTGGTTACCAAAGGGGAAAGAGGGGTGGAAGGAGGGATAAATTAGGAGGCTAGGATTAACACACAGACACACACACACACACACTAATATGTATAACGTACATAACCAACAAGGACCTATTTATAACACAGAGAACTATACTGAATATTATGTAATAACCTATAAGGGGAAAGAATCAAAAAAATATGTATATGGGCTTCCCTGGTGACTCAGACAGCAAAGAATCTGCCTGCTATGCAGGAGACCTGGGTTCAACCCCTGGGTTGAGAAGATCCCTGGAGAAGGGTACAGCTACCCACTCCAGTATTCTTGTCTGGAAAAGTCCAAGGACAGAGGAGCCAGGCAGGCTACATGGAGCTGTAAACAGTTGGACACGACCAAGGGACTTTCACTTTCACACACACACACAGTGATTTCTGAATAGCTGTGCTATACATCTTGGAGAAGGCAATTGCACCCCACTCCAGTACTCTTGCCTGGAAAATTCCATGGATGGAGGAGCCTGGTAGGCTGCAGTCCATGGGGTCGCTAAGAGTCGGACATGACTGAGCGACTTCACTTTGACCTTTCACTTTCATGCACTGGAGAAGGAAATGGCAACCCATTCCAGTTTTCTTGCCTAGAGAATCCTAGGGATGGGGGAGCCTGGTGGGCTGCCGTCTATGGGGTCGCACAGAGTCAGACATGACTGAAATGACTTAGCAGCAGCAGCAGCAGCTATACATCTGAAATTTATTCGATGTTGTAAATCAGTTATACTTCAATGAAAAAAATACATGTACACATCTTGGCATTTTTAGTCTATTTTGAAAATAAAGTTTCACTAGCCCTTAAAGTAGATATAGGCTAAAATACAACAGGTACATTAAAATTTTCATGTTTCTAGATGAGAGCACAATTGATTTATGTGTTGTTGGTTTTTAAGCACAATAGAATCCATTAATGCCTGGTGTATGTCTGTTGTTCCCAAATACTTATTTTAGATACATTCACACAAGGTCGCCCCAAATTATTACTGGATAATGGTAATCTAAGGTTGATTTAAAGCCACCTTCTTCTCACATTGCTTTCTTTTTCAGGTATCCATCCTTTCAGAGGTTGGAAAAAAGGCTTATTGATATTTCCTATCATTAAAAAGGCTCCTTGCCTTTCCCTCTGATTCAATCTCTTCTTCCCATGCTCTTTACTAATTCAACCCATATTTTCTCAAACCCACTGAATAGGATTGACAGAAGGGGGCAAATGATCCATAGGGAGAAAACATTTTTGGCTATAGAAGCAATCAGGCTTCCCTGGTGGCTTAGACAGTAAAGAATCTGCCTGCAGTGCAAGAGACCTGGGTTCGATTCCTGGGTCTGGAAGATCCCCTCTCCCTTGGATAAGGAAATGGCTACCCACTCCAATATTTTTTGCTTGGAGAATCCCATGAACAGAAAAGCCTGGTGGGCTACAGTCCATGGGGTCACAAAGAGTTGGATATGACTGAGCAGCTAAGCAGATATAGAAGGAATCAGTCTAAATAAATCTGAATTATAGTTACTTATATTTTTCAATTATAATGAAAAATAGTGAAACTGTATGAATTCTTTTATTCTATTGAGAGGTAATGGAAAAAATTTTAAGTTCAGGGTCCACCTGCCTCCCTCTGTCCCTTCAGAAAGGTATAGTTTAGATACCTGGGGGGCACCGTACATGTACAGCACAAGAGGGTCTTGTTTGGGGATCACACACCAAGCTTTCTGCCAAGGTTTTGACTTTTCCATATACTGAAGAAAGCTGCACACCACACTGTTTCCAGATACTTCCGCTGATTCAATCTAGAAAATATAATGCAAAGAAATAGTGACACAGAGAAATGAACACAAAATAAACCCAGATATTGAAGTAATTCAACTGAAGGGAATATTTATAAATTATAATATATTTACATAAAATGCCTCCTGGGATTGTCCAAAAGAAGGTTCATCTGCAATAGTTATTTAAATATGCACCTAGATCTATGATGAATTAAGTCAATTTTAATTATATTAGCAGACCTTGAATTTACACAAAATTAAACATTTATTGACTATATACTATGAAGGCACTTTTCTTAGCTTACTGCTTGTATCAATTCATGTAACATTCACATCAACACCGAAAAGGTATTGCTTTCATTATCATGAGGTTTAGAGACGAAATAGCTTTCCTAAGATTTAGGAAATGGTGTACTAGGACTTGAGTCTGGATCCAGAGCTTGAACTCTTAGCCACAATGCTCTATCAGCGTCACTATTTAAGAATACAATAGCAAAAAGGCAAATGATTACGAGCAATCTCTGCCCTTAACCTGAGATAATTTCAAAGTTTTAAAAATTACATTAACTCTTGGTAGAGCCATGTAGAGTTTTCTGCTTTGGCTCCTAATACATAAATAACTGGTTAAAAAGGGAACAAAATCCTTTGACTAATGATGGGTTTTATTACATATATTATGAAAAGCAATTGGTTTGCATCTATTTTCTGTTTTTTCTTTTCTATTTTTTGGCCATGCTAAAAAACGGTCAATGGTTTGCATCTGTTTTCTGCCTTTTTCTTTTCTATTTGAGGCATGCAGGATCCTAGTTCCCTGACCGGGTATCAAACCTGTGTTCCTTATAGTGGAAATGCAGTGTCTTAACTACTAGACTGCTAGGGAAATCCCTGCATCTATTTTATATTTCTCAAATCCAGTGTCATCCACTGAGCAGTGCTGGTGTGCAAACTGTTTTGCTACCAGTTAGAGATAAGCACAAAAAGTAAGAGTAAGCTTTTAGAAACTTTTACAGCAATCTGACTTGTGATGATACCTGAGTACATAACTGTGTATTTTACAAAAATATAGCTAAGCAGATGAACTTTTAAAATCAATCTGAAGACAAGGAACACTAACTCTAGACTCAAATGAAATGTTACCTATCTTCCCTGACCCCAGGGCATTCCATACTTTGTATTATCATATTGCAAAAATTTTATACTAAATTATGACTTTTGTTTCTAGGATCTACTGAAGCACGTCTTTCCACCATGCCCTGCCAGAGAAAGTCCACTCTGGTTTGCCATATAAGCAACACCTATATCCTAGAAGAATACAGAGTTATAGCTTATGGGATCGTACTTTAACCTCAGTTCAGTTCAGTTCAGTTCAGTCACTCAGTTGTGTCCGACTCTTTGCAACCCCATGAATCCCAGCACGGTAGGCCTCCCTGTCCATCATCAACTTCCGGAGTTTACTCAAACTCAAGTCCATTGAGTCCGTGATGCTTCCAGCCATCTCATCCTCTGTTGTCCCCTTTTCCTCCTGTCCTCAATCCCTCCCAGCATCAGAGACTTTTCCAATGAGTCAACTCTTTGGATGAGGTGGCCAAAGTACTGGAGTTTCAGCTTTAGCATCATTCCTTTCAAAGAACACCCAGAGCTGATCTCCTTTAGAATGGACTGGTTGGATCTCCTTGCAGTCCAAGGGACTCTCAAGAGTCTTCTCCAACACCACAGTTCAAAAGCATCAATTCTTCGGCTCTCAGCTTTCTTCACACTTTAACCTCAAGTGGACTTTAAAGTTTATGATCCTTCTTCAGTTAACAGAAATGACTTTTGTATGTTTATACAGCATAGATGTTTAATAAATACTAAGTGATTCTTAGAATCAATGAATTGTAGACGTTCTAAATAAACCAAGTATTTCTAACTTTAGACACATAAGGATTTTGATCATGAGCCTATTCTTCACAGATTTCCAAGCTATCTTGAACTTTCTGTCACCAAGAGCCTTATTATATAATTTATTATTTATGTTGTTAATATATTTGGGTATAAAAACTCATTTCAGATATTAGTTGCATTATAGTTCCTAGGTTTGGGAAGTCTGAATGTATGTAAAACATTAAATCAAACTCAGTTTAAGACATTTCATATTTCAATATAGTTCTCAGATTACTGCCACTGGCCATTAAACAATGCTTTTAATGCAATAAGAGGGAAGGGTTTTTCAGGTAATAAGACTTTAATCTAAATTTTTGTATCATACAGTAGTGGTTTTCAAAGCCAATATGATGAAATTGAGAGAGATACTTTCTTCTTAAAAATATATAGATATAATAAGTTGACATTAAAAGAGATACAATTAATACTCTAATATTTGGCTACACCTTCACAAAGTCAATACACAATCAGCCCTCTGTAGCTGTGGATACAGACCCTAAGGATATGAAGGGCTGGCTGTACCACACCATTGAATGGATATAAGAGATTTGAGCATCCATGGAGTTTGGTATCTGTGCAGGGGCCTGGAATCAATCCCCCAGATACCAAGGAAGGACTAGATTTACTCTCAAATGCTTGTTGGTTAATTGAGCACTGCCCCTCTTCTTTCTATATAACTAAGCATGATCTCAAGAGTCAGCAACAGAACAAAAGTATAAATCTTGCTCATCATGGTCCAAATTGTTATACTAAGAGAAATAACAAAATATATTACTTGTATTTTTCAGAGTTAAAAGGAAATTCTATTTCTAGTATAAAAAATAAAAAAGAAAAGAAAAAATCTGAAAGATATGCAGTATTTAATATTTCATACCTCTAAAATTCCTTTCCTTTTCTTTTCTTCACTGTCTGTGAATCCACTTATTATTTGATAACAGTCTTTACAGACTTTGCTCAATTTACCACCATCATACTCAAGTTGAGCTTTATAATCAGAACACTTCCAACAAACCACCTTAAATTAAGAAAAAATAACAGAGTGAATAACCATATTTATAAAATAAGATTTAAGCAGTAATCAGTTATGGGTAATAATAAATGAGAAAAAGGTAAATGCAAAAGGCAAATTTTTTACTGGACTAGTAATATTCCCATGAACATTTAGAATATTTGTCATGGCATTATAATGTTATTTGTGATGGGCTCTGCTTGCTCATCCTTCTCTTTCTGGCCTCTAAAGGTAGGAAATCTTCAAAGGCTTGGTACAGATTTTCATACTTCATGCGCATGCATGTATACTCAGTCATGTCTGACTCTGCATGCTATGGACTACAGCCCGCCAGGTTCCTCTGGCCATGGGATTTTCCAGGCAAGAATACCAGAGTGGGTTGCCATTTCCTCCTCCAGAGGATCTTCGTGACCCAAGGATCAAACCTGCCTCTCCTGCGTCTCCTACGTTGGCAGGTGGATTCTTTACTACCGAGTTACCTGGGAAGCATACTTCTGGATATTTAATCAATATCCTCCCCAAAGGAATTCATAGTCTTCCTTGCCCTCAGCTTTCTCCTTATGACACTTAGACCTCCCAACAGTACTCTCTATTGCTCTAAATAACACAGCCTTCTAACCAGTCATGGCAAGTCAGAAACCTAGGAGTCATCCTGACCCCTCTCTTTACCTCACCCCATAGATTCACCTTATTATAAAGCTTTGCTGATTTTGCCTCCTAGACACTTTCAATCTGTCGTATCTTCCTTGCAATCACCTGAGTCCAAGCTATCAGTGTCCTTGGACCATTATAGCCTCATGACTGGTCCTTGTAGCATACTTACTGGAGTCCAGGTGCTGCTCTAAGAGTCCCTTCAAGCTATTTTCCAAATGGAATGAGATACTTACTTCCTTTAAAATGCTAATCGGATATGTTTCTCTTCTATTTAAATTCCTTTAAAATCTTCCCTTTGCTCTTGGATAACCAGCAAATTTTTAACCATGGCCTATACAGTCTTGCATAGTCTATCCCTTTTATTCTGTCTTCAGTGACACTGACTTCTTGTAGTTCCTAAAGTGCTATGCTTCCTTGCCTCTCTCATCTATGCTTCAGTGAGTTAATTCTTGCTCATTCTTCAGATATTTCACTCAAATTTCACTTCCTCATGGAAGACTCTGACAACTTCCAGAATATGGCCCATCTCACCACTGTGTTACTAAAGTTTCATGTACTGAACACAATTTCTAATCATATACTGGTGTGATTATTTGATTAATGTCTGTCAACCTCACTAGGCTTTAAGCTCTATGAGGAATCATCCTTGTATATTTTGCTCCCTATTTATATAATAAATATTTATAGAATGCCAATAACATTTATAGAATAGCAAGGACATTTATAGAATGAATGACAACAATGCAAATGCATGCTACTTCTTAGTGAATGGTATTTTTTTCAAATTATTATAAGGCAATTGTTAAAAAAAATCATCTCCTTGCTTCTAGAAGCAATTTTCCATTTATAGTAAAAAAAATTACGTTTGAGAAATAGAAATATTAGCAAAACTTTGGAGTTATATTCACAGTATGTAAAATTCATGAGCAAAATTATCCATTGTTTTCTCATGATTACAATGAAATTACTCTAGGATTTAAAACTAGACATGTCCATATCTGCAAATTCATATCAACTAATATTTATTTTCAAATTATGCCACAGAATATTCAAACATATTTTTGTTTATTGAAAATAGTATGTCAATATCTGATATCATTTCAAGTAAACTCAGTGATAGATTAAAAAGCTTTACCCTGGTAGGGGGGGTGGTGGGGAGAGATATTTGCTATCAATTTGGTTTTGATTATAAAACTGTCTCATTGAGTCAAAACTTGGGAAAAAAAGGAAGAACAAATACACAGAGTAATTGAGAATAATCTATGAGTACTATCAATAAAAACTATTGCACAAAAGCATACTAATAATACATTCAGTCATGACACTACAATGCCTACCCTTCTGTCTTTGTGTTGCGTTTTAGAAGAAAGTATTAATCTTCAACTTGGTTTATGGTTTATAAGCCCCTCCAAAGCCTGCTACTACTTCTCTCCAGCTTCAAGTCATGCTTTGTTTCTTCTCACTCTTTCCACATGCAACAATTCAATTGCTGCAAACCTGTCAGCTGCCTTTTCTGATTTGCATTGCTGAATTTTGTTAGAGAAACATCACTGTATTAAATGGGCTACTGTGTCCTTTTAAATTTATAACCATAAACCTCTATAGGTAGCCAGCAGGCTATCACTGTTTCTTTGGTAGGCTCTTTTACTGGCCCAGAGACAACTCTCTTTTTCAACTTGTCTGCCCCCTACTTCCTTTCCCTTTTACTTTTGGATGATGACTCTTCCTCATGTATCAGTGAAAATGTAAAAAGTATAAGACCTAAATCCCCTCATTTTCCACCAGAAAATAAAAAACACACCCACAAACAATAAATAATAAATCAAAGCGCATTAAAAGAAACCCAAAAAACAAAACCACATCTACATTAGCACTCACCTTTCCCTTCATCCTCTGTTATAATGGAGAGAAGTTGCCTTCTCCCTATCAAAAGCCTGAACTTCTACTTAAGCTATAGGTTTCATCTCTTATTTTCTCAAAGCTCCTGACTCCTTTGGTTCTTATTTATCTATTTCTTAGATCACTCATTATGCTCCAGCTGCATAACCTTTTGATAGTCTCAAGAATAGATCAAGTTCTTTCCTACCAAAGGGCTTCTGATATACAACTCTTACTGCCTTAATGTATTTCTTGCCTTTCTTTTTTATGGTAGCTCACGTTTTAGGCATCAGCTTAAATATCAACCCTTCAGATAGGTCTTCATTTTTCTAAGTAAAATTGCTTCCAAATCTTGTTTCATTACCATTATTCTCCATTTTAACTTCTTGATTTCTTATTGCATTTGTAGTCAATTGAAATTCTTGTCTGTTTACTTGATGGATCTATTTTCCCCATTAAAATGTGAGTTCTGTGAAACTGGCTATCATTTTGCTTACCAGTTTTTCCCCTGGACCCAACACAATCTTTTGCATTAAGTTATCACCAAAATAAGTTTATCAACTAAGTGATTTATTGAATGATTTCTTTTTATTTTCTAAGATAATGATTTTATAACACATATATTGATTAGCAACCTTAATGACCAAGAAATCTCACATACATGTCCACATGCTCGACAATGATGCCTTCTTCTTGTCAGGGCATTAAAAGATTCCTTGCATTTCATACACATTGTAACTTCATTATCTCGGATCCATTTTGGAGCTCTTTTGCCTAGCTCAGCAGTCTAAAAAGGAAAGAGATTCTATTTTAATGGCAAAAAGCTGTCATTTCCATCCATCCATTCATTTAAGAAACATTTTAACAACACTGTTCATATCATGTCCTGAAACTCAGAGTGCAAAAGAAAACAAAGGTTCAAAGACGTTTAAGCAGCATAAAAAGGTACTCTATTTATTCATCTAAGAAATAAGATTCTGTCCAAACAGCCAGTTTTGATGTCGTAAAGGATAAAAAAATGGATAACAAAATGACTACATAGATATTCTGCAACTGCAGAAAAAAAAGAACATAAGGAATTTAATTCAACTTACAGAAACCTCTGAGTGAATCTCATTATCCTTGGCAATTGCATTTCTGAAAGTTTCATGCCTCTGATGGAAAGCATCAATAGTCTCTTGAAGTGCCTAAAATATATATGAAATTCAAACACATATTAAAGTATCATATGCAAATTAACTAAACAAATAAATACTTTATTAAACAAATACCTAAGATATAAATCACCTTAAAAATTAAAGGTGATGACTTTAACTTATTCTGATGACTAAAATATGTGCATAATACAACAATGTATGCACATCTGGGTATGCATACAGTTGTTGTTTAGTTGCTAAAACGTGTCTGATTCTTTCTATGACCTGAGCCTGCCAGGCTCCTCTGTCTATGGGATTCTCAGGCAAGAATACTTGAGCAGACATACAGAGGTTACCACAAAACAAAAATGAAAACAGAAGTCAGGTTTACCTTGATCCATTCTTCTTTGTCTTGCTCAGAGCTAAAACATATAACAAAAAATTAAAGTGAACAAAGAGAACATTAATGAGTTATATCTGGTGCATAAAACTATGTTTTTATGTTATTCTAACCTTATGAAAAATTCAGGGATGTCCAAGAAGGAGTTATAATAAAACTAAAACAGAATCTCTGGCAACTGAATATATGAATTTATAAACATAGTTTTAGACTATCCATTTATTTTGGTATATACAATTTTTGACAGAGAGAGTTAAGTTGGGCTTCTATTGGTTTAACAACCATCAACTAGTAGTATATATTAGGTATCTGTAGATCTAGCATTATACTAGATATAGGCTTAGTCTTCCAATTCACTTTTATGAAAACACGAGGCTTTGAAAGGCTACTAGTCACAACCCATCTTAGGAAAGATTGTAATTATCCTTGAGAACATAAATTGTCTTTGTAAGGCCTCGAGGAGATATTTAACATTTCCTTTGATAAGCAATTTAATTTTATTTTGCTAGGAGGCTTCAGACAACACCACGCCTAATTCATTAGAGATAAAGCACAGCAAAGATTTAAATGCCTATGGGAAGGAGATTTCACAGATTAATGAACCCCAGTATTTACTAATTTTCTGGTGGGAAAATAATTTCCCATTTAGTAGACTTTATCTCCAAATTGAGGGATTGTGAATGGGCTCTATTTGTTTGTGTGTATTTGGTAGGCTAGGGCTAAGTTTGAGGCCCAGTCTCAGTCTGACTGTCACATGCCTCAATCCCACAGGTATCATATATGTGAGAGTCTGGCAGGAGGCTAAATCCTGTTAACACCATCCATCTTGCTCACAAATTTATTACTGAGTGTCATGATATGCCAGGAATGCTGCTGGAATCTGTGTCTGCCAAATGTTGAAGAGTCTGCTTATTTTTCAGATGGGGATCCTTGAACCAAGAACCTTGGTGGGGGCGGGGGCTTCAATCTTACCTCTCAGAAAAGATTTCTCCTAATGCTATGCCCACTCCCACAAATTCAGCTCTGTTGCTCTGGAAGCACAGTCATCTGCTAGCTGCTTTTAGCCTTTTAAGTGGAAAGTAACTTGACAAGTCTTCAGTGTTTTTTGTTTTACTTTCTCAATCATGACAGATTTTTTTTTTACTCCTTTGTTTATTCATTACTCTATTTTTATAACCAGTTGGCAATAGAAAACCATTGATAAAAACTATATAAAATAATTTTGATTCAAAAGCTTATATTCTTTTGAATGTGGAAGGGGAAGCAGAGTATAAGAGGTCAGTCTTGAGGCCGACTTATTTAGTAAGAAAAGCAGTACATTTTTTCCTGTATTTGCTTCAGAAGTGAATTATCTTTAAATGCCATCAAATATATACCCAAATTGAGGTTCCATTTAATCCCTCTGACTTTCTGAGAATTTCAATGTGCGTCTATACTCTTGAGAGAGTCATTACGGACCAGAAGATAAATAATCACATTTCATTCAGATCTGCAAGTCACCAAATAGTGATAAATACAACTAATTCAATGAGATTAGGCTGCTGCTGCTAAATCGCTTCAGTTGTGTCTGACACTGTGTGAACCCAGAGATGACAGCCCACCAGGCTCTACCATCCCTGGGATTCTCAAGGCAAGAACACTGGAGTGGGTTGCCATTTCCTTCTCCAATGCATGATACTGAAAATTGAGAGTGAAGTCACAGTTGTGACCAACTCTTTGCAACCCCATGGACTACAGCCTACCAGCCTCCTCCATCCATGGGATTTTCCAGGCAAGAGTACTGGAGTGAGTTGCCATTGCCTTCTCCAAATGAGATTAGGGGAATAAGAAATTTAAGGAAAAATGAATGCATTTTCAATACTAATTGTAATATACCCTATAGTACATGTTGCAAATCTGCAAAATGATCAACTGCCTGTACTTAAGAAAAAAATTTCATGGATCAGCCCCATCCTGAAGGGAAAAATAGCCCAACCTGCTAATGGAGGGGCTGGAGTTTCTCCCTACTCAGGAAAGCCAAGAAACCTGGACAATCTCTTGTCTGCTGTTCAGACACATCTCTTAGGTTTGCAGACTTGGAACTATGCTCACATTCAGAGCCAGCAACACCTTCACTCATCAGTAATGAAGACTTTCATGATGATCTGAAATATTGATGAGTCTTCCTTGTTAACAGGGCCACTTAGTAAGTCAACCACTGAATAAGGACTTCAGATAGGAGCTTCCATGCACAGCAGCATACATTGTTCTCTTAGGTTTGACAGCTGGAGTCCAAATCTCACCATGATAAAGTAGGAAAACTGTAACATTTAAGGCCAAGTCCTTCACCACTTTAACTTATGCTTGAAATTCCAACTCCTAACCCTCAGAGAACCCTCCTGGAAGCTCCCTAAGCAAAGCAGGTTCATTAAATGTTTTCTGCGGAAAATCAAAGAACTGGCAAGGTATTTCTTCAAACTTTCCTAGTCTGACACATGTTCCATATCTGTATTCACCATTCCCTTGCTCCCTGGGCACAAATTCATACCAAAATAATTTATTCTCTTTTGAAAATATGAAGTTTAAGCTCATACAGAGTTGTGTGTGCTAAGTCACTTCAGCTGTATCTGACTCTTTGCAACCCTATGGACTGTAGCCTGGCAGGCGCCTTACTAATAAGCACAAATATCTTGGATGAGTTCACGTGAGCAGCCAGAACCACACAGAAAGGAACACAAGGGCTCTCTGATTCTCCACAGGCTCTAAGGTATCAGAACTATTAGAGCTGGGATTAGCAGTTAACCTTCTGATCTGTACAGAATGTTTGGCCAATCTCAACTTTCACCATGCTTGGTCTTTATAGGATAAAAAGATGATAGTTTCTTAAAGCAGATATTTTAAAATCTGACAGCATTCTGTTTTCTAGAGGTTCACACATGAGGTGGCTGTGATCTACTACAGGTGGTTCTCAGGTTTTTATTTTTTATTTTTTCAAACATGGTTATGCTAGAGGGATGGATGCTAGACCTCTAGCTCTTTTCTCCTACTCAATAAAGCATATAAGAAAAGCCACCCCTTCCAGAATTCCTGGTTGCAAAAGGCTACTAGTGCCCCAAATGACCCCCTTTATGTATCATCAATTGTGGCAGGAGAATTATCTTTTCCAAAATGCTGCCTCCAGTCATTCTCTAGACCAAAGTGCCATTAAGTCCTATGGATGCAGAGTCTCAGAAGGACAGATTGCTAAAGCTTCAACGTTTATCATGAAATAATAAACATCAATAAATATTTGTGAACCAAAAGGAAAGATGGAGGGGAAAATGGTTAGGAGAGACATTTTTCCTCCAAGACTTGAAACTTTGGCTTGAATACAACAACTTCATTCTTTGCACCTTGTAAATCTCAACAGCCACATTAATTTATTGAATGTTTACTGCCTGAAAAATCACTATCCTAGGTACCAGGAATCAAAAAGGAAGACAATTTCTGACTTTTAAGAACTTACATCTTTCCATTTATGTTCAACCAAGCTTGGGAAAAGGCCTCAGAATTATTGTATCCTACTATTTAACCTGATGCTTTTGGAAAGTTGGGAGAGAGGAATGGTTCTCTTACCTGGCTTGCAGTTCCAGTGTTCTCTCTTTCCCAGATATCTGGAAAGTGTGTGGGTATTCCTCATTGTGAGTCTCTATAATTTTCATTCCATCGATGCCTACCCTGGTTCGAACAGTGAACTTGGAGCCCACCAAGCTGAATTTTGGCACACAGTATAACAACATGTTGTTGAACTGCAACAAGCAGGAATACACATTAAAAAAAACAGGAAAACAAGGCAGAGGAAAGTGAGCAACACTGACAGTAGCCCAAGACAAAAATTCCAGGGACTATCACGCTTTCTTAGTGAAAAAATTATTTCTATACTATAGAGCTTTTATGCTTATATCAAAATGATTAATTATAAAATATGCAGCATATATTTTCCTTTGTTGGTTCATAAATATTTTGCTAATATTTAAGTAAATAAATCATTTTATATTAGTAAAAAAATGAGTTAAAGAACTTAGGTTCAGGAACAATTTATTAAGGATCTTCTATATACCAGAAACTGAAGTTCTCAACCACATAAGTTGAAGCCCTTAGACAATAAAATTTCTAATTGTTGTATCTCAGGCAACAAGTCTATAATAGCTGTTAAAGGAAAAGAGCAATATTTAGCAGTTATTTTTACCAATGTGCTTAATGTTAAGTTTATCATACAGAGTGAAATAAGTCAGAAAGAGAAAGATAAATATCAATATTCTAACGCATATATATGGAATCTAGAAAAATGATACTGAAGAATTTATTTACAGGGCAGCAATGGAGAAACAGACATAGAGAATAGACTTATGGACATGGGGAGAGGGGAGAGCATGAGATGTACAGAAGAGTAACATGGAAACTTACAATGCCATATGTAAAATAGACAGCCAACAGGAGTTTGCTGTATGGCTCAGAAAACTCAAACGGGGCTCTGTATCAAACTAGAGGAGTGGGATAGGGAGGGAGATGGGAAGGAAGTTCAAAAGGGCTGTATACCTATGTATATGTATGTATACCTATGGCTGATTCATGTTGAGGTTTGGCAGAAAACAATGAAAGTCTGTAAAGCAATTATCCCTCAATTAAAAAAATAAATAAATTTAAAAGTAGGTACATTATTCATTTAAATTTATTAGAGCATGGGTTAGAACCATAAATCATCTGGAAAAAACAAAGTCACTGTTTTATATTGTCACCCATCTCCAATAAGAATTCATCATGTAACCCCATGAACAGTATGAAAAGGCAAAATGATAGGATATCAAAAGAGAATCTCCCCAGGTCTTTAGGTGCCCAATATGCTACTGGAGATCAGTGGAGAAATAACTCCAGAAAAAATGAAGGGATGGAGCCAAAGCAAAAACAATACCCAGTTGCGCATGTGACTGGTGATAGAAGCAAGATCCAATGCTGTAAAGAACAATATTGCATAGGAACCTGGAATGTCAGGTCCATGAATCAAGGCAAATTGGAAGTGGTCAAACAAGAGATGGCAAGGGTGAACGTCGACATTCTAGGAATCAGAGAACTAAAATGGACTGGAATGGGTGAATTTAACTCAGATGACCATTATATCTACTACTGCGGGCAGGAATCCCTCAGAAGAAATGGAGTAGCCATCATGGTCAACAAAAGAGTCCGAAATGCAGTACTTGGATGCAATCTCAAAAACAACAGAATGATCTCTGTTCGTTTCCAAGGCAAACCATTCAATATCACAGTTATCCAAGTCTATGCCCCAACCAGTAATGCTGAAGAAGCTGAAGTTGAACGGTTTTATGAAGACCTACAAGACCTTGTAGAACTAACACCCAAAAAAGATGTCCTTTTCATTNATGCAGTACTTGGATGCAATCTCAAAAACGACAGAATGATCTCTGTTTGTTTCCAAGGCAAACCATTCAATATCACAGTTATCCAAGTCTATGCCCCAACCAGGAGACAGAGAGAGAGAGAAAAAAAAAAGAAAAGATCAGAATGTAAGCTCTGAAATACAGTCAGAAACTTTCATCTGCTTTGTTCTGGTTGGCCATAATCTAGAAGAGAGGCTGACACATAGGAGGTGAAGAAATTGTTCCAGAGATACTTGTTGAGTGGAAAAAAATAAATGAATGCATAAATAAATGTATGAATCAGACATCAAAAATGACACCAGATTTTTCAATGACAACATTGGAAGCTAAAAGACAATTGAGCAATGCCTTTGAGAGTCTGAGTGAAAGAGGTTTCCAACCTAGAATTCTAGTCCTAGATTGTGTGCTCAGTCATGTCCAACTCTTGTGACTCCATGGACTGTAGCCCATCAGGCTCCTCTGTCCATGGAGTTGTCCAGGCAAGAACACTGGGGTGGGTCACCATTTCCTCCTCCAGGAGATCTTCCCAACCCAGGGATCGAACCCATGCCTCCTGCATCTCCTGCATTGGCAAGCAGATTCTTTACCACATCACCTAAGAGCCTAGTCTTAGGTTCAGTTCTGTTCAGTTGCTCAGTTGCGTCCAATTCTTTGCAATACAACTGACTGCAGCGTGCCAGGCTCCCCTGTCCATCACCAACTCCCAGAGCTTGATCAAACTCATGTCCATTGAATCAGTGATGCCATCCAACCCATCTCATCCTCTGTCATCCCCTTCTCCTCTTGCCTTCAGTTTTTCCCAGCATCAGGGTCTTTTCTAAGGAGTCAGTTCTTTGCATCAGGTGGCCAAAGTATTGGAGCTTCAGCGTCAGCATCAGTCCTTCCAATGAATATTCAGGACTGACTTCCTTTAGGATTGACTGGTTGGATCTCCTTGCAGTCCAAGGGACTCTCAAGAGTCTTCTCCAACACCACAGTTCAAAAGCATCAGTTCTTTGGTGCTCAGCTTTCTTTATGGTCCAGCTCTCACATCCATACATGACTACTGGAAAAACCATAGCTTTGACTAGATAGACCTTTGTTGGCAAAGTAATGCCTCTGCTTTTTAATATGCTGTCTAGGTTTGCCATAGCTTTTCTTCCAAGGAGCAAGTGTCTTTCAGTTTCATGGCTGCAGTCACCATCTGCAGTGATTTTGGAGCCCAAGAAAATAAAATCTGTCACGGTTTCCATTGTTTCCCCATCTACTTGCCATGAAGTGACAGGACGGGATGCTAAGATCTTCGTTTTTTTAATGTTGAGTTCAAAACAACAAACCACCTTTTTCACACTCGTCTTTCACTTTCATCAAGAGGCTCTCCAGTTCCTCTTCACTTTCTGCCATAAGGGTGGTGTCATCTGCGTATCTGAGCTTATTGATATTTCTCCCCGAAATCTTAATTTCAGCTTGTGCTTCATCCAGTCCAGCATTTCGCATGATGTACTAGGAAGGTAGAATCGAAGTTATTTTCAGACCTGTGAAGCCTCAAAGAGTTTTATCTTTCATGAGCCCTTTCTAGGGAAGCTATTGTAGGATGTGTCTACCAAAATGACGGCATATCTTAAAAAAAAAAATTGAGATTCAGGAAATTGGGACCCCAGTTTAAGAGAGAAATTATAAGAATTCACAGACGACCCTGAAATGAAATTCTAATATGTCAACAAGGCAGCAGGCTGAGAGGAATGAGTTCTGATTGGATCAGGACAATAGGCGGTTCCAAGAGGGTTATTTTCCAGAAAAAGAAATTAATGTGATAGATTATCTGATTGTTGGACTATACTGAGTATATTGAGTGAGACATTATAGCTCCTTCGGAGACTATGGAGTAAAATTTATGAAAGCTATTCACAAACCAAGCAAACAAAAATTAAGCAGAAAAAGAAAAAATAAGACTACCACACAAAGACACATGGATATTCAAAGTGGTTTTTTCCACAACTGCTGAAACTTGGAAGCAACAAAGATCTCTTTCAGTAGGTGAATGAATTAATAAACTGTGGTACATTCAACAGTGGAATATTATTCAGTTCTAAAAAGAAATGAGCTATCAAGCCATGAAAAGACACAGAGGAATTTTAAATACATATTGCTAAGTAAAAGAAGCCAATGTGAAAAGGCTCCATGCTGTATGATTTCAAATATATGACATTCTGGGAAAGGCAAAACTAATGAGATAGTAAAAGGATCAGTGGTTGCCAGGGATTGGGGGAAGGGAGGGAGGAATGAACGAGCAGCAGGATTTTTAGGGCAGTGAAAATACTCTGTAAGATAGTATAATGATGGATACATGTCATTATACATTTGACCAAACCCACAGAATGTACAACATCAAGCATGAACTCTAATGTAAACTATGGACTTAGAGTAATTATGTGTCAATGTAGGTTCATCAGTTATAACAAATGTACTATCTGGTGGGGAACACTGACAATGAGGGAGGCTTTGTGTGCCCACGTGTGCTGTGTGTGTGTGTATGTGTCTGCGTCTGTGTGTGTGTGTTGGAGGGGACAGGGCAGGTTAAGGAGTATGTGGAAAATCTGTACCTTCTTCTCAATTTTGATGTGAATCTAAAATTGCTCTTTAAGAATAAATATTATAACACACAAAAAGGAAATGTAATCATAGTCTAGTATATAGCTAAGCTTTATACAAACTCATGATAATGTAAACTGAGTATAAAATTAACTTAAAAACTGATTCAGCTCTACTAGGGAAGTTGGAGGAATGAGGTGTGAAGAGGTGTGTCTGTCCATCTGTCTGTCTTTTGGTAAGGCAGATGGAGAATAAGACGACTAAATCTATTTCTGCCATAAATCAACATCAAAAAATTAAAATTTTAATTATTAAATGAAATTAAATAAACTTCATAAACTCATTAAATTTTAAAATCAAGAAGCAAATGTCAGAGCACAGTATGCAGAAATACACAGGTAAATATAAGACAAATAGCTGTTGGGACTGGAAGTTACTGCCGCAGGGGTGGTGGGGAAAATGGGCAGAGAATTGCTGATTTTCATATGTCTTTTAGTGTTGACATATGATACTTACATAAATAGCACTTTAATAGGTGTCAGGTACTAACACTTGTCTAAACCACATATATAGTTTTCCTAGAAAATATTATTTAATAGTACCCCTTGGTTTTCTAACTATTTAACAACATAGTTAGAAAACAATAAAAATAAGGCATGGAGGCTCTCAAACCATATAATTTATTATACACAGGAGTTAGGTGTTTCTAAATTATAATATAAAATTCAATTCTTATTACTGCAGATGACATTAATAATCTGGAACACCACAGACAGACATGATGGGAAGAACTGGCTCTAGAGGTTCTACTGTGACACAAAGTGAGATTCATTGATTAATTCCTCTCTGCTGGGCTCTGATAAAGTGTGGTAGAATAAGAGCATTATCTGAGTGTATCATGTTATCTCCTTTAACTCTCGCACTACCCTGAGAGGCACGAACCGCACATACCTGTGACCTTGCCCAGTTCCCTTTCACCCCCCACCCAATTCTATTCAATCGCCAAGACTAGAGGATCCAAATCCCTCATGGTTCTCTTTATTTTTTTTTTTTTTTTCAGTAATACAGACAACATTTATTATCCTTTTTAATGGGATGGGAGTGTAAGTCTGTGTGTAAGTCCACGTGAAGGTCTGACCCTGAATGGCCTGGTGCCTGGTTCTCAAATCCTTCCCTCTTTCAATCCATCATGTGCACAACAGACCCCAACCAGAGAGATGTTGGACCCCTGGTGCCAGGCAAGGTCCCCAAAGTGCAGGCATGTGCTCAACAAAGTAGCCCCCTCTGGTATTCCTGGGAAACTAACAGATGGGGTAGGGAACTCGAGCAGAACCCTGTGCAGCTCCTGGGCACGAAAGCCTTTTCTGTGTCCCCATTTCTTGATTATGGTAAATAGGCTTCTTTCAACCTCCATGACCTTCCCTGAGTTTCAAGGAGCAGGTTCAAATAAATAGCTGTTAATTAGGGAAGGGAGAGGATGCAGAGACAGAGGAGGAGCAAAGAAAAGAAACAATAGTGCAGCCTTGGGGCAGGATCCTGGTTCCCCCTCAAGGGATACACACAAGGTATCTTTGAGCTGTTTTGCAGATACCGAAACCCCGACCATGTGGAAGAAGTTAACAGTTACTGACTTTATTTTTTGGGGCTCCAAAATCACTGCAGATGGTGATTGCAGCCATGAAATTAAAAGACGCTTACTCCTTGGAAGAAAAGTTATGACCAACCTGGATAGTATATTCAAAAGCAGAGACATTACTTTGCCGACTAAGGTCCGCCTAGTCAAGGCTATGGTTTTTCCTGTGGTCATGTATGGATGTGAAAGTTGGACTGTGAAGAAAGCTGAGCGCCGAAGAATCGATGCTTTTGAACTGTGGTGTTGGAGAAGACTCTTGAGAGTCCCTTGGACTGCAAGGAGATCCAACCAGTCCATTCTGAAGGAGATCAACCCCTGTCTCTTATACAANGGGCTCCAAAATCACTGCAGATGGTGACTGCAGCCATGAAATTAAAAGACGCTTACTCCTTGGAAGAAAAGTTATGACCAACCTGGATAGTATATTCAAAAGCAGAGACATTACTTTGCCGACTAAGGTCCGCCTAGTCAAGGCTATGGTTTTTCCTGTGGTCATGTATGGATGTGAAAGTTGGACTGTGAAGAAAGCTGAGCGCCGAAGAATCGATGCTTTTGAACTGTGGTGTTGGAGAAGACTCTTGAGAGTCCCCTGGACTGCAAGGAGATCCAACCAGTCCATTCTGAAGGAGAGCAACCCTGGGATTTCTTTGGAAGGAATGATGCTAAAGCTGAAACTCCAGTACTTTGGCCACCTCATGCAAAGAGCTGACTCATTGGAAAAGACTCTGATGCTGGGAGGGATTAGGGGCACGAGGAGAAGGGGACGACCGACGATGAGATGGCTGGATGGCATCATGGACTCGATGGACGTGAGTCTGAGTGAACTCCGGGAGATGGTGATGGATAGGGAGGCCTGGCGTGCTGCGATTCATGGGGTCGCAAAGAGTCGGACACGACTGAGCGACTGAACTGAACTGAACTGAACTGAAGGTATGCTGCCCATAAGCACACAGACACTGGATTGCTAGGAACCAGAAGGCTGATGACACGGACTCCCGCTTACTTCACCACCGACAAATCAGAAGAATGGCCATAAGCTGATCATACCCTCTTTGAACCATTACTCTAAAACTTCTCACTACCCACTCCAAGTTGGGACACACAGTTTTGAGGGCATCAGCCTGCTATGGTCCCCTTTGCTTGACAAAGTAATAAAGCTATTCTTTTCTACTTCACCCCCAACTCCAAGGTTTAACTTAGTATACCAGCGTACAGAGGCCAGATTCAGCTTCACGCCCACTAGCTGAATAACTAGTGTGGTCAACCTGGCTGAGCCTCAACACTGCCTGACACAAGCCCCAGAGTCTGCTCTCCAAATTACATCACCCTTCCTAAAACCCTTTGGTGGGTTCCCCCGAATTGTGAGATAATCCCTGAATTATTTGGCTAGGAGCACCCCTCTTTTTTCCAGCATCTCCTTCACTCATACCCCAGGGTTCAGCCCCCTTGAAAGAGTTTCAGCTTCACAAAGACATCTTCTTTGTATATCCCCGAGCTTTCCCACATATCATAAACGCCTTCCCTTTTTGCTTGCTGGCAGAATATCTGTTTAGGCATCAAGGTTCAATGCTGGCACCCTCACCTGTCCAGCTGCCCCTGGGCTGCCCTGGACATGTTTCCATGATAGCACTTACACAGGATGGGCATCACAGGTGCCTGCCGCTCCCTCTGAATTGTTTTGAGAGCAGTGACTGATGCTTGTTCAGGATTGTCACAGATCCAAGACCCCTGACTGACCAGAGTGGAGCCTTGGAAAATATCTAGAATTAAAGGATTGATGTGCTTTGCCACAAACGCTGAGCTGAATTTAGCAACTGCTCCCTAAGGAAAGCAGGCTGTTTTCACCCAAATCAAATTAGACACCACCTGCATATCCATCCACCCCTGTGATAAGAGCAGAGGTTTCCTGCAGTGTGAATATCTGCTGGATGGATGAAGGAAGCCATTAAGAACCTTTGACTGGGTGCCAGAAGCAGTACTTCTGGGAGGAATATTTTCAAAACAAAAGAAACTCCCCCTTGTTGTGACTGAGTCAGGAGACAGAATCATTTGGATACAAATTCATCCTTAGGAGACTTGCTCTTAATGAAATTCGTGATGAGGGTGGTGGGTGGGTGTGTTCCCTGGCTCTTCCTCAATGTACAGGGCAATCTCACAAACAGGACCTACTCAGTGGGAATGAAAGGAGAATCTGTGCCTATGACTGCGCGCGCGCACACACACACACACATACACATTAAATAAACCTCAGGAGAAGCAAGCTGTCTGCCTTGGTTAGTTCCAACTTGGGTGAAGTACATCGTGGGCTCTCAGTGCACTTTCTCAGGCCTGGTTTGTGGTTTTCCTTGTAAGATGAGAAGGCTACTTTCTGGAGGTGGCCACGAGCAGACAGCCTCAGCCCCCAGGGTCAGCACAAGACTCTATGCTCACCCACACAGACTGGGGTGCCTCTAATCTCCCATCCAAAGAGATGGTGAGGACTCTGTGCTGAGGAAGCCCGGGGGTGGGGTTCTTTTCGAGACTAGGGGCCCTGGATTATCATCCTGGAGTGCAGGGACATGGGCCCTTGGCTAGCTGATGAAGCTGGGCGCTTGGTCCGTTCTGCATCCTTATTCATTACTTCTCCTTTGTGGTCTGGCAGGATTCAATGATCCCCTCTGGGCTGGTCCCCAGCCTCCTAGGCTCTCATCCTCACATGTCACCAAGGCCCTCCATTCCAACGGGTCTCAGTCATTCATAACCATTCCCTGCTGTTTCCTCCCATGGTCCCCCAAATGTCTGGAAAGATAACCCTACATTCAACATGGGACACAGTGTGATCTGCCCCTATTTCTCCATCTAGAGCACAGCCTCCAAAGTTCGTCAGCTGCCCCTCTTGGCTATGTGGCCTGGGACAAGTGACTAACGATCTCAGTATCTCCTTCTGTACAACAATAGTCCTATAGAAGAGCATCCCTGTGGGAATTCATTGAGGTCACACAGATAGAGCTGTGAAGCCCAGTACCTGGGAGCAGCCCAATAATTGCTGTTCTGTAATATTAATAAACAAAAACCCTCCTTGATTTTGTGAGGCTTAATATAACATCCCATGCATCACAGGTGATCACTCACATCCAGGTGGTTATTCTCTATCTTAAATAAATAGCATTTTAGGGACTTCCCTGGCAGTTCAGCAGTTAAGACTTCACCTTTCAATGCAGGGGGTTAGGGTTCCATCCATGGTTGGGGAGCTAAGAGCTACATGCCTCATGGCCAAGAAAACAAAACATAAACAATATTGTAGCAAAGCTAATAATGATTTTAAAAATGGTCCACATGCAAAAAAGGAAAAAATCTAAAAAAATAAATAAATAAACAAATGGCATTTCAAACCTGACTCAAACTATTTAGAAGACAGGGGAAGGAGGGAAAATTTAGGAAATTGGAATGCTAATGAGGAATTTGTATGGGGCTTTTCTGGTTTTTGCTTTCAGTTTATTGTTTTAATGTTTTAATTTTACTTTTTATACTATTTTAAAGGTTAAACTCCATTTACAGTAATTACAAAATACTGGCTTTATTCCCTGTGTTGTATAATACATCCTTGTAGCCTATCTTATACCCAATAGTTTGTACCTCCCACTCCCTCACCACTAAGGGAAAACTTTGAATATCTGTCTATTTCTCAGTGTTGTGGGTAACTATGTAAATGACCTAAAAAGACTTTGCAAATTTGGTCAACTTCACAACACAGCATTATTTATATGTGCCACCTTCCACCCAGGTAAGCACATACACTAAATTAAGCTTACACACGGAGCAAAATACCACGGATGAAAACATGTATGTTCTTCTGAACACAAAAAGCTTAAGAGTACGATTTAATGATATTTAATACCTTTAAAGATTTACACAACCATCACCACAACCCAGTTTTAGAATGATTCCATTACTCCTTTGTACCTAATTTTTACCCCACTTCCCACCCCAGACAGTCACTAATCTGCTTGTGTCTCTGTCTCACATGATATTTTGTGTCTGGCTTCTTCTACTTAGCATGACTTGAGGTTCATCTGTGTTGGATTATTTACTCATATTTCATTCCCTTTTATTGCTAAATGGTATTTCCTGTACAGATACACTGTGTTTTATCTTTTCACCATTGCTGGACATGTGGATTATATCCATTGTTTGGCTATTATGGAAAACATTGCCACAAACATCCACATCCAAGTCACTTGTATGGACATATGTTTTTGCTGATCTTGAGTACATAACTAGGAGTTGACTTTCTGGGTTTTATGACAAGTTTATGTTTAACTTTCTAAGAAAGTGTCAAGCTCTTTGGCAAAGTCATAGCACTTGGATTCCCACTGATGACTGGTTCAGTGCCATGCATGCTAAGTCTTTGTTAGTCGTATCTAACTCTCTGTGACCCTAGAGATTGTAGCCCGCCAGGCTCCTCACCAGCAGCCCTCAGGAAGATCTTCCAGCCTGTGTCTGTCGCCTCCAGCACAGCGGTGATAACTCTGATTCCACCATCACTGCAGCCCCAGTGAGCCAGTGGGGGGTCCCCAGGTGAGCTGGGAAGCAGAGCTATCACTGGGTGGTGAGGTTCATCCCCCCAGGGGAAACGATGAATTCGAAAAATGGTTAATTAGAACACTTAGAGCACCAAGCACATGTGCAGCTGTTCCTGCCCTTGATTTTGCCATAAAGATTCTGATCTTCAAGGGCACAGAGGGGCTCAACCTTGGCACCCAGGAGCTAAAACTCAAATGTTAAATGGCTTTATCTTCCCACCTCTTAAAGATTCAAAAACACAAAAGCCAAAAACCTCATGCACTCTTAAAGGTCATCGACAGAGACTATGAATCCTCCTTAATGCCTGAGCATTTCAACATGTCACAGCCTTATTAAATCCTAAAAAAGATAATTCACAAATTAATTCCACCACTAAAGAGAAGCCCAAGGGTGAAAACTCAAATCCTGACAATTAAGAGTAAGACTCCTTAGACAGGAAAGCTTATAAATATCATTGGCAGAGGGGGTTGGGGTAGAATACATGAGGCAGATCCCTGGAGTTACTGATCTTGCTAACATATTTTATTCTATCCCCACTTCTCCAGCTTCATAGCCACACTTTTCATCAATCTATGAGATTACCTGTGGGCTGCATTAAATTACCTGTGGGCTACATCAATATCCCCACCACATACACAGATAGGACCTTTATGGGTTTGCTCTGTTCTCAAACACCAGCCACCATCTTAGACTAACAATATTCTACCAAGGCCAAAAATTCATGAAGCTATTGCACAAGATGTTCACACTGTGGTCCAGATTATTTTTTTTAATATATTCCTTTTAAAAATATTCTTTTCCATTACAGTTTATAAGAGGATACTGAATATAGTTCCCTATGCTATACAGTAGGACCTTGTTGTTTATCCATCCTAAACGTAATAGTTTGTATCTACCAACCCCAAACTCCCAGTCCATACCTTTCCCTCCTCCCACCCCTTGGCTATCATAAGTCTGTTCTCTAAGTCTATGAGTCTCTTTCTGCTTCATAGATAGGCTTCTTTGTGCTGTATTTTAGATCTCACATATGAGTGATACAATATTCTCTGTCTGACTTACTTCACTTAGTATGGTAATCTCTACTTGCATCCATTTTGCTGCAAGTGGTATTATTTCATTTTTTTTAATAACTGAGTAGCATTCCATTGTATTTATGTGAGTGGTTCAGATTCTGACTAACCACACCCTAAAAGATTCAAGACTCCACACACCACTTCAGTTTAATTTGGGAGCATCATTGGTTCCCAGAAGGCTACTCCAAACCAACTTCAATAACCCTAATACTCAGCCTCTCAAACAAGCCCCAAATTTACTCGCCTATTTTGCATCTAGAAGCAACATATATCCCATCTATATACTTCATTAAGATCTATTTAGGCAGTCACAAGAAAATCAGCTCAATCTGAATGGAGGTCACCCCAACAACATCCCAGGTAGGCCCTGGAGGTTACTCCAAAAATTATCCCTCTAACAATGCCACCAGTGGCATCTGGTGATTTCTTTACTGTGGAAACCTTACACACTAATTCTCATGTTTTGTAGAATGCGCTTGTCTGAGAAAGATGGCCCTTCACCTGGCCCTGTAAGCCATTTACAAGGCCCCTTGAGTCCAGGACAAAGGGAATCCATTTATTTCATGGACAATAGCATCACCATCCCATATGATGGAACCCACTGGAGAACTGCTTCTTTCCATTCCAGTGCCAAGATACGGTAAATAAAGGATGGACCACAAGGGTCTAGCCACATAGGCACAGGAGTCCCTCAACAAATGTATGTTCATCATCCATATTTTTTATAGACTCCTTGGTGGCAGTTAATGGATCACTGTTTGGTCTAATCAGTAGGTACAAAATGGATTCACATTCAGGATTGTGACCTATGGGACCTTCAATATTGGGAATATATTCTTGCTCAGACCTCACATTTTATAATTGGTCTCCCATGACACATCTCACTCTAAAGGTCCCATTGAAGAAGCTCACTTTAATGCCATAGCTGACCCACTTGCTCACATTTATTAACTCATACAGCATCTCCATTCCTTTGGCTCCACAGGCCTGGTCATTGTGGTTCTTGGACTCTTAAACACGGGACCAGGCACTCTGGTATCCCAATGCCACTAGCTGTAACCAAAACCCTGGCCTCCCAACGTGATTTCTGTGCCTCTTATGTCCTGGCACCATGGCCAATGGAGATCACACCAAGGAGCAAACGCCCCTGTACTCATTAGCAAACTGATTGTACTGAGCAGCTGCCCCAGTTTGCAGGCACAGATCACTATGGCTGCACAATGATGAATACTTATGGGGGCCTACTCTGGGTTTACCCTTACCGGTATTCTACTGCTGACACCACTATTGTCAGTTAAGTTCAGTTCAGCTGCTCAGTTGTGTCTGACCCTTTGTGACCCCATGGACCGCAGCCTGCTAGGCTTCCCTGTCTATCACCAAATTCCGGAGTTCACCCAAATTCATGTCCACTGAGTCAGTGATGCCATCCAACCATCTCATCCTCTGTCGTCCCCTTCTCCTCCTGCCTTCAATCTTTCCCAGCATCAGGGTCTTTTCCAATGAGTCAGGTCTTTGCATCAGGTGGCCACAGTACTGGAGTTTCAGCTTCAACATCAGTCCTTCCAATGAACGCTCAGGACTGATCTCCTTTAGGATGGAATAGTTGGATCTCCTTGCAGTTCAAGGGACTATCAAGAGTCTTCTCCAGCACCACAGTTCAAAAGCATCAATTCTTTGGTGCTCAGCTTTCTTCACATTCCAACTCTCACATCCATACATGACCACTGGAAAAACCATAGCCTTGACTAGACAGACCTTGTTGGCAAAGTAACATCTCTGCTTTTTAATATGCTGTCTAGGTTGGTCATAACTTTTCTTCCAAGGAGCAAGCATCTTTTAATTTCATGGCTGCAGTCACCATCTGCAGTGATTTTGTCAGCCACTGTTTCCACTGTTTCCCCATCTGTTTGCCATGAAGTGATAGGGCCAGATGCCATGATCTTTGTTTTCTGAATGTTGAGCTTTAAGCCAACTTTTTCACTCTCCTCTTTTACTTTCATCAAGAGGCTCTTTAGTTCTCCTTTGCTTTCTGCCATAAGGGTGGTGTCATCTGCCTATCTGAGGTTATTGAAACTTCTCTCAGCAATCTTGATTCCAGCTTGTGCTTCATCCAGCCCAGCATTTCTCATGATGTAGCCTGCATATAAGTTAAATAAGTAGGGTGACAATATACAGCCTTGACGTACTCCTTTCCCGATTTGGAACCAGCCTGTTGTTTCGTGTCCAGTTCTAACTGTTGCTCCCTGACCTGCATACAGATTTCTTAAAGGCAGGTCAGGTGGTCTGGTATTCCCACATCTTTAAGAATTTTCCACAGTTTATTGTGATCCACACAGTCAAAGGCTTTGGCATAGTCAATAAAGCAGAGATAGACTAAAGCTGTTGGAACTCTCTTGCTTTTTCGATAATCCAAAGGATGTTGGCAATTTGATGTCTGGTTCTTCTGCCTTTTCTAAATCCAGCTTGAACATGTGGGAGTTCATGCATTGCTGAAGCCTGGCTTGGAGAATTTTGACTATTAGTTTACTGCAGCAGCATGTGCTGCTGCTAAGTCACTTCAGTCATGTCTGACTCTTTGTGACCCTACAGACGGCAGCCCACCAGCCTCCCCCATCCCTGGGATTCTCCAGGCAAGAACACTGGAGTGGGTTGCCATTTCCTTTTCCAGTGCATGAAAGTGAAAGGTGAGAGTGAAGTCGCTCAGTCATGTCCGACCCCATGGACTGCAGCCCACCAGGCTCCTCCGTCCATGGGATTTTCCAGGCAAGAGTACTGGAGTGGGGTGCCATTGCCTTCTCCTAGCAGCATGTGAGATGAGTGCAATTGTGTGGTAGTCTGAGCATTCTTTGGCATAGCCTTTCTTTGGAATTGGAATGAAAACTGCCCTTTTCCAGTCCTGTGGCCACTGCTGAGTTTTCCAAATTTGCTGGCATATTGAGTGCAACACTTTAACAGCATCATCTTTTAGGATTTGAAATAGCTCAACTGGAATTTCATCACCTCCATTAGCTTTGTTCGTAGTAATGCTTTCTAAGGCCTACTTGATTTCCCATTCCAAGATGTCTGGCTNATGAAGTGATGGGACCAGATGCCATGATCTTTGTTTTCTGAATGTTGAGCTTTAAGCCAACTTTTTCACTCTCCTCTTTTACTTTCATCAAGAGGCTCTTTAGTTCTCCTTTGCTTTCTGCCATAAGGGTGGTGTCATCTGCCTATCTGAGGTTATTGAAACTTCTCTCAGCAATCTTGATTCCAGCTTGTGCTTCATCCAGCCCAGCATTTCTCATGATGTAGCCTGCATATAAGTTAAATAAGTAGGGTGACAATATACAGCCTTGACGTACTCCTTTCCCGATTTGGAACCAGCCTGTTGTTTCGTGTCCAGTTCTAACTGTTGCTCCCTGACCTGCATACAGATTTCTTAAAGGCAGGTCAGGTGGTCTGGTATTCCCACATCTTTAAGAATTTTCCACAGTTTATTGTGATCCACACAGTCAAAGGCTTTGGCATAGTCAATAAAGCAGAGATAGACTAAAGCTGTTGGAACTCTCTTGCTTTTTCGATAATCCAAAGGATGTTGGCAATTTGATGTCTGGTTCTTCTGCCTTTTCTAAATCCAGCTTGAACATGTGGGAGTTCATGCATTGCTGAAGCCTGGCTTGGAGAATTTTGACTATTAGTTTACTGCAGCAGCATGTGCTGCTGCTAAGTCACTTCAGTCATGTCTGACTCTTTGTGACCCTACAGACGGCAGCCCACCAGCCTCCCCCATCCCTGGGATTCTCCAGGCAAGAACACTGGAGTGGGTTGCCATTTCCTTTTCCAGTGCATGAAAGTGAAAGGTGAGAGTGAAGTCGCTCAGTCATGTCCGACCCCATGGACTGCAGCCCACCAGGCTCCTCCGTCCATGGGATTTTCCAGGCAAGAGTACTGGAGTGGGGTGCCATTGCCTTCTCCTAGCAGCATGTGAGATGAGTGCAATTGTGTGGTAGTCTGAGCATTCTTTGGCATAGCCTTTCTTTGGAATTGGAATGAAAACTGCCCTTTTCCAGTCCTGTGGCCACTGCTGAGTTTTCCAAATTTGCTGGCATATTGAGTGCAACACTTTAACAGCATCATCTTTTAGGATTTGAAATAGCTCAACTGGAATTTCATCACCTCCATTAGCTTTGTTCGTAGTAATGCTTTCTAAGGCCTACTTGATTTCCCATTCCAAGATGTCTGGCTCTAGGTTAGTTTTATCATACCATCGTGCTTATCTGGGTCATGAAGATCTTTTTTGTACAGTTCTTCTGTGTATTCTTGCCACCCTTCTTAATATCTTCTGCTTCTGTTAGGTCCATACCATTTCTGCCCTTTATTGAGCCCATCTTTGCATGAAATATTCCCTTGGTATCTCTAATTTTCTTGAAGAGATCTCTAGTCTTTCCCATTCTGTTGTTTTCCTCTATTTCTTTGCACTGATCAATGAGGAAGATTTTCTTATCTCTCCCTGCTATTGTTTGGAACTCTGCATTCAAATGGGTGTATCTATTGGTAATACGTATCTATTGATATTGAATAATGGGTAAACCACTATTGCAGGTCTCAGCAAAACTTTGTTCGTCCCCTTTGGACCCACAAATATTATCCACGCTGACTGGGGTACACACTACTCAACCAGTGTAGACATGAGTCTTAAAACACGCATCATTGGGAATTTGATTCTTCCTATTGTTCACTGGCAGCAGTCCTAATAAAGGGTTCTAATAAAGTGACATCATGACCTACCAAAGACACCCTCATGATATTACAAAATGGATAGTGGTCTCCCAAATAAATTTCTCTTTTGCCTTCTGCTATAGTTACCCTGAACTTCTGACTTTTAGGTCTTAAGACCTCCTACCAAAATATAACTAGGTTACCTCTTCTCCTCTTTCTATCCAAAAAAGGGAACACTACTCATCTACAGATCTATTAAACCCAAAGAGAATTCCCTTTCCCACTTAGTGACACCTCCCCATCTGCAATCCCTTCTCAAAGCTGGAGCCCAAATGAAGGCAGATGAAACAAAGGGACCTACTGAAAGTGAGGGCCTTCCTCTCAAAACAGGCTAATCTATATTCCTTAAGAAAGCTGTCTGCTAAAGCCTACTGTCCTCCCCTACCCCATTATGACCATTGTAAAGGCTAGCTATCTAGAGATCTCTCTTTGTAGGAAACAGATGTCCTTCTACCTTTTTGCAGGTCTCATCACAATCTTTGGTATAACAGACACACATTTAGACATCTTCAATTATAAAACACAGACTCAACATTTTTACAACTGTGTGCATCTTTCTAGGAAGAAAGGAAGATGTTAAATTAGCTCCCAGCACCAATATTCTTCAGTAGAATGTCAGCTTTGGCTCCATGGATTACGGCTATTTTTTTTTTTAATTTATTGGATTTATAATGTTGTGTCAGTTTCAGGTGTACAGCAAAGTGAATCAGTTATACATATACATATATCCACTCACTTTTTTAGAGTCTTTTCCCATATAGGTCATTACAGAGTATTGAGTAGAGTTCCCTGTGCTCTACAGCAGTTATCTGTTTTACATACAGTAGTGTGTATACGTCAGTCTCAATCTCTCAATTTATTTCTCCCTTTATCCCCTGGTAATCATAACTTTTTTCCTTCATCTGTGACTCTACTTCTGTTCTGTAACTAGGTTTATGTGTGCCCTCTTTTCTTTTTTAGATTTCACATATAAATTATACTGTATGATGATTGTCTTTCTGTGTCTAACTTACTTCACTCAGTATGACAACCTCTAGGTCCATCCATATTGTTGCAAATGGCATTATTTTGACTATGGCAATTTGAACAGGACTCAGGAGAAGGTAATGGCACCCCACTCCAGCACTCTTGCCTGGCAAATCCCATGGACGGAGGAGCCTGGTAGGCTACAGTCCATGGGGTCGCTAAGAGTCAGACACAACTGAGCAACTTCACTTTCACTTTTCACTTTCATGCATTGGAGAAGGAAATGGCAACCCACTCCAATGTTCTTGCCTGGAGAAGCCCAGGGATGACGGAGCCTGGTGGGCTGCCATCTGTGGGGTCGCACAGAGTCGGACACGACTGAAGTGACTTAGCAGCAGCAGGATGGCAAAGCTCATGACTTTCATAATAAGAAAAAAAAAATTACAATTCCTGGAGCCAAAAGATACTGATTTTTAGTCACTCTTGTAATAATCCCTCAAATGTAAATTGGCTCATGGTCTTAGGGTTATCTGTGGACTCATAAGGAGCTTACAAAACCCCTATGTACTCATTGTTCACTTTCTCTCTCTCTGTTCCTGAACTTTTCCTGGGGAGCCATTCTCCCCTTCCCCAACCTCAAGGCATCCCAGTTTGTGTAATAAACCTTTCTTGGGTCACACCAAGGACAACTGTCATAAGCTTCAGGAGGGAGCTATGCTGCCTCATGGTGGAATTACTAGATGAACCATCACAAAAGGTGTGAAGTGTTGATCTCATTGACGTTGTGATCTGATTTTCCCTAATGACTAATGAAGTTAAACATTTTTTTCATATGCTTTATCAGCCATTTATATCATCAGTATATCTTCCTTGGTGAAATGTCTATTCAAATCTTCTGTCCATTTTTAAATTGTCTTCTTGTAAGAAGACAAATTTATTTTATTCTAAAAATTTTATTTATTTGGCTGTGTTGGGTCTTGGTTGCAGCATGCAGGACCTTTTGTTGCGGTGCACAGACAACCTAGTTGTGGCGAGGGTTCCAGAGTGCATGGGTGCAGCAGTTGTGGCACACACTCTTCGTTGCCCCAAGGCATGTAGGATCTTAGTTCCCCAACCAGGAACTGAACCCTTGTCCCCAGCATTGCAAGGTGGATTTCTAACCACTGGACCACCCGGGAAGTCCCAAGAGTTCTTGAAATATTCTGCATACAGATCTTTTATTGGGTATATGATTTATAAATATTTACTCCCAATCTGTGGCTTATCTTTTTCATATTCTTAGCAGTGGACGCACAAAAGCTTTTAATTTTGATAGAATATAATTTATCCATTTTTTTCCCCTATTGATTACACTTCTGATGTTGTATCTGAGAATTCTATCTGATCCAAGGCCCCAAAATTTTCTGTGTTTTCTTCTGGAAACCTTATGGTTTTAACACTTACATCTATAATCCATGTTGAGTTAATTTTGTATGTATGCTGCGCTGTGAATAAGAGTCTAAACTCATTTTTTTGCGTATAGAAATCCAAAGGCATGTAGTGACTACCTTCATTCTACCATCTAGAAGTCCTGCCTCGAAACTTGTTAATTAATTTCAGTAAGTTTCATTTGCAGGATGTAGGATGCTTGGGGCTGGTGTATGGGGGTGATCTGGAGGGAGGATGTGGGGTGGGAGGTGGAGGGGGGGTTCATNGGGAGGATGTGGGGTGGGAGGTGGGAGGGGGATTCATGTTTGGGAGTTCATGTAAAAAAATAAATAAATACAAAAAATAAATAAAATTAAATAAAATTAAAAAAAAATAAAGAATTTGGTACACTGAGTAAAATTCATAGAGCTGTAAATTACATTTATAAAAACACTAACAGTCCCACATGAAACTATCCCCAAACACCACCCCTGCACTGATTTTTACTGGTTTTATAGTGAAGATGATATAAAACAAACTTTTAAATATGATACACATCTTATCTCAGTTTGAGGAAAATAAAGGAAATCCTATACTGTTCAAAATTTTGTAAAATCTAGATATTTTCAGATTGTTAGAGCTTTTACTAATAAACCAGCCTACAGTTTATATACACGAGTAGTTAGTACACTATATAATTGATTTTTATGTGGAGACCTCCTAGCTTAGAATATGCATCTTGATTAAAAGGATCTAGCAGAAGCCCACCATAAATACGAGTAACACTAAATCTTTGTTTTGGCCATACACTTTTAAAATCATTATTTAAGTAAAGTTAAATTTCTATAAAAAGTTTGCAATGCTCTGTGAATTTACAAAGAGTTCTCAAAAGAACCTACAAAAGCAAGGGTTCTGTGATGAACTGCAGAGATAAATGATCACTAATCTCTAAATTATTTACCAGAAAAGATTCTCCTAAGTACAAATATCATAAGACTTCCTGTCTACTTATTCAAATTATTTCTTAATGTATGTTCTCCCTTTAAGAAATGATTACAGATATGAGTTTTCATCCTTCCAGTTTTAATCCATCCTCCTCCAATTACAAGATTTTATTTGATATACTCACACACAAGCACACAGTTACAAATAGGGTTTTGTTATCATTACTGTTTTACCATGTGACACTCCCTATGTGTCTCTCTTGCAATGCAACAAGGGAAAGTATACCTTCAAAAACCTAGTACTACTATTGACACAAGACAAAAGGACTCAAAATCTAACACACTGGGGGTCCAGATAACTGCGGTGACAGAATCAGACAAGGCACAGACCTTACTGAATAATATTCCCCAGGCAAGGAAAACATGAGTACTTTGGTATCTACAAAATAAACAGGGAGTGTTGGATAAATCCCAAATCAAAACCACAAAAATTTGCCCACAAACTTCATGTACAAACAGTAAAGCTACGTTCACAAATATAGATAGATAGATAGATAGTGAAGTCGCTCAGTCGTGTCCGACTCTTTGCGACCCCATGGACAGTAGCCAACCAGTAGAAAAGATTCTCCTAAGTACAAATATCATAAGACTTCCTGTCTACTTATTCAAATTATTTCTTAATGTATGTTCTCCCTTTAAGAAATGATTACAGATATGAGTTTTCATCCTTCCAGTTTTAATCCATCCTCCTCCAATTACAAGATTTTATTTGATATACTCACACACAAGCACACAGTTACAAATAGGGTTTTGTTATCATTACTGTTTTACCATGTGACACTCCCTATGTGTCTCTCTTGCAATGCAACAAGGGAAAGTATACCTTCAAAAACCTAGTACTACTATTGACACAAGACAAAAGGACTCAAAATCTAACACACTGGGGGTCCAGATAACTGCGGTGACAGAATCAGACAAGGCACAGACCTTACTGAATAATATTCCCCAGGCAAGGAAAACATGAGTACTTTGGTATCTACAAAATAAACAGGGAGTGTTGGATAAATCCCAAATCAAAACCACAAAAATTTGCCCACAAACTTCATGTACAAACAGTAAAGCTACGTTCACAAATATAGATAGATAGATAGATAGTGAAGTCGCTCAGTCGTGTCCGACTCTTTGCGACCCCATGGACAGTAGCCAACCAGGCTCCTCCATCCATGGGATTCTCCAGGCAAGAATACTGGAGTGGGTTGCCATTTCCTTCTCCAGGTGATCTTCCCGACCCAGGGATTGAACCCAGGTCTCCCGCATTGTAGGCAGACGTTTTACCGTCTGAGCCACAAAATACAGGTGTTCTTCTGAAATATCAAAGCAGCAAATATGTTATAAAATACATACTATAGGTACTTCCCTGGTGGTCCAGTGGTTAAGACTCTGAACTTCCAATGCAGGGGTCATGGGTTTGATCCTTGGTCAGGTAACTAAGATCTCTCATGCCACATGGTGCAGCAAAAAAAATATATATATATATATATGCATAGCAGCTCAGTTGTGTCTGACTCTTTGTGACCCCATAGACTGTAGCCCACCAGGCTCCTCTGTCCATGGAATTCTCCAGGCAAGAATACTGGATTGGGTTGCCATGTCCTCCTCCAGGGGATCTTCCCAACCCAGGGATCGACCCAGATCTCCTGCAGTACACACACATTCTTTACTGTCTGAGTCATCAGGGAAACACACACACACATACATACGGCATTAATAGATACAAAGTTTTTGATTGACACATTATATTATATCCCATAGAGTAAAGAAATAATGAGGTATAATCTCAAAAAGAATATATGGAATGTTGACTATATCCTCCAGACAGCATGTAAGGATGCCACTTGCATCCAACTAAGATTCCAGAACCAGTGAGAGATTTGAATCATTTTCAAAATTAATGGTCTTTGCAACCTACAACTTTAGTTTTTTGGAATACTGCAGTTTAAAATTTGTATGCTAGAGAATTCTAGTGTTTTTATAACTAGCAACAATAACTAACCAGACAATGGAAAATATTTTTCAATAATTTCAAAAGCACAGGTTATGCCCCTATAAAATTATCTTTAGAAATAATTATGCCTGTGGATATGATTGTTCCCAAGAAGTCACTGACTGATTACTTACAGCATGTAGTCTTAGTACTTTGTGGAAAAAAAGAAAGGTTTTTAAATCTGAAAGTATAGACAAGATAGATTTAACAGCCATGGATAAGCTAACTTCTGAAGTGAGTACAGATAAATATACTAAAGCCATAATCATCTTCTTAATAGCAAAAGAAGCCATGAAATAAGACATCAGGAAACAAGAACACTTCCCTCAAGTTTACTCAAACCATCAATAGCTCTTTTAAGAGCCCCTTTTTCAGTCCCAAAATGAGAGGTTCAGAACCTTTGCACCCTGAAACCACAGAGCAGCTTCTGCTAGTGGCTCTAAAATTAAAAAAAAGCTTCTACTGGCAGATGAGGATTTATTTTTATTTCCTTTTCTTCTCTTCACATCCCTTCTGCTGTGTCCCAGTCTCACCTCTCAATATTTCCTCTGTTAGCAACTAATCTTTCAAAATGTTTGTGCTTCTCTATATCCCTTGGAAAAAACCTTCCTCAGACATTCAGGCTTTTTTTCTGTTATTTTATCCTAATGCCTGTTGGTTCAAGGAAAATGTCTAATAAGAGCACAGTGAATTAATATACAAGGCCAGACAGCATTAAGGCAACCTTGATTTACATTGCAATGGAAGCATCTACTTTGACACATGGGTGTCAACAGTATTGTTTGCCAAGTGTCTAATGTCGCTTCTGATGTCATAAAAAGAAATACCCTGGCTCTGTGTGAAGAGAGGCCCTGTTGAGGAGGCAGTGGAGTGATAGGAAGCAGAAAATTAAAATCCACCTCCAGCCACCTCCAAAGTGACAGTTGAGCCAATCAGACACCATTTCTTCCTGAACTCTGGATCCCCTGTCCACATACCCTACAAAGCAAAGGAAAGAGCAAAACATTCCTTCATGTCTTGCAGGCTCATCCTGGCTTTGCTGCCCGCATGTTGATGTGTCCGCAGAAGCCTGGCAGGGTCTACAGCCCGTGTTCTGAAGCTCTGGGTCACCTTCCCTGGACAACTGTGCCCTGCAGCCTACACCAGACAAGAGAGGCCAAAGATGTGACGGAGGCACCAGAGAATGAAGGGACTGAAAAAATGTCAGTCTGGGAAGCACCATAAATCCATGTTCAAACAGGGAACACCACAAGCGCAGAGATGGAGGAGAACCCACTGTATACCTTTAAAAGAAGAGCTGCAGTTAGCACATAGGATCGGGAAGTAGGGAAAGAGGCAAGATTTTAAAGTCTCATTTCAAATGAATCCTGCAACAGACTCAAGGCAACTTTAAAACATACTGAGAAGATGAGACAAACTGAGAGAATGACACCGACATATATATGTTGCAGTGGTTTAGCCACTCAGTTGGGCCCAACTCTTTGTGACCCCATGGATTGTAGCCCGCCAGGCTTCTCTATCTATGGGATTCCCCAGGAAAGAATACTGGAGTGGGCTGCCATTTCCTTCTCCAGGGGCTCTTTCCAACCCAGGGATCGAACCCAGGTCTCCTGCATTGCAGGCAGATTCTTTACCTACTTAGCCACCAGGGAAGCCCATGTGTAAAATAGCTAGCTAGCGTGAACCTGCTATACAGCACAGGGAGCTTAGCTCAGGCCTCTGTGATGACCTAGAGGAGTGGGAGGGAGGTTTAAGAGGAAGGCTATGTGTGTATATATAAATATAGCTGATTCACATTGTTAAAGAGCAAAAACACAACATCGCAAAGCAATTATACTCCAATAAAAAATAGAAAAAATACTGAATTTTCCAAATCAGGACCCAGAGTATCACTACATAAGTGATACTTTTTTATAAAAAAGGAAAGAAACCAAAGTGAACTCTATTATTTTTGAAAGTAAAATTTAATAGCCTACATCTACTTGGAGAGTGGGGTGCAGAGGAAAGGGGTAGGAGAGTGAAAAATCAGCTGTTCCAGAGTCATGTTTAGCTAAAACAGTCATGTTTGGCTAAAGCTCTAATTCACACTCACTGTGAGTTCTCCGAAGCTCACAGTTATGATCCCAGTGTGAACACAGACAACAGAAAAATGTCCAATAAAACATTATTACAACTTTTAGTATAAGACAGTAGAGAGTAAACAGTACCCGACTCTCCCTCTTCCAGACTATTTACATTCTCATCAAAGTACACAGGCCTACACACAATGACAATCACACATTCTGATGGCAACAGATAGCTGCTTCAGAAATGTATCAGGTTTGGGGAGGAAATGTTATTAGCAATACGGCATCATGTGGAGACATTATCAGCAGCTGATGTAAATCTTCATCCCTGAAACAGAGCAGGTCCAGGGGAAAAAATTAAAAAGCGGCTTTGATCTTCCTCCCACCATCTCTCTTTATTTACCTATGGCATGGAGAATCTGCCCCAACCGGAAAGTCAGGTGGCTGCTCCCACACAGGAAGGAGCAGCCACCTGAGGCTGCTCCCTGAGGCAGCAGAAGCTGATCTGGATACTGGTGTACCGGTGCTAATGCACTCTTGCCTTTCTACAGGCTCTGAGATTATGCCGCCCTCATCTACTATCTATATCATTCCATACCATAGCATATCATTCCATACCACACCGTATCATGCTATACCTTATCATTACCATAACATCTCAAATCATTACTGGGCTTCCCAGGGAGCTCAGGGGTAAAGAACTTGCCTGCCAATGCAAGAGCCCTAGGAGACATGGTCAATCTCTGGGTCGAGATCCCCTGTTGGAGGAAATGGCAACCCACTCCAGTATTCTTGCCTGTGAAATCCTATGGACAGAGGAGCCTGAAAGGCTATAGTCTAAAGGGTCGCAAAGAGTCAGACAGGACTGAGGGACTGAGCACATGCATATATATCATCTCATTACTATATCACAACGTATCATACTTATCACATCATTCTATACCATACCATGTCATACTATACCTTATCATTACTATATCATATCCTTTCTATACCGTATCGTATCGTATCATATCATATCCTATTATAAAGCAGCACTGAAGGAATGGAAGGGGATAGAAAAGGAATCAGCCATATGACATACCCTGGGGTGTAAAGGGGGGTTCAGATATGAGGAGACTCCCAGAAGCCTGGCCTTCTCTGGATTTCAAGGGATCTATGTCACATATCACACACCACACAAGTCCAAGTTGATTAGGATCACACATTTTCTGACAGTGTTTTGAGGTCAAGAGAGGGGAGCAAGAGACAGCTTTAAGGTCCAGTATTTTAAAAAAACAAGTTAGTAAAATTTATGTTACCTGTATTTTGCCAGATTTGTTTTTCAATTCAAGATTTTTTTTTTTTTAAATCAGACGTTTGTTTAAGGGCTAAATGGCTCAGCTGCTCGTCTAGTGGATGCTCTAAGGAGGATGTTTCAGCCATTGGTGGGATCCATAGGAGTTCTAAGGAATCTTTTCAGCTGAGCACAAGGCCAGAGAAAGGACTCCACATTTGGAGATATAGAAATTAAAATCAAGCTCCCCAGGAGGGATACACTAGGACTATAGCATTAAGAGATACACATCCTTTATATAAAGTAGATAAACAACAAGGATACCGTGTATAACACAGTACACTATATTCAATATCTTGTAACAGCTTAGAAAACAACCTGAAGATTCTGAATCACTTTGCTGTACACCTGAAACTAACATAATATTATAAATCAACTATAGTTCATTAAAAAAAAAAAAGAAAAATAGGAATCAGAATAATACCTAACTCATCAGTTCTACTGCATGCAATAAATAAATTAACATGTGAAAAAGCCTCCCAAGTTATAAACCATACTAAAAGATTCTCTAATTTAGGGGTCCCAAAGAACATTACTCTTAAGATGGAGAAAAAAAAATCATACTTTGGGAAAGCATTCACTATAATAAACACGAGAAATCTTTATAAAGTATTTGCTCCATGTTCTCAATAAATTACAAGAAAAAAAAATGAAGAAATGGAAGGTGGGGTTTAAAAGGTGATGTAGATGCTTTCTGAAGTAATAAGGAGCAGGCTTAAAGAAGGGAAAAAAAACTATAAAGACTAAAAATGTATCAGATACACTGTTCTAGAAAGAGCAAGACAGAACTGACATGAAGAGAAAAATAATTAAGAAATGTAGAGGACAAATTTGAGAAGCCATCCCCGAGAGCAGAGGGAAAAGACAAAGAGAAAAGCAAATTCAGAAAGAGAAATGAAGCTGTTTGCGTGGAACACGGGTTGCGGGTAAGAGGCACGGTGACGGAAGACAGGAAGTGACGACCCTGTTCACAAAGCGTAAGCAGAATGCGCTTGTTGCTGCTGTTGCTCAGTCCTGTCCGACTCTTTGCGGCCCCGTGGACGGCAGCCCACCACGCTCCACTGCCCATGGAATTTTCCAGGCAAGAATACTGGAGCGGGTTACCATTTTCTTCTCCATGGGATATTCCTGACCCAGGGATTGAACCCACGTCTCTTGTGCCTCCTGCATTGGCAGGCGGGTTCTTTACCCCTAGCCACACCTGTAAAGCCCAAGCAGAAGAGGCAGAACACATCAAAAACCCAAAGGTATAATACAAACTTTTTAATTTAAAAATAGCCTGGCCAGTGAATTAAAAACAATTCTAGACAGAATTAATCAAAAGAGATCACTGCAGAGGCATAGCTCTGTGAATTTTTAAATTTTTTCAGTTTAAGAAAAAATCCTGTCAAGATTCAGTAAAACGTAATCAAACAGGTTACTTTTGAAGAAATTAAAGAAAGATTACCTTGCTTTCTCTCTCAGAGCCCTAACAGCCAGAAAATAGAAGAATGTCTTACAAAAGTTCTAAGATGAAAAAAATTTTAAAGTGGAGTTGTGATGCAATAATTTAGTATAGGTATATTCTTAAATATCTGAAATTTCAGAAACACTATTATCCACATTCCAAGTTAAAATATTAGAAGGAAAAAAAAAGACATGTCAACTGGGCAAGACAGGAAGGGAAACAACCAATCAGATGATTAGAGACTCATTTAAAGCGACAAATGTCAAACACTGAAAAAAGAATCTAAACAGAATTTTTAGATTTGTAAGCAGTCATTTAATTCAAATTTAAAAAATAGTAATTTTCAAAGGAGAAAGTATATAGTAGAATAATAGTAACTTAATAAAAAGCCCATCCCTTTTAACCACATTCTAAAAGAAGTTCTAGGGACTCCTCTGGTGGTCCAGAGGTTAAGACTTCACCTCCCAGTGCAGAAGGTGCGGGTTCAATCCCTGGTCAGATAGCTAAGATCTCACATGCCTCATAGTAAAACAAAACAAAACATAAAACATAAGCAATCAGTAATAAATTCAATAAAGACTTTAAAAATGGTCCACAACAAAAGAAAAAGATCTTTCAAAAAAAAGGTTCTAGAAGGAGGAAAAGATTTAAATATTTTAAAATGAGAGATGTTCACTTATCTTAGGGTAACTAAACATATTAATAAATTATCAATAAATTTATCAATTTGAAAGAATTCACAATAAAAAGTAGACATAAGTGATATGAATACACAAAGTTTGAAAACTTTTACAGANAGGAGGAAAAGATTTAAATATTTTAAAATGAGAGATGTTCACTTATCTTAGGGTAACTAAACATATTAATAAATTATCAATAAATTTATCAATTTGAAAGAATTCACAATAAAAAGTAGACATAAGTGATATGAATACACAAAGTTTGAAAACTTTTACAGATTAAATAGCCACAGACATAATTAAATGTTAAGGAAATAAAGTCAATTTAAATGCATGATAAATGCAAGTTTGATACATTTGACATTTATAAACCTCTTGTAAATCAACAAGTAACTTGATAATATCTATAATATCTTGACAGTAAAATAGACAACGATATAAAAAGCCAATTTAAAAAGGGAAGATGGAGAGGTTATGGAGAAAAGAGAACCCTCCTATACTGTTGGTGGGAATGTAAGTTGGTGCAGCCAATATGAAAAATATTTAATAGTATAAAGGTTCTTCATAAAACTAAAAAGAGTTACCTTATGATCCAGCAATCCCACTCCTGGGCATATCAGACAAAACTTTAAATCAAAAAGATACATGCATCCCTATGTAAGCCAAAACATGGAAACAACCTAATTGTTTATCAACATATAAATGGATAAAGAAGATGTGGTACATGTATACAATGAAATACTACTTAGCCATAAAAAAGAACAAAATAATGTCGTTTGCAGCAACATGGGTACAACTAGACATTATCATACCAAGTGAAGTAAGTCAGAAAGAGAAAGACCAATACCACATGATGTCACTTACATGTGAAATCTAAAATATGCCACAAATGAATCTATCTATAAACAGAAACAGACCCACAGACCTAGAGATCAGACTTGTGGTCGTCAAATGGGAGGGGACGAGGGAGAAGGATGGACTGGGAATCGGGGGTTGGTAAAGCAAACTACTACATTTAGAATGGATAAAAAACAAGGTCCTACTGTAGAGCACAGGGAACTATATCCAGTTTTCTGGGATAAAACATAATGGAAAAGAATATTTTAAAAAGAAAATGTATATGTGTAAAACTGAGTCACTTTGCTATACAGCAGAGATTGGCACAACACTGTAACTCAGTTATACTTCAATTAAAAAATTTAATAATAAAAAATAAGAGGAAGTAAATGGTCAGCAAGTACCTTAAAAATTAAACACACTGTTAAACAAATAAGTATATATTAAGACATCAGTGAAATACTATCTCTTGAGTATGAAATTAGAAAAAGTGAAAAGAAATGCTAATACACAGAATTGGCAAGAATTTGAGACAATGATCATTCTCATATACTGCTTACATGAGAATAAACTGGAACAACTATTGTTATTGGACGGATAGCAACACAACATTTTCACATGTTCTTTGGTCAAGTGTCTTCACTTTTGAACTGTGGTGCTGGAGAAGACTCTTGAGAGTCCCTTGGACTGCAAGGAGATCCAACCAGTCCATCCTAAAGGAGACCAGTCCTGGGTTTTCATTGGAAGGACTGATGCTGAGGCTGAAACTCCAGTACTTTGGCCACCTCATGCGAAGAGTTGACTCACTGGAAAAGATCCTGATGCTAGGAGGGGTTGAGGGCAGGAGGAGAAGGAGAAGACAGAGGATGAGATGGCTGGATGGCATCATTGACTCGATGGACATGAATTTGGGTAAACTCCAGGAGTTGGTGATGGACAGGGAGGCCTGGCGTGCTGCGATTCATGGGGTCGCAAAGAGTCAGACACGACTGAGTGAGTGAACTGAACTGAACTTCACTTTTAGGAATTCATCTGAATAATCAATGTAGCATGTAAGGCTATAAATTTAGAGGCTATAAACTGATGTGTACTCTAATTTCATATTAAAATACACATCAAAATCAAAAATAATAACTGAAATATACAAAAGGGAAGAATAAATAAATTACAGTACATGCATATTTTCAAACACCATGCTCTAAAAATTACATTGCCAATGAACACTAATGACATGAAGAAAAGTTTAGATGTTGTTTAAAAAGTTACTAATCCATACCAAAATATGCACAACAAAATTACTAGTCATGTGCATACAAAGTTATTGAAAATATGAACCTAACATCTTTTTTTTTAATTATTTTTTTTTTTATTTTTTACACGAACTCCCAAACATGAACCCCCCTCCCACCTCCCACCCCACATCATCCCTCCAGATCATCCCCATACACCAGCCCCAAGCGTCCTGCATCCTGCATTGAACATAGACTGGCAATTCATTTCTTACATGATAGTATACAAATTTCAATGCCATTCTCCCAAATCATCCCACACCCTCCATCTCCCTCTCCGTCTCCCTCTCCTTCTC
>SJYX01004326.1:74383-84620 GCA_006410675.1 Oreotragus oreotragus
GGTTCCAGTTTCATCCATCTTATTAGAACTGATTCAAATGTATTCTTTTTAATGGCTGAGTAATACTCCATTGTGTATATATACCACAGCTTTCTTATCCATTCATCCGCTGATGGACATCTAGGTTGTTTCCATGTCCTGGCTATTATAAACAGTGCTGCAATGAACATTGGGGTACATGTGTCTCTTTCTATTCTGGTTTCCTCGGTGTGTATGCCCAGCAGTGGGATTGCTGGGTCATAAGGCAGTTCTATTTGCAATTTCTTAAGGAATCTCCACACTGTTCTCCATAGTGGCTGTACTAGTTTGCATTCCCACCAACAGTGTAAAAGGGTTCCCTTTTCTCCACACCCTCTCCAGCATTTATTGCTTGCAGACTTTTGGATCGCAGCCGTTCTGACTGGTGTGAAGTGGTATCTCATTGTGGTCTTGATTTGCATTTCTCTGATAATGAGTGACGTTGAGCATCTTTTCATGTGTTTGTTAGCCATCCGTATGTCTTCTTTGGAGAAATGTTGAACCTAACATCTTTATTACACTGAAATGACAAGCAGTTTTCCTTTCTGGTGTACATATCTAAAACCATACAATAAAATCTCTGCAGTAATGCTCCTACAGCAATAAGAATTGGAATATAACACAACTCACTTTTGATGTCTGTCCTTTACTGAACCCCAGTTCTCAAACAGGGACAAGTCAAGTTCTGCTGCAGGGAAAAAGAGTCAGAGGGAGGAGAAGGAAATGGCAACCCACTCCAGTATTCTTGCCTGGAGAATCCCAAGGACGGAGGAGCCTGCTGGGCTACAGTTCATGGGGTTAAAAAAAAAAAAAGAGTCAGAGGGAGTAGAAAGAAAGACCTCTCTAGGAAAGCAGAGAGGTGGAAGTGGGGTCCCCACATTACTGGAGGATTCATAGACGAATTCTCCCAGATAGGCCAGTAATAGTGGCTTCTATCCAGAAAGTCTTAGCCAGTCACAGGATCCTGAATCATCAGCATGGGTATTAAAGCCAAAAATATGGACACTGCCACTAAAAGATGCCAAACCACAACTGGGACCTAGATCGTTCCCATGAAGGAACCCTGGAATTTCAAGCCAGACAGTTATATACACTTGTTCTGGCCATGTCATCCATGTCACAATAATCCAATCTCTTATTTCTAATGATTGAATATTTGGGAGCTCACTTATAACATTATGGCAGGGTTTTATTTGGCTTCTTTCATAATCAAAAATGAAACTAATATTTAAGAACACATATTAATATTTAAGAAAAAAATTCCAATCACTTGGAAATGTAAAAGTACTCTCCCAAAAGACAAGTTAACAGGTTTTTTGCACCAAACAGCCAAATTGTGAATGCAAAGGAAAAGTTCTTGAAGGAAGTTAAAATTGCTCCTCTAGGCAGTGAGGTAGGGTGGGGGGCACGGGAGAGTACTCTCCTAAATAACTATGGAGGTAAAATTTAAATGTTTTAATGTAACTAGAAACAACTTAGAATATAGTTTTAAAACCCTAAACAGTAAGGATCCAAACTTAAAGAACAGATGCAAAGCTGCATTCAAAGGAAAATTCATAGTAGCAAAATGAAAAAAGGGAAGATCCATAAATGAAGCATTCATTTCAAAATAGTAAACTGGAAAAAAAAAAGGAATGATATTTTAAAAGATAAAAATAACACAAAGAAAACAAAACTCCACAAAGGAAACAGAACATGGAAATAGATCAAAATTGAGAAATAAATCCAAGAGCTGGTTGTCTAAAAAAAAAAAAAAAAACCAGTGACACGTGCTGACAAAGTCTATTAGAAAGAGAAAGAATCCATTGTGATAGGGTCATATTTTGAAAATTATTCGTATATTTTTCTCCTTTGTCTTTCTGACTTTGACATGACTTTTCCCTAGCTATTTTGAAACACTCTTTGGGGTACTACAAAGAGATATAGACTTTTTCCTGAAAGGATACAAAGAGAAAGAATAAGGTAATATTCAGCTTTGCACAAAATAGGATTTGCTATAGTCCCAAGAAAAGATTTCCTACATTTCTCCCATTATATCTTTTTATATATTAACCACCTTACCTGGAAGACTCAGCTCCTGGAACTTTCCCAATTTTTTTTTTTTTTTTTTTTACTCCCAGTCCCCACAATTCACCCTTGAGCTTAGGTTTGAGACAAACCTGGAGGTATGCATCAGGAAAAGGGAAAGACAATACAATGTAAGGGAAGACAGCACTTTCCAGCCTACAGCAAAGATGGAAAGAGGAGAAAGAAAGGAAAGAGTGCCTTGGCTTGGAGAGAGAACAGGGAGACTAACAAGGGTAGACAGAGCTTTGTCTCCTCCCCTAATTAGGACTCTGGAGTAGATCACTTCTTTGGCACTCTTCCATCCTGAAATTAAAGTAGGGTCACATCCACTTTGTGGGGCAAGAAGAGGTAGATCCTGATACTTAGTTTTTCCTGAGCCAACTTTGGTCCTCGTATTTTTAGGTGGTGGTGGTTTAGTTGCTAAGTCGTGTCCGACTCTTGCAACTCCATAGACTGTAGCCTACCAGGCTCCTCTGTCAATGGGATTCTCCAGGCAAGAATACTGGAATGGGTTGCCATTTCCTTCTCCAGATGGGCCCCCAAATAGTGGGGAGACTGGCTGGAACTAGCCAGCATCGTAGCAAACGTTGCACAGTACAACTGAGGATGGAACTAAAAGAGAATCTTCACTGGATCCCTGAGAATCTTCACTGGATCCCTGAAATGTAGCATTTATAGGAGCTCAGGTGAAGCCAAGACAGTGGAGGGTACCAGCAGGTGAAATGCCTGAAAAGAATGAACCATGAACTACAGCTTTCATCACAGGCTATCATCAGAGTACTTAGCCAGCAGATGGGAAATGGACAACATCCCCTTGGAGAACAAAGGAGTCAAAGGATACCGTGATCATGAAACCCACCTCTTAACTCTATCACCACACCACCTCGGCCCATTTCCCCCAACTTTTTTTGAAAGTCGCTCAGTCATGTCTGATTCTTTGCGACCCCATGCACTATATAGTCCATGGAATTCTCCAGGCCAGAATACTGGAGTGGGTAGCCTTTTCCTTCTCTAGGGGATCTTNACCTCGGCCCATTTCCCCCAACTTTTTTTGAAAGTCGCTCAGTCATGTCTGATTCTTTGCGACCCCATGCACTATATAGTCCATGGAATTCTCCAGGCCAGAATACTGGAGTGGGTAGCCTTTTCCTTCTCTAGGGGATCTTCCCAACCCAGGGAGCGAACCCAGGTCTCCATATTGCAGGTGGATTCTTTACCAGCTGAGCCACCAGGGAAACCCAAGAACACTCGAGTGGGCAGCCTATCCCTTTTTTAGAGGATCTTCCTGACCCAGGAATTGAACCAGGGTGTCCTGCCTTACAGGTAGATTCTTTACCAACTAAGCTATCAGGGAAGCCCTCTCCCCCTTAGATTGGGGTATCATCGTAAAGTAACAAGAGATGGTGAAGGGACTTCCCTAGTGGTCCAGTAGCTAAGACTCCAAGCTTCCAGTGCAACATGCCCGGATTCCAGCCCTAGTCACAGAACTAGATCCCACACGCTGCAACCAAAGATCCCACATTCTGCAATCAGAGCCAATGTAGCCAAATAAAGAAAATAATTAAATAAACAGTTTAAAATGAGAAGAAAGGTTAGTGAAAATAATCTGAGTCTGCTCCCAGAAAGAATAATCATACCAGAAAGAGTTGCTTAAGTTGGCACACCTGACTAAGCTTTAACCTGGACTCTGGATCCACATGGCCTGGGTCCAGTTTGTTAACTCTGACTTTGGGCCGTTTATTCTGTCTCCCTGCACCTCAGCTTCCTCATGTTGACCACAAATTGGCATTTGCCATGGGTGCTTGCCACCTACCTATACAAGGATTAAATCATGTGCTGCCGGAGCTGGTGACCTCCAACACACCCTGAAGGAGTTCAGGGTGGAGAGCAGGAATGAGGCACTCTGTGCTTCCAGGAGACTGGCAGGACAGGTCTCCAAACAGATATTCTCAAGAGCTGATTTTATGAGCCCAATTCTTATATCTTTTCATATCTATAAAAACACTAACACTAATCCTTGATGGTGACGACTGTTTCTCATGACTAGCAGAAGCTTCATGGGACCAGCAGAAACTTTCTAAAAAATAAACGTGTTTGATTGCATGTACTCCCCCTTTACCAAAATCACATATATACTGTCCTCCCCCGACCCCCATCTCTTTGAAGCAGTTTCTCAGAGCAATCTGAGGTGCTGTCTCTTGGGCTGCAGTCCTCATATTGCCCCAAATAAAGCTTAAGTTGCAACTCTCATGTTGTTAATTTTTTTAAGTCGGCACTCATCTATAAAATAGGGATTATAAGAGTTTTTCTCAGCATTTTTTTAAAGATTAAGTGAGCTAATAAACAAAGTACTGGATTGGCCAAAAAGTTTGTTCATGTTTTCCAACACAAATAAATTTCTTGGCCAAGCAATACTTAGATCAGTGTCTATAATAAGGGTTCAATAAGTGCTGGCTATCCTGATTCCTTTTAGTATTACTATATTATTACTTATATATATTACCTACAGTTGGGGTTCATGGGAGAAGATCTGATCAGCTACAGAAAAAAAAACCAAGAAATTACAACTTCTCTACATAACCAAGTAGTATGGATTAAAATTTGTATCCCTGCCACATAAATAATGAATCATAAGTGATAAAGATGATATAAAACAGATCAAAAGACAGGTTTTTAAAAATACAACAGAATAGTACCAATTTTAAAATTTTAATAGAATGGACCACATTCCGAAAAAAATATGAATTACCTATATTAGCTCAAGAAGTATGCCAGGCAGAAAAGAAGTACTTCAACAGAAGCTGAAAAATTCATCAAAGAATTACCTCAAAAAAGGACTATGACCAGATTTAATTAGTACATTCTTTCTAATTTATCTCAAGGGACAATGCCAGAATGTATAACTCTAATAGGATTTGGAAAATGCTCCCAATTCACTGGAAAACTGCTACCTATAATATGCAACCCTTCAACAAATAAAACTAAAGGCCAATATTTTTCTCTAAAGCTTTGTTACTCCAGGATTTTTTAGTACCTCTGATATGCTGTGAAACTTCAAATAGGAGGGCTGCAGGAAACAGTGCTGTTCTGAAATTCAGAGATTTCTTCCTGGCTCCCTAGAGCCGTCAGATGGTCATGCAGAACAACGCGGGAACCTTGCAAGTGCTGGTGTCTGTGCTAAGTCACTTAGGTCGAATCCAGCGCTTTGCAACACTATGGACCATAGCCCACCTGGCTCCTCTGTCCATGGGATTCTCCAGGCAAGAATACTGGGGTGGGTTGCCATGCCCGCCTCCAGGAGACCTTCCCAACCCAGGGACCAAACCTGCAACTCTTATGTCTCCTGCATTGGCAGGCAGGTTCTTTACCACTAGTGCTGCCTGCAAAGCCCACATGGAAACCTTAAGTCACCTAATAAGAATATTAAGATGGTCTGGGAGGCAAGGATACACAGAAACATACATATAGGAAAAGGCATTCACAAGAGATACACAGAGGAAAAGAGACAGTATACAAAATTGCCCCCAAATTACTAGCAAGGCTGAGGCTCAAAGCAGGGTAGTCTGCTGGTGAAAATGTAAACTGATTCAACTCATCCAGGGAGCAACTGGCCAAATGTGCACATACTAAATGACCCAGTCATTCAGCTTGTATCAGTCCATCCTGAAGAACTGAAAATGAATATATAGATTTACATACAGGGATGTACTTCATAGAATTATTAATAGCCAACAAAATAGAAACCAATCTAAATGACTAAAAAACAGATTATGGCACATTCATATGATAAATTATGCAACAATTAAAAGCAATGCTTTGCAAAAAAATAAATGACATGCATATGTATATGATTTTTTAGGGAAAAAAGGCAGAACAAAATACAATATACAATCTTAAGTATATTTCAAAAATGTGTGTACATGAGAAAAACTACTGGAAGGATATAGACCAAAACCTTAATGTGATCTCTGTATGGGCGAACTCTGAGTGAATATTTTTAAATATATTTCTCATATCATCTAGCTATCTGCACTAAGAATGGATTACTTTTATAATAGGCAAAAAAAAAACCCACGATAAAATTCAAATAATCATTGCACATGGATATATACTTCTAAGAGTGAAAAGGGATTAAAAAAAAAAAAGTCTCTATTCACTAAGGACAAAAACATTCCCAACACTGAGCACAGAATTCTATGCTCCCAAACGTGAATCTCACACCCGTGCACTTGAAAGCAGGAAGAGAGAAAGCAAACGAACCAAATCCCTCAACAGACAGGTTGAGCTGCTTCTCCAGGTTTTCGACACACCATTATCGCGAGGGGAACACGGCACCCATTTTTAAAAGTGCAGCTGTTTTCATATCTCCCTTGGTTCGATGAACATCCACATGGAGGGACAGGCTTTACAGGGGAGGTTGAGCGAGTGTGGTATTTACACGCGCGTGTATGCACACGCATCCTTTCTCTGTCTGTCTGTCTGTCTCTCTCTCTCTCTCTCTCTCTCTCACACACACACACACACATACAAATCCACACAATCGTGTGGTCCCAAGCAGACAACTCCCAAGCGAGTCCTGCGGGTGCAGCCGCGCCCCATCCCGGAGCCGCCGGTACCTGTTCCCGGTGCGGGGGGGCAGGGTCGCCGAGCCCCGGAGCTTCCTCGGAGCAGCGGGGCTGCTGTGGGTGGCTTCCCTGCTTTCTTCCACCAAGAACCTGCACAACCGTGAAGAAAACTAAGTTGAGGAGCAGTTGGCAGCCGGGCTCGGCATCGCGCTCGCAGCCAGGCAGCCAGGGCATCCTAGCGCGCCCTGGCTCGAGGCGCAGCTTCCCAATTCCGGAGTTTGAAGCGGTTCAGGGCGGGAAGGAAGAGAAAGAAGGGAGAGCTCGGGTGACCCGACGGCAGGTCCGGCCCTGCAGCTCCCTCGCCACCCTGGCCGGTTCCCCTCCGCCCTAGTCGGTGTCCAGTCGGTGCTAGGGTCGCCCCTGCGACACCTCCCACTCATCCTGCGCTGCCTCCCGGACTCCCCTGTCCCACCCCACCCCCAGGCAGCCGCTGCCCGTCGACTCCTCGCAGCCGGCCAAAGTCTGCGCACCCGAGAGGAGCGGCGGAGCGGCTAGGGTCCCCGGGTGCGCGGCACGCGGGGTGGCCCGAGCGCGGCGGGCGAGTGGGTACCTGGAACGGGCGGGCGCGTCGGTCCAGCACCAGAGCAGGCGAAGCAGCAGCAGCAGCAGCAGGCTGGCGAGCAGGGCGAACAGTGCGCCCCCGGGCCGCATCCTGAACCACCGGCGCGGTCGCCGCCACCGCCGCTGCTGCCCCGGCGAAGCACAGCCCGGGCGGCCCCGACTCGCGGCTCCCGCCGCTGCCGCCGCAGCCGCCGCGGCCGCAGCCACGCACACCTCCAGCGTTCAGGGCGGCGCGGAGGGGCGGCGGGGGCGCGCGCCGCGGGCCCGCACTCTCAGGCGCCACCGGCCCGGCCCGCCCGGCGTCTGCGGGCGGAGGTGGCAGCCACGTCCCAGCTCTCCCTCGGCTCCCGCCCAGCCCGGATCGCTGTCGGCGCCCGGCGATCGGCTGGCGGTGAAGCGGCGCCCGGCTCGCCTCCTTTTGTCCCGAAGGCGCTCCGAGCTGCTGCGGGCGCTGGTCGCCGCCGCCGCCGCCGCTGCTTCTGCCGCCGCCGCGCGGGGTCACCTGAAGGTTGGGGCTCGGGAGCTGGACGCCTCGCTGATTGGGCTCCAACTTTTGTGCGCCTTCACCTGCCCCCGAGCGGTCGCGCGTTCTTCCCCGATGCCCACGCAGCCCACCGGGCTGACCGCACCTGGCTCTGCGCCCCTGCGGAGGAGGGCTGCGGTTCCGAGAGGCAGAAGAGGAGACAGGAAAGGGCCCACTTCAAAAACTTTGCAAACAGTGTAGTCGCTCTGCGGGATTGTCCCACGCGGAGAGGCTGCTGGGCACTTGAGAGGAGCCTCCCGGTGTTTGAAGGGAGATTCAGAGGCACGGCGAATGGATTCCCAGGGACCAGGCAATCTTTAGGGATCAGGCAAACCGCAGGCCAAATTCTTCCCCGGCCCGTTTTTGTGAATAGTTTCATTGGAACACCTTTCTGTCCATTCCTCTGTATTATCCGTGTGTGACTGCATGGATCTAGGACCGCTTTTGCGCTTCAAAGGCAGAACTGAGTCGTGGACCCAAAGATCACACGGCCCACAGGAGACTAAACTATTGACTATCTGGCCTTTTTCAGAAAAAGTTGGCAGATTCCCGCTCTAATTAATATTGGGCTGGATCATACTGGTTAGCATGTCATTGATTAGTTAGTATATCGTGTACTAGAAGAGAGTGAACGTGAACTCCTGACAATGTGAGATAGTATGGTTTCCGGGTTATTTATTAAGGTTAGACCATTAATTACTCTTTAGGCCCTAAACTATCCTGTCTGCAGGGTGGCCCCAAGCCGTACTTTGCAACCTCCCTGGGTTTTGCTCCTGATGCCGAACTCTCTCTTTTTTCAACTTTTTATTTTGTATTGGAGTATAGCCAATTAACAATGTTGTGATAGTTTCAGGTGGACAGCCATACATATACATGTATCCGGTTCTCCTCCAAACTCCTCTCCTGTCCAGGCTGCCCTGACTCTGAACTCGAGGAATATCTATAAACCCTAAACCCCGTAGTGATTATACAGGGGCTTAATGGACTACTCAGTCTGCTTCTATATGTATTTGAGATTTTTCCCAACAGCAACTCTGATGTCTACCACCCTGTGAAGACCTCGATAAAGGTGCTTTCATAGGTTTCAGTGCATTAACTTTTCCAAAAAACAAAAATATATTTCAACTGGACTCTCCTAGAGGCATAAGGTCTTAACCTGAAAAACCAATGTGAGAGCCTCTAAGAGGCCAGTAGCTCAGACAGCTCAATAAAGCTGTCGCCAGTGATTTCATCACAGGAGAAATCACAACATGTATCAAGAAGAGAAATTCAAGGCTGCCTATTTCCTTTCTACTAATTCTGCATTTACTATAATTAAAAATGCTTGGGTGAAAACACACCAGAAGTTTCCACGTAATAGTTGACCAATAAATGTTTGGTCAACATATAAAACACCTCAGAATTCATGCTTTTCCTAAAGAGAAAAAGAAAAAAATCTGAAGATGAATGTGACTATTAATAGAAACAGGATTTCCTTCCATAGAAGCTATTGCTGTTAAAATATGTTCGATCAATAAAGGAAAAGTTGCTACTGTGACTTAAGACTGACATCTTAGGGATCTTCAGGGATCTAGCTGCTTATCTGAGGATGATATGATAAAATAATGCTATCTTCAGATAATGCTAGAATAATAATTCAATTATATGTGTTTGAAAGTTCATGCATTATTAGATAAGTACAATAGGGCACAATTAACTTGAAAATGAAAAAGTTGTCTGGATTTGGAAGATAGTCTGAATTTTCTTTCTCTTAGAGCAGAATTGTGCAGACAGCTCACACCGAAGATGGTTTTCAGAAAAAAAGTAAAGGGCATTATTATATCAGCCAGGAAGCTGCAATTTCACCTAATTTACTAAAGTTTAATATTTCAGCACAGCTGGGCTCAAGGCAACAGCAGAAGAGTCAGCCTTACACTGGGCTCCCTAAACACCCTTGCTGCAAATGAAGTTACTTTTTATCAAGCCAATGGCTATCAGCAGGGGACTCACAAAAGCCCATTTTAATTGGAAAACCAAGTGTAAATTTGCAATGGGAATTCTGAACCAAGTGTTAAAATTTGACAGTAGGGATCTTCACCACCAGGTTTGTAATTAAAGACTTTGGTTGGTAAAATATGAATGATCTTGCTTATCCTTGGGAGATCAAAGAACTTGACAAAAACATGATTCCTTAAATATTATCAGCCACAGAACCAATACTGGGAGTATGTACATTTGGTGACAACAGTCACAGGTTTGACCAGCAGCCCCAAAGATCTGAACCCTTAGAAACTCAAGGTGATTTGCAGAAGCCCAGGCTGGTGCATGAACCTATCTTCCTCTCCCAGCTTACCCAGTTTTGCCTTTGTTATTTTTTAATTCATCATTACAAGTGCCTTTCAGTTCAGTTCAGTTCAGTCACTCAGTCGTGTCCGACTCTTTGTGACCCCATGAATCGCAGCAC
>SJYX01004327.1:0-12055 GCA_006410675.1 Oreotragus oreotragus
AGATCCCCTGGAGAAGGAAATGGCAACCCACTCCAGTATTCTTGCCTGGAGAATCCCATGTATGGAGAAGCCTAGCAGGTTACACTCCACAGGGTCGCAAAGAGTCGGACACGACTGAGCGACTTCACCTACACCTTCACAAGATCACAAAACTGGTAAGGGACAGAGCCAAGATACAACCTCAAAGAACCACTCAACTCTGCTTTGAACGGACTTCTCACTATCCATGTATCATATCAACACACAGGATGACTTCTAATCTCCTTGATCCCAAGGTGCATGTGTTGAAAGTTGCTTCAGTTGTGTCCAGCTCTCTGCGACCCGATGTACTATAGCCTGCTAGGCTCCTCTGTTCATGAGATTCTCCAGGTAAGAATACTGGAGTGGGTTGCCATATCTCCTCAAGAGGATCTTCCTGATCCAGGGGTCAGACCTGCATCTCTTACGTCTCCCACATTGGCAGGAGGGTTCTTTACCACTAGCACCACCTGGGAAGCCCAAGGTAGGATTTTAAAAATGTGAGCTATGGGTCAGACGATACCTACAGTAGTTTCCATCTCCTCCCTAAGAATATTCATGGTTTCACCACAGTTATTAACATAATTGACAACACATATTTTGGCAGTTTAACATATTTTATGCAATTACAAAATAATCATTCTTTTTCTTGCAACTTGAACTGTGTCTCAATCTGACATCTACAAGTGCAATTAATTATCTATACTCAGAATGTTTGCTCAGGCCTGTTGATACCATTAAAATATTTTAAACACAAGTAGTTACAAATTCTTTAAAGAATTTTATATAATTACTTAAAAATTCCAAGAATGATTTTATGGGGTCATTTAATGCTTGTGCACTTTCCAAGACATTTGATTCCCTGCTCCAGGAAAGAAGGATCTGTTCAATTTCATACCCCCATAATTTCCCTTCACTTTCCCTACAGGTATATTTGATAGTTATTTTTTGTATTTTGTTTACAGGATAATTAAAAAATATATATTTGAACCTCTAAATTTTATTTCAATTGATTTAAGTCATCTCTCCCTATTTCCCCATTCCAGCCATACCCTTCTAACCTCCCCTCTTTTTCCAAAAATGCTTCCTAGATTCTGTCAGTTATTCCCTTATTTTTACATTACCAACTTGCTGGTATTGTTTGTAGCTATACTTTCTTCGTATTTTATCTATAGATTGATCTTAACAGTGGGAAATGAATAAAGTACCATTGAAATGGTTGTGGCTGAGTGAATGCTGCTGTCTTGAGAGCTAAGGCATGGCCAGGACTACATTTTCTTTATTTGAATCCAACGTGAACATACCTGGATTGCCTCAAAGAATCTGTCCCGAGATCATGGTTAAAATAATTTTCAATTACAGTCTTTCAGTTATTACTGAAATTATGACATGTTTTAATTAGCTTTATATTTGCACCGTGATGTTCTTACATGGCTTTTGATTTCTCCATTGTTTCTAAGTGTGTGCTGCTGGGGAAGCTGGGGACTCACCCACTGGCCTCTGTAGCTCTAGGCTGTAGGGAGCAGGGTGATGCTGGCCAAGTTCCTCTTATTCTCTCCAACACACCCAAACTTGTATTTTTTTCTCCAGCGTCATGCTGGAGCTTCTCCTCTGACACCTGGACCTCTCCAGAAGCTCTCTGGTCCGTGGGAGTCTGCCTGAGTCAGCCTTCTGTAGGCACTCGGGGACCAGGCCCCTGCCGGTCCTACGACCCACACCACGTCTGTCTGCCTGTTCCCCAGGCATACGTGGGCTAGCCTCCTCCCTGTCCTGTGGCATCTGGGGTTCCATCTCTCAACTCCCTCAGAGGCACTTTGGTTAGTGAATGGATGCTGAATTCTACTTGTTAAAGGGGGATGAAAAGAAGGGGCACCCAGTGCTGCCATGAGGCTGATGTCACGTGGCGGCCATGCTTTTCTCCTGAGAAAACAGACCTGGCAGGCCAGCAGGATTAGGGGCATTCGGAGGTCAGAGTTTCAGACTGCATCTGCTAAGACATTCACATCTCAGTTCTCAGGGTCCCGTTCTTTCTCTACGAAGAATCGACTTCAGTGTTAGGAGACTTGCTGGAGCGAAGCACTGAATATTTTGTAGGATGGTCATTTTACAGATGGACTGTGTCAGTTCCGTGCTTATCTCTGGGGACATGAGGAAGTACGGCACTGAGGCTAACTCATGATTTATGACAGACTGTTTAAAGTTTGGAGCTCCCTGGTGGGACCCGGGCTGGTTNGCACTGAATATTTTGTAGGATGGTCATTTTACAGATGGACTGTGTCAGTTCCGTGCTTATCTCTGGGGACATGAGGAAGTACGGCACTGAGGCTAACTCATGATTTATGACAGACTGTTTAAAGTTTGGAGCTCCCTGGTGGGACCCGGGCTGGTTTGTTTATTGATGGCTTGCATCTGGCATAACTGGTTATGCAGCTGATCTGGCTAGGTGAGTATGCGGGAGTGGTGACTGCTGAACACTTCTAGGAGCCAAGTCTGCGCAAATCTCAGAGGCTCAGGCCAGAGACAAAGCCAGCCCCGTGTGAACCCTCTGTTGCTAACCTCGGAAGTCTTTTGGGCCCTGATGCTCCTTATACCCTCTCATTCCTTCTGCACTGTGTTCTTTGCCATTATTTAAAATTCATATTAGATGAATATGCCCTACAGAGTTTTGTTAGTCCTTTTCCTTCTCTGACCCTGTTGTATATACTGCAGTATTTACGTCTTCTCTGAAACGTCTCCACTCCTGTGAGTTAATCTTGAGCCCAGTCCTCCATATAGTAGGCTCTCCTTTTGCAGGAGACAGAGCTTCCTTAAAATCTGGCAAGGCAGCCCTTTGGCATTCAGATTTTGACCTTAACTGGTGATTAATCATCTTGGGCTTGTGGTTATCTCCCGACATTGGGTGAATGGCACTTGGTCATAGACACGCGATTCAACAGTCTATTCCCTTCTGCTTCTCAAGTGGAGAAATATTTTCCTGCTGATGTAATCCATCCCACCATCACTGCATCCCAGTTCACTAATGATAAATGTTTTAACAACTGCATTACTGTAGCAGTCATGGGCTATCTGTTCTCCATCCACCAATGGTAATGGAGTCCTTCATAATGCCAGATTTCTGGGGACTGATTCATATCAGTCTCATTTTAGAATCTGTTTCCTTGTGAGAAACACAGCTGTGAGCCAATCAGCAGCAAGTACTTGTGGCAGCTTGAGGATGAGGGGATTGGCTGTGAAAAAGGGAATCGCTACAACTGCTCTTTTTTCTTAACTAGTTGTACTTTCCCCACACACCGCCCCCCTCACCCCACACTTACAGGATTTTAGATCCCTGACCAGAGATCAAACCTTTGCCCCCTTCAGTGGAAGGGCAGAGTTCTAACCATTAGACCATTAGGGAAGACCCCCAATTTGCACTTTTTTCATAGTTAATTTGCTTTCAGAAGGAAGATAAGGCAAATGTATGTGTTTATTCTATTATCTAGAAGTGGAAGTGGTTATTTTAAAATTTCATTTAATACTGACTTGCTAAGGTAAGCCATTATTCTATATTCTAATTAATTTCTCAATTTACCCACAGAAAGGAATTTTTCAGACACAGTAGGCAAAGCCATAATCTCATCAAATACACCCACATTCATTCAAGTGGAAATCAACATTACTACTCAGTATGTGTATACTTCCTCAAGAATATGAAATTATTCTGCTGCTGCTGCTAAGTCACTTCAGTCGTGTCCGACTCTGTGTGACCCCATAGACGGCAGCCCACCAGGCTCATTCTCCAGGCAAGAATACTGGAGTGAGTTGCCATTTCCTTCTCCAATGCATGAAAGAGAAAAGTGAAAGTGAAGTCGCTCAGTCTGTCCGACTGTTTGCGACCCTATGGACTGCAGCCCACCAGGCTACTCCGTCCATGGGATTTTCCAGGCAAGAGTACTGGGGTGGGGTGCCATTGCCTTCCCCCAATTATTTTACCTAGTATAAATAAATTCAAGTAAGATTTTAAGGCTTCACAAGGTCAGAATTTTTCCTTTTGAAGCAAGTAGAAAATACTTATATTAGTTATTTTTTTATTTTAATTTTAACTGATTATCCTATTTATTGTGGAGAAGGCTAAGGCATCCCACTCAAGTACTCTTTCCTGGAAACTCCCATGGATGGAGGAGCCTGGTAGGCTGCAGTCCATGGGGTCGCTGAGTCAGACACGACTGAGCAAAGTCCTTTAAAATCAGTCTGGGCTCAGAAAAGTTTGAGTTGTAATCAACATCTGGTCAACCTCAGTGAGGAGCTTACACAATGTCACCTTTAGGTGGCAGGGTGGTCCCATTTGGAACTGAGGGGACTTACAATGTGGAACCTGCTCCCAAGATTCCAAATGACATGGACCCTGGAATTACAACTCAATGAATGTACTCTCTGGGAATAATTAGAAATGCATGCAAAAATGTGTGATTCATGATCAGAGAGAACCCTGAAGATCAACAAAATGCCAGGGGATTAGATAAATATGTTATATTTCATAATTATGATAGAATAATGTGGAGGTATTAAATGCATTGTAGAAAAGAAAATATTTAACCTATGACTAATTAATAGTTCTGAAAAAACTTATTCACATGTACATCTTTGAACCATTTTCTTTGAAAACCCATATTTAGTCTTAGCATTCATTTTTGTTTTCTTAACTTTTCTCACTAGTTTGTTACTGTTGCCATCACTCCCATTACCATTTTGCTCAGCATTTACCAAAAATATTGTTTTTTCTTCTTCGATAATATCAGGAATAGTGCTGGTATACAAATATGCCTGATAAAAGGTTCAGTTATTTGAAGTCATTGCTAAACAAATCCAGTCATGTTAATTCAGCTAATTTGAAACATATGAAAATGAGCAGACTTTGCCAATGGCAAGGAGCAGGATGAAAAGGGAAATATACTTTGTTTTCGAGCTTCTCTCAGTATTTGACAGGTCATGGAAAGTGAAGAAAACAACAAAAATCCACACTTAGAGAAAAATTTATCTGAACATTTTCAAAGTTTTATTTCTTCCAAAGCCAAGCAACTGCTAGGTGTCACATATTTTCCAAACCATAACTGTCAAACATTCCACTTCTCCTTAAATGGAAAATAATAAGAATGTCTTAGTTTTACTAAAATGACTTAATGTTAATGTTAGCATTTTGAAAACAAGCATGAGATAATGATCTTACTCTTTTATGTTTTATATAACTAATATATAAAATTGTATGTGATACTATATTGTAATAGATAATAATTCCTCATTTAGATCCTTCATATCTAATGAATTTCATCAAATTGAGGTAGAAAAATTTGAGTGTCATTGGCCCTTCCAGTTCTTTCTCAGATTACAAAGACGTATCTTCTATTACTTCCCAATCTTTAGTTGAAACTTTGATTACAGCTAGAGAAAATTATGTCAGCATTTGTTTTGGGGTCATCTTACCCTAATTATTTATTCTGGATTCTGTGTAACATATGGATTATTGGCTTATGTAAGGAAAATAGCAAGTGAGTCTTAGTGTTCTTTTCAATGACCAGGTTTATAATACTGTGTTCCACTGGTCATCAGCCAAATGCTGGAGGTTCCAGCAATGTTAAATCAAGGTAGTTCCTCCCTTGGCTGTCTCCACTAAGAAATTTTATATTCTAATTATACAAAACATAAGTTTCTAGATATTAAATTCTTTTCATCATGCAGGATATTTACAGTTCATTTTAAATATGTGCTGGATTTATTTTTAAGATTACATGGATTCAATTTTTTAAATTAAATCATCAGATGTAATATGTACAAAACATTATCTCTGTGTTATTTATCAGACATATGCATAGTGCCCAGAGTGCCAATAAATATTCATCAAATTAATAAATGAAGGGAATAATATACTTAGAAGTCAGTATTTTTAAATGTTTTTCAGAAGTTATCACCTTTAATTTTCTGTAAGTATATAAGGGATTAATAAACTTCTTTTCCTGTTTGAGATGTATGTTAATTAACTTGGTTGTAGAAATCATTTCACTATGTACATGAGCATCAAATCATCATGCTGTATAGCTTAAATATACAATAGAAATAAACTGAAAAAAGTAGGCAATGATACTATTTATGAATTAGTGAGTGAAAAATAGGATATGTATTCCCTGATGTTGTCAACAGAAAGCAGGATAAAAAGAATTTAAACTATGGTTTGAGATTGTTTGTAAACTATTAATCAAAGGGAAAGAAAGTCTTTGAGTATTCATTCTTTTCTAGATAAATCAGAAAATCTGTACAGTCAGGAATGGATAGGTAGATATGGAGGAAGGGGAAAGGGCAATGGACTGAAGTCCTGAAACTTCAGGACTTTAAGAAATAAGTTCAGTGGGAATTCCCTGGCAGTCAAGTGGTTAGGACTCTGCACTTTCACTGCAGGGGGCTTGCGTTCGATCCTTGACTAGGGAGCTGAGATCCCACATGCTATGCAGCATGGCCAATAAAAAGAAAAAGGACCTCACTGAGAATGATAAAGCAAGTGATATTTAAAGATTGAAGTTAATAATCAGGTAATAGGAAGTTTGGAGTTTTATTTCACAGGTGGTACATTTCTAAATGATAAGACATTCTGGGATGTACCCATGAGAGGAATAGCTGGAACAGATTATATATTAATATATTGATACAATAAATGACAAGTAGCAAAGAAACCAGGATGCTGGAGGAACTGTCTTCATACATCCTGGCTCAGAGTTATGGTGGGGGTTGGTGTAGAGGAAGATTCTGAACCAAGTATGAGTATTTTCAATATTGAGGGAGCAGGACCAGAGAGCGGGCTGAGGGCAGAGACAAACAGAAAAGAAAGTGGTACAGTCAGCAAGCAGAAACCACAAGAAGCAGCTGCTTTTACAATGAGTGGAGCCTTCCCGATCTGAAAGGAATCACAGGGATCCGTCTAACTTTTGGAGGCGAGGAGGACAGGGTGGAGGGAAGGAAAGACCATCTTTTCCTGGATGGTACAGCAGAAGCAACGATGCCTCAAGGAAAGTCATGTTTCAATTAGAGCCAAAATGCATCGCGAATGTCTGAAGAAAAGGGGCATGTCTTCATTAGAGATGGAAGGAAAAGGAAAGGAGGAGTGAAATGCTGGTTCAGGAAAGAGTGCTGTATTTCCCCAGCGTTTTAAAGTTGGCTATTATTTCAGAATTTGAAGAGAGATCATTGGTTTCTAAATGTGCCTGATTAACTCAATCCAGAACTTTAGCTTTGAGAGGATCTGGCAAAATGAATGCCACTTTTTTTTTTTTCTTTTTAAATAACTTCCCAGCTAATTTACACACACTGTCAAATCACAATCATGTGGGGAAGTATTAAGCACATTTACAGTTTCGCCTTTGAACATCCAAGTTCTGGGGGTGCTGCTTTCATGGAATTGCTGCTAAAAAAAAAAGATGTGTAAGAAAGATGTCAATACCATTTCCTGTTGAGCAGTATGAATGTATGTTGCTAGGTGAGTTTGCCATGGGTTATTTCACTTTTAATTATTAAAATATTAGATTTTAACTCTACCAGAAGAAGTTGCCTCTATTATTCTCCTTTGCAAAAATACATAATCAAGAACAAAAAGATTAGTATTAAAAATTTAACTCTTTAGATATGTTCTGTACATTGATAAATGTTCTGTTGTTATATTTAACTTTATTTATTCCATCTTATTTGTTTTCTATTTAATTTCCTTTTCCCTTTTCATTCCCTCCCCCCAGATTTACTACTTTCTTTTAATTATTCAGGTATTTGAAAGTTCTGCAGCATATTTCTATTCTTATGGTCTCCATTATGTTTTTTACCAAGTATATTTAATCTGTAATTTCTGTCACTGTAGAGAATTATTAAAATCTGTGAATTCTTCTCTAAATAAAATTAGACTCTGCACAGTTTTGCTTCTCTGGATTGATTTCTCCTCTAACTCTAGTGCTTGTTGACATCTGAATTTTAAATTCAAGATTCTTTTTAAGATTCTTTTTTATATCATTTCTATTTTCTTAAAATTGTTATTCTTTAGTACATGTGTTATGCCAGTTAGTTAAATTTAACTTTAAAAAATTGTTCCTCAATAGTGATAGTCTCTCTTATCTCAGTTTTCTTGGTGCCTGTCCCTATTTACACTTCTCTCTTGGCCACCAATCATGTAACTACTATATGAAATCATGTGGTAATTATTCCACTGATTTTTAAAAATGCTCTAGTCAATGAATGCATTATTAAATAATATGTTGTTTAGTTTTGCCTGATTTTCAACATTATATAAAATGCATATTCACTGGTACCTGCTTCTTTCATTAAACATTTTTTTTTTTAAATCCATCACTGTTGATACATTTCAGATTCATCACTGTTGATACTGTGGTCTTTCACTTTTCCTGGCCCAGAGTAATCCATGTTATAAATATGGCACAGGCATTTACCATTCTGTTGTGGTATTACTTCTGGTTTAGGGCAATTATAAGTAATTTTTCTATAAACATATTTGTATGTTCCTGGTCTAATATGTCTATATAGAGAAGAAGAACTGCTTTGACATTCAGTTTGCTTTAGTTCAATTTAAATAGGTAAATACTAAAGTATTTACTATTCAATTGTACCAATTTACATCCCCCTAAAATCATTGAGACCGAGTTTGATCCCAGATTTGGGAAATGCCCTGGAGAAGGCAATGGCAACCCACTTCCATATTCTTGCCTGGAGAAACTCAAGGAGAGAGGAGTCTGGTGAGCTACAGTCCGTGGAGTCTCAAGCATTGGACACGACTTAGCAACTAAACCACCACCACCACCAGAAGTTCCTGAATTTTTCTTCTGTTCCACATCATCTACAGAATTTTATATTTTCACACTAATTTTTTTTCCAAACTGATGGGCATAAAAAGCTATCTGGTTGAAATTTGTATTTCCCTGACTCCTTATATAAGGTTCCACATTTTTCAAATACTCTCCTATTGCTTTTTTTTCTTATTGATTCATAGAGTTTAAAATGAATATATTTATCAGTTATATATTTTCCAAATACATCTGCATAATTTATGTCTTATTTTTTCACTTTATGGGGTCATTAAATGAACATAAGTTCTTAATGTTAGTGTAGTCAAATTTTTTCCTTTATGGTTTGTACTTTTTATATCTTATTTAAGAAATCACTTCCTACTTAGTAGTAAGATTACAAAAGAATTTTCTTCTAGAAGATATTTTGCAGTTTTTGCCTTTTACATTTAGGCCTTTAATCTACTTAAAGTTAAATTTGTCATTTTTATTTGCTTTTCCATGTTATCCAAATGCCCCCACCAGTATTTATTGCCTCATGTCTACCATGCCTGCTTAGTAATATACAAAATGCATGCATATCTGCACGAGTCTACTTTTCAGCTTTTCGTCTTGTTTTATTAGTTTTCTACCTCAGCAAAATGCCAGACCATTTATTTACTATAGATTCATAATAAATTTTCATATCTCTTTGGGCAAATATCCTCATCTCAATATTTGCTTTCATTCATTTCTTTGATATTCTTGGACTTTTCATGATTTCATAAAAATTGAAGAATAAATTTGTTAAGTTTCCCAAGGAAAATTCTACTGCAATTTTGATTGGCTTACATTATATCAAAAATTCAATTTGGAGAGAAATGTTATCTTTAGAATACATAGTCTTCAATCCAAAATGAGGTATTTTTCTGTTTATCTAGGACATTTCCAATTTCTTTCAATAAAGTTTTGTAATTATTTCATTGATGGTTATACACACTATTTTGTTTTTGATACTTTTGCAAACATCTATTTGAAAATATAATTTTTAAATCTTATGGTTATATTCAATTTTATTGATACATTTAATTTATTTTTCCATATTGATTTTATTCAGCATAAATAAAACTTACTTGCTAAATTTTTGCTAACCTAAATATATACAGAATATAATTTTTATATTTATTTGTAGGTTCTGGGCTTCCCTAGTATCTCAGATGGTAAAGAAATTGCCTGCAGTGCAGGAGATCAGGGTTCAATCCCTGGGTCAGGAAGATCCCCTGCAGAAAGAAATAGCTACCTGCTCCAGAATTCTTGCCTGGAGAATTTCATGGACAGAGAAGCCTGGTGAGCTGCATTCATGGGGTCGCAAAGAGGCAGACATGACTGAGCAGCTTTCACTTACAAACATTTTGAATGAATAGAACCATGCCATGAAGATGATGGAAGATGAAATATGCTTTCGCATTATTTCTTCATATTGCTCTACTGTAGGGGATAGATCCTGAAGTATAACGTGTGACTAGAATTGGAGTTAGGGGTCATCCTTGTCTAGTTTCCCATTTTAAAGGAAGTATTTCAATATTTTACAATGAAATAAGGTATCTACTATTTAAGGATTTTTGTAGATACTTTTTATCAAACTAAAAAGGTTCTTTCAGTTCCTAGTTTTGAAACATTAAACAAATCATGATTTGATGTTTGATTTTATAAAATTCTATTTTTGAATTTAATATAATAATAATATATATGCTTTAAAAAAATCTGTGTGACAAAGTACATACATTTATCTTCTAAAATTACAGGATGTTCATGAGATGAGATCAATCTATAGTTTATCTTCTCCATTTATCCATGTGAAATTTTGTATCAAGGTTACACTTGCCTTATAAAGTTAGACGAAGATTTTGTTCTTCATTATTTTTTGTGCTTTGGAATAGTTTGTGAAGCATCATAATTATGTATTTCTCATTTGTTAGAATTTGCTAAATAAGTTGCTATGCCTGTTGAAAAGATTCTCAACATTGCTAATCACCAGGGAAATGCAAATCAGAGTCACAATGAGATGGCTCCTCACATTGTCAGAATGGTTGCCACCAAAAAAGACCACAAACAACAAATGCGGGTGTTGGTGGGAATATAAATTGGCACAGCCATGATGGAAAACAGTATGTTGCTGCTGCTGTTAAGCTGCTCAGTCGTGTCTGACTCTGTGCGACCCCATAGACGGCAGCCCACCAGGCTCCCCTGTCCCTGGGAGTCTCCAGGCAAGAACGCTGAAGTGGGTTGCCAGTTCCTTCTCTAACGCATGAAAGTGAAAAGTGAAAGTGAAGTCACTCAGTCGTGTCCAACTCTTAGCAACCCCATGGACTGCAGCCTACCAGGCTCCTCCGTCCATGGGATTTTCCAGGCAAGAGTACTGCAGTGCAGTGCCATTGCTTTCTCTGGGAAAAAAGTATGGTGTTCCTCAAAAAAAAAAAAAAAAAAAGAACTACCTTATGACCCAGCAATTTCACTCCCAAGTATATATCCAAAGAAAATGAAAACACTAATTCAGAAAGATAAAATATCAATACACGTAGCCCAGTGTTCACAGCAGCATTATTTACAATAGCCAAAATATGGAAGCCAAGTAAGTGTCCATCAACAGGTGAATGGATAAGGAAGGTGTGATACACATACACACAATACATATACAGATGAATGGATAAGGAAGGTATGATACACATACACATACAAATACAGACGAATAGATTAGGAAGCTGTGATACACATACACAATACAAATACAGATGAATGGATAGGAAGGCGTGATACACATACACATACAAATACAGACGAATGGATAAGGAAGGCGTCATACATACACACATACAAATAAAGACGAATGGATAAGGAAGGCGTGATACATATACACATACAAATACTACTCAGCTGTTAAAAAAAGAATGAAACATTGTCATTTGCAACAACACAGATGGAGGTGGAGGGTACTATGCTTAGTGAGAGAAGTCAGAGAAAGACAAATACTATATGGTATCACTTATATGTGCGATCTAAGAAAAAAATGAATGAATATAACATAACATAAACAGGCTTACAGATAGAACAAATAAGTGATTACTGGTGGGGAGACAGCAGGAGAAGGGGGAAAATGGAGTAAGGGGTTAGACAGTATGGTCTGTTATGTATAAAATGAATAAGATACAAAGATATATTTTATAGCACAGGGAATAGAGCCAATATTTTTA
>SJYX01004331.1:0-18920 GCA_006410675.1 Oreotragus oreotragus
GCCTGGTGTGCTGCAATTCATGGGGTCGCAAAGAGTCAGACACGACTGAGTGACTGAACTGAACTGACTTAGAAAATCATTGTTCTGACTGGATGTTATAAAAGACAAAAAAAGGACTGTACACAAACATTGTAGCAATGTTTTTCACAGCTCTATGCATATGAGTAATTTTGAAGCCAATTTCTATGCATACAATGTTAAACAATAGGCATAGGTAAATATATTATAGACATTGAATAGCCAGATTTCTCACTGTTGGAGGAAGAATTTACAGGTAAGCAAAGGCAGATTGCTACAATGGATCCTGAGTTGCTAAGATTGGAATTAGAGGTATCAGTGTGAACTCATGGAGTCTGGTGGGGCATATTTCACAGTATCTGTTCAGATATATTGACACATTAATAAATATATATGTGGTATGTGTACATAGTTTGGTAGACAAAGAGATAATTCTTAGCTCTGTTTTCTGAAAGCAATGATACCTCAATAGCAATATGTTCACTTAGCACCTGGATATTGGTTTATAAATAACTACTTTCAATAAAAGGAATCAGGCTCTCTAGAGAAGTAGTTAATTCCACACCTGGGGAAAATCCAATAGAATCCTGGAATATTCAGTGGTCTAGAGAATAAAGAAGTACTCAAAAAATGGAGAAGAGAGTGATAATATATGAAAAAGACACAGAGTCAACCTGTAAGAGCACTCAAGGACCAAAACTGGAAAATTTTGAGCAAAAATATAAATAAAAATAGTATTAGATCATAATCAACCAAACAATACATATCTATGACACCATAATGACAAAGATAAATCATTGATGAGGTAAATTATGGTGGAGGAGGAACAATTCTTACTTACAGTTCAGTTCAATTGCTCAGGTATGCCCAACTCTTTGCAACCCCATGGACTGCATCATGCCAGGCCTCCCTGTCTATTGCCAACTCCCAGAGTTTACTCAAACTCGTGTCCATTGAGTCAGTGATGCTATACAACCATCTCGTTCTCTGTCATCCCCTTTTCCTCCCACCTTCAATCTTTCCCAGCATCAGGGTCTTTTCCAGTGAGTCAGTTCTTCCCATCAGGTGGCCAAAGTACTGGAGTTTCAGCTTTAGCATCATTCCTTCCAAAGAAATTCCAGGGCTGATCTCCTTCAGAATGTACTGGTTGGATCTCCTTGCAGTCCAAGGGACTCTCAAGAGTCTTCTCCAACACCACAGTTCAAAAGCATCAATCCTTCCGTGCTCAGCTTATTTTATAGTCCAACTTTCACATCCATACATGACTACTGGAAAAACGATAGTTTTGACTAGACAGACCTTCGTTTGCAAATGCTTCCTTACAGAAACATTCCAATCACTAAATGTAGATGGAATTAGGGAAATCAAACATTACTATTAGAACAAAATCTACTGATGAGAATTTAAGAACAAGATGTCTTAAAGCATTTACTCCACATATTTAAAAATTGTGAAGAAAAGTTGGTAATTTTACAACGGAGAAGTCCTGGAAGACACCAACTAAGTGATTACAGTTAACATAACCGTGATAAGTTCTATTAATCCCTGATACACTACATTAAAAAAGCTGCATCACCTCTGTGGAATGCTTGTGACATTCACATAACCTATATCAAACATTAGGCAAATCCAAACTGAGAAACATTCTATACCTGATCCCTATTCTTCAAAACCTTTAGGTTCATCAAAGTCGAGGAAAAACTGAGGTATTAAAGAACCAAAGAGATATGATGATTAAGTGCAATCAGTTCAGTTCAGTCAATTAGTCATGTCTGACTCTTTGCAACCCCATAGACTATAGCATGCCAGGCTTCCCTGTTCATCACCAACTCCCAGAGCTTGCTCAAACTCATGTACATTGAATTGGTGATGCCAACCAACCTTCTCATCTTCTGTCATCCTCTTCACCTCCTGCCTTCAATCTTTCCCAGCATCAGGGTCTTTTCAAATGAGTCAGTTCTTTGCATCAGGTGGCCAAAGTATTAGAACTTCAGCTTTAGCATCAGTGCTTCCAATGAACATTTAGAACTAATTTCCATTAGGATTGACTGGTTTTATCTCCTTGCAGACCAAGAGACTCTTGGGAGTCTTCTCCAGCACCAGAGTTCAAGAGGATCAATTCGTTAGTGCTCAGCTTTCTTTATGGTCCAACTCCACAGCCATACATGACTACTGGAAAAACCATAGCTTTGACTAGACAGACCTTTGTCAGAAAAGTAATATCTCTGCTTTTTAATACACTGTCTAGGCTTGTCATGGCTCTTCTTCCAAAAAGCAAGTGTTTTTTGTTTGTTTGTTTGTTTGTTTTTTAATTTCACGGCTGCAGTCACCATCTGCAGTGATTCTAGAGCCCAGGAAAATAAAGTGTAATAAGGGATCCTAGATTGAATCCTGAGACATAAAAAGGGATATTCTTTGAAAAACTGGTGAAAATCAAATAAAGGATGTAATTTAGAAAACAGTATTGATAATTGTGCTATCGTTATATAAGATATCAACCTGAGGGAAAGCTAGGTGAAGAATAAATAAGAACTCTCTGTACTCTTTTTGTAATTCATTCATACGTCTAAATCATTTCAAAATAAAAGATTTTATCATATGAACCGGAATTCCAGGTACTGTAAGGAAGAAAAATGATTATAAGCAAAAATCAAAAACCTTCTAGAATAGCTAAGAATTCCTAAATCCTAAACCTTGAGTTATAGGAACTGGATTTCATTTATTCTGTTCCTACTGAATTTTCCATATCTATTTTGGATTTTACCTTCCCTGACTATGCAATCAAATACCTTTCCAAGGAGCTTAGTTCCTTTTATTGGAGAATGGTATTGATAAACCAAGAACTGGATGCTGGGTATGCTGATTGCTACTGGGGTATTATTGCTCCTGGAAGACAAAAGTAGAAAATATGTGTTTGCAATATTAGTGTCATAGCACAAAAGTAACCATAAGCCTGGAGGATATGCTCCCCAAGTCAAGAGTCTGAAGAAATAGGTGTTTTTCTATTTGTGGCCAACCAAGAGCAGGAAAGGACAACATCTACTTGTTTCTTAAAAAAGAATTGGAAAAAAAAAAAAAGAAATATAAGAGAATAACAACAAGATATATAACATTAGAAAAAGAAGAAAGGTAAACCACTGCTGTTACATCCCATAAGAATAGACATGGGGAGAAATAAGACATATTCTAACAATACATATATTTAGTATTCACCATCTCCTATCCTAAAACTTCAGTAAACCTATGTTGCATTCCAACTTAAGACCAAGTTCTTCAGTGGTATATTCATAGCATTTCATCGTCTGGTCCCGATGCTTTCACTATAATGACCCAAGGCTTCCTTGTCCGTGCCCAGTACCCCAGGCACCCTAGACTAAGTCCTGAATATCTTGCCTTTTTGCCCTTACTTGATTTGTTCCCTCTACACTGAAACTTCTGTGATGATCCGATAAACATCTCGTACTACAAGTCCACACCAAATGCCCTCTCCTCTCTGAAGTCTATACTGTTTTCTCTAAATTAATGCAATCTCTGCCTCCTTTGAACTCTAAACAGTTTCTTTCCTTTCATGTTCTAACTTGTGTTCTTGTTGCTTCTATCTTGCCCGCACTTACCTAACAATAGATACTTTTCTTTAGAGAGGAAGGGATTCCTATCCACACATCTTGACCTCCCCAGAGGGATCAGTGTTATTTGTACCATGTAAGGGTTCCTTCCAAAGGTAATTGTGGAATTACTTTATGAAATATCCCAAACTGTACTCAAGCTGGAAAAAAATTACAAAGTAATGAATTTTCCACCACAGATTCCCTCACTCCAAAACAGTCTTAGATTTTCTTGATCATAATTTCTTTTAATTATTTTTTATTGAAGGATAATTGCTTTACAGAATTTTGCTGTTTTTTGTCAAACCTCAACATGAATTAGCCATAGCTATATATATATCCCCTCCCTTTTGAAACTCTCACCCATCTCCCTCCCCATCCCACCCCTCTTGGTTGATACAGAGTCCCTGTTTGAGTTTCCTGAGCCATACAGCAAATTCCTGTCATAATTTTTGAGCAAGGGAAGTCCACATTATCATTTCAGTCAACTTGGTTCTATACCCAGAGAAATCTAGTGGGAGTCACTAATTCTGTTGCTAGGGGATTTGCCAGACACATTTTAGAACAGAAGGGCCCGGTGTGGGGAGCTTGCTGATGACTTCCAATAGCCACAGCAGGAGTTACTTTCTTTTTCCTCGTCCCTGGGGAGCCGTACTGTGGAGCAGAGAAAAAGAAAAATGGCTCAAGCATGTGATCCAGACTGAGAGGATTTGTGCCTACCTCCCACCAGGCCAAGGGAGGTAGGCGTAGCTTCTCTGATGCAAAAGGGAAAGCTGGGGCCCATCTGACAGGAGGAAGCTTCAGGAAGAGGTCAAGGTGCTAGCTTACGGCTTTAAGTGAGTCCCTTTCTGTCTGGGTTTAGTGCCAAGAGAGTTGGTGGGAGGTTGAGTAGACGGAGCAGGGCCCTTTTAAAAAGTTAAAGTCGCTCATTCGGCATCTGATTCTTTGCAGTCCCACAAACTGTAGCCTGCCAGGTTCCTCTGTCCATGGGATTCTTCAGGCTAGAATACTGGAGTGGGTAGTCGTTCCTTTCTCCAGGGTATCTTCCCAACCCAGGGATTAAATCCAGGTCTCCCTCAATGCAGATGGATTCTTTACCATCTGAGCCGCCAGGGACATCCAGGGCCCTTATAAGCAGAGTCTATAGTGGGCACACACTGCTATGGGGTAGTGTTACTGGGAAAATACCCAGTATGCTCAACCTGGAGATTAAAAAGAGTGTCCAGAAAATAGCCCACGGTTTGTTGCCCTCTCAGCAAAAACAACTCTCTGTCTTCCCCTCTGAGATCTCAGTCACCCCAAAGTCACAGCTCTGGAAGAAAAATCCAGGGCTTAGTCAGTCCTGTGTGGTGACAAGGAGTGGCAGATTTCTCTTCTTGTCTCTTTCCTTCTTCTGTACCAGGGACCATCTTGCTGTCATTTTTAAAACCTCTTTTATATGGAATATTACAAATGTACAGAAAAGTACATAAAGCATAAGTGTGCAATTTAATGAACTCTAAATTAGATGCCTATTTAAACTCTGTCCAAGGCAAGAAAAAATAAATAAATATCAACAGGATCCAAGATGCCCTCTGCATGTTCCTTGTCAAACAAAATCCATTCCCTCCTCCCTCGGAGTACCAAAACAACTGAACTTCATGGAATTTAATTTCTGCATACGTATCATATAGTTTGCTAACCAAATTGCATATTCCTAAACAATGTAGTTTAATTTTACCTGGTTTTTTAAGTTTATGTAAGGAGAATAATAAAATATTTATTATATAATGTTTGGCTTCTTTAATTCAATATTATCTCTTATGATTCACTCTTGTTATATGCATCTATAATTCATCATGTTCATTGCAGTATGACATTTACTGTATATCTATAATACAGTTAATTCATTCTATTCCTAATGGACATCTGGGCATCCCTTCGGTTAGTTTTGTGAACAGGAGTACATAAAGTTACATATTCATCACCAACTGTCTAAGACCTCTATTACATATTTCTGAATCAAAACCATGAGGGCTTATATGTCAGAGCTCTGTATGAGGAGTGTATGCCTATATGCACTAATTTTACAAGACTGTGTTATATATTACATGTGTGAGATAAGACACCATATGTTAGAAAGAGCACATTCCCCAAGGTGTTCTGTCAGAGCTAGGCCCACGGTATTACTCCTAAAACAGGTGTTCCTGGTCTACACATGTAAATAAAGTTTGAAACATAGGTTACATCTATTTTTTACAAGACCTAAACACCAGAGAGGCATGGATATACTTCAGAACCACTGCTAACTTTTAACACATTTTATATTAAACATGGTTATTTTAAGCTTCACTTCTGTTTCCAAAATCTGTTTTAGCAAATTTCTTCTTTCACGGGTTACCATTTAATGAAAGGGTTGATACAGAAGGGTTTAATGGCAAATTAGATGCATACAGACGTTTTGGAACTTTTGATGCAGCCTTTCCTCTAAAGCCTTATTAGAAACTCAGCAAACACACAAGTAGTATCTCTTATTAAGGATGTAGGACCAAGCTAAGTAAAGCCAGAGATGGGGAGTTTCACTATGAAAAAGGATTCATACTCTAGGGATTAGGTCATAAGAACTTAACAGAAAGGAATGGCCTGTTTATTACTCCACCTAGACCTAAGTGTTTAAATTGTCAGTGAGCTCTCTAGTTCCAACTGCTTCCCAACAATAACTGATGTTTATACTTTGGACCTTTGTATTAGTCAGAGGCCTTTCTGTTACAGGTAAAAAACTCTACTCCAAAATACTGGAGGTAAATAAGGAGATTTAACTGTATACATAGCCTGTACTGGGTTTCTCAGGTGGTGCCAGCAGTAAAGAACCTACCTGCCAAAGCAGGAGATCCAGAAGGTGCTGGAGTTGCAGCATGCACGCTTGATATATACTCTACACAACCAACCAAGATGTAGATTCACACTGACACAAAGCCTCAAGGTGGGGGACGGGGGGGGGGGTCTGATTTCACTCCTATTTTCATATCCATGTCTGTATCCCTCTTTTGTTTTTTGTCTCTCCAGTTTTCTCTGATTTCTTCTGTTGCACTAAGACTTAACATAAAAATGTGTGAAGTCGCGCAGTCGTGTCCAACTCTGCAACGCCATGGACTGTACTGGAGTGGGTAACCATTTCCTTCTCCAGGGGGATCTTCCCAACCCAGGGATCAAATCTGGGTTTCCTGCATTACAGGAGGATTCTTTATTGTCTGAGCCACCAGGAAAGCCAATCACGTAACAGAATGGTAATTGAAACACACTGTAGATTACATCCCTATGTTCAAAACAAAATTCCCATGGAAACTGCTGACTGGACAAGCTGGGTGACATTTCCCACCCCAGCAGACAAAGTATAAGACACATAAATACTAGCTCCTTCACAAAGAGAAGGGGAGGAGCCACCAGAGAAAACAGGAGAACTGTGTGCAGTAAAGAATTTAACCTTGACTAAAGAGAGGTCTGTCTTTTGCCTTCAGCATTTGAGAGATAATCTCTAAATCGTTAAAATGTCATGCCTGACAAGAATATCTATGTTTGCCTGTGGTCCCTGGGCCAACAAGATAGGAACAATAATGATGCAGGGGAGGGCATGGAAGCCACACCAACAGTGTGACTTGAGGTGGGTATTTTGACTCACTGAGGATCTGGAAACAGATCAGCCATGTGGATGGTCACCCACCCCCACGAGATAGAGCTCTAATGAGGTCACTGGACATCAACTCAGGTGAGCTTCTCTGGCTGGTGATGCCTCAGAATGCCAGAAAACAACTCTGTCCTGACTGCACAGGGAGAGGGGCCCGGAAGCTCTGTGTTTGGTCTCTGCCTTATCCATGTCTTCCATCAGCTGATTGTGATCTATATGCTTTCCCTGTAATTAACTATCAAAGTAAGTGTAACAGCTTTTGGGGGGTTTCATGAGTCTAATGAATTACTTAGAGGGTGGTTTGTGGAACCGCCAGGAATCTTACAATTAGTGACAGAAGTAAAGGTGGTCTTGTGAACTCTGTTCCCGCTTACTTCACACCTGGAAAAACTCCCCTCAGTAAGAGATACAGTGAAAATATTCTAGGTAGTCACATACTCAGTTCAGTTCAGTCGCTCAGTCGTGTCTGACTCTTTGCGACCCCATGAATCACAGCACACCAGGCCTCCCTGTTCATCACCATCTCCCGGAGTTCACTCAGACTCATGTCCATCGAGTCTGTGATGCCATCCAGCCATCGCATCCTCGGTCATCCCCTTCTCCTCCTGCCCCCAGTCCCTCCCAGCATCAGAGTCTTTTCCAATGAGTCAACTCTTCNTTCACACCTGGAAAAACTCCCCTCAGTAAGAGATACAGTGAAAATATTCTAGGTAGTCACATACTCAGTTCAGTTCAGTCGCTCAGTCGTGTCTGACTCTTTGCGACCCCATGAATCACAGCACACCAGGCCTCCCTGTTCATCACCATCTCCCGGAGTTCACTCAGACTCATGTCCATCGAGTCTGTGATGCCATCCAGCCATCGCATCCTCGGTCATCCCCTTCTCCTCCTGCCCCCAGTCCCTCCCAGCATCAGAGTCTTTTCCAATGAGTCAACTCTTCTCATGAGGTGGCCAAAGTACTGGAGTTTCAGCTTTAGCATCATTCCTTCCAAAGAAATCCCAGGGCTGATCTCCTTCAGAATGGACTGGTTGGATCTCCTTGCAGTCCAAGGGACTCTCAAGAGTCTTCTCCAACACCACAGTTCAAAAGCATCAATTGACATATACAAACAGTCCACAAATGAAGTTTTATAGTCTTTCCTCTAAGGGAAATGAATAGACATAGTTTAGAACATTGGAAGAAGAAGAAAAAAAAAAGTCTACAGAGTCAACAACTATTCTCTTAAATTTTCCTGTAGAGGTTTATCATTTTAGTTAAGAAACACCAAAATTTGATAATGAATTTTTGCGATAAAGTATTCACATTTGCTTAAATTATCTGTGTAGTGAAATATACATAGTTTTCATTTCATGAAGGTGTTCTTTATAAAGTTACAAGTTAAATTTCCTGGCATTGTCATACAAGTACATTGTACTTATTCAGTGCCAAAGTGCATATATTTTCCACATTTCAATGTTATAATTGTAATCTGCTTCCTGATTTTAAATACTTTTCTGCAAAGCCGTTAAAATACCGGAGTGGGTTCACTTTTCCCTCTCCAGTTATCAATGTAATGATTTCTATTTTGGTCAATGGCAAAGAAATATTTATAGTGAATTAGTAAAGCCCAGTAAATTGTTAAAGAGTCAGGTACACTTACTGTGTAAGTGCTGCACCTAATGTGATACCATTTTACATATGTTAGTATCGGGGGACACTCCACACATATCACAGAAAAACAAACTGAATTAACAATGTGATTTTTTAAAATCCTGGATACTGGGACTTGAAACATGAAACTGAAAACTTGAATTAAACAATTAGAACCTTGCTTGTCTCATTCCATGTGGTCCCCTTAATGGCCTCACAAATCTTCACCTCCCACTAGGTAGTAATGACAAATCATGATTCTCCAGCCCAGAAACCTCTCCTGAGATTCAGAGTTATATATCCAATTCTTAGATGCTTCATGAAGCCACTATGTCCTTCAGACAAATCAAACTTAACACATTCAAAACTAGCTATATATTTTTATATATGAATGAAAGTGAAAGTCGCTCAGTCATATCCGACTCTTTGTGACCCCATGGCCTGTAGCCTGCCAGGCTCCTCTGTCCATGGGTTTCTTCAGGCAAGAATACTGGAATGAGTATTCCATTCTCCAGGGGATCTTCCCAACCCAAGAACTAAATCCAGGTCTCCCACATTTCATGGAGATTCTTTGCCATCTGAAACACTAAATATAGATATAAGCTCAGTCGGTAAAGAAACTATCGTCTGAATGGTTGTATACCCCCAAAATTCATATGTTGAATCCTAATCCCCAGTGTGGCAGTATTTAGAAGTGAGGGCTCTGGGAGTGACTAGGTGTGCTCACTAGGGTGATGGAGAACTCATGAATGGGATTTGTGCCCTTATAAAAGAAATCCCAGAAAGATCCTTCTTCCCTTCCACCAGTTGAGCACACAGAGAAAAGACACAGTCTATAAGCCAAGACATGGGCCTCAGCCAGACACGGAATGTGTGGGCACCTTGATCTTAGAATTCCTAGCCTCCAAAACTGTGAGAAATATCTGTCTGTCATTTATAAGCCACCCAAATTATGGCGTTTCATAACAGCCCCAACAAGACTAAGACAGGTCCTCATTCTCTCTTTTATGAGCAGAAGTCACATATCCTGACTTGTGTCTGTGATCCTTTCCTTTATACGAAATTTACTTTAAAAACCCATGAGTTCCCTTGCCTCAATAATTGCCACTACTATATTGTACACCAGTCAGACTCATCTGTATTAATGCACAAGATGTCCAAATGAACTCATGATAGAGACATTATTATTTCCAATTTCCAGGCAGGAAAAACAAAGGTTATGGGGCTTAAATTACTAAAAAGTGGAAAATTCAGAATCAGAGATCAAGTCTTTCTCATCCCAAACCAGGGTTTATTCTGCTATGCTACACAACCTTCTAGCTATGTGACTGTCAAACAAACAGACAAAAAAGAAGAAGATGGGGAGGATGGAACAGATGTTTCCTGTGAAAGCAGGACATGGATTTTCAAAAGAGCAATTTGAGAAGTGGTACAAGTACACTTAAGAACACTATTTCTTGGGCATATAATTTAGTGAGGTCCATGGAATAAGGTGGCAGGGAAGATACATTGGCAGCACATTTCCCTGCACAAATCATATGATATGAAACTGCCCACTGTTGAGACTGATGAGAGAAGGGAGTGACAGTGGGCATGCCTAACTATCATATCAAAGGAAAGCTTTCTAATCATTGGGCATGACTGTAATACATTAAGAAGAAAGATATGCTCATGGATCAGTTAAATGTTAAACGGGATAGAACCTTCCCCATTTTTGAGAGAGCCAGCAGGTAGCCTGTCAGTACAGCACGAGTGTGACAGTAGTGAGTCAGACAAGGAACTGGCAGGGTAAGTGTGGGCTGAGAGAATACAGTTCTCAGACAAAGAACAGCCTTTTTGGAGACAAAGAAAAAAGTATAGCCCGAAGGACAAGTGAAACCATCTAAATAGGGTCTCATGGCCATGCAAGAGTTGACATATTTCTAACAGACATTATCTCAGAGAATTCTCTGACACACACATAGCAAATAAGAATAAGTAAATAAAAATGTAATTTAATTGTTTGAAGTCTGTGATTTTTTTTTCATCTTTGACTCAGAGTATATTACTAAATTATTTACTAGTGTTGCTTATCTATTATCTGAACGTTAAAAATACAACTATTTAAAGATAAACTAGTTGGAATCCTAATGAGGCTGTAAAACACTGACTCCAGCTAATTAATTTAAAGACACTAATTTGAGTGACAATACGGCCACTCTCCTGATAGTAGGGTCATGCACTGAGGAACAATTCTTAGGAAGGAAATTAAAAAGATCACCAGGTGTTGCTTCCAACACCCTTGAATTCTTGCCACTCTTACAGGAACCATTTCTTTAAAATCCATTATTCTCTGTAATAAAAAATATTTAGCCCATATAACTCAGTTTATTTTTAATATTTGGTCTAGAAATCTATCACATGGTTTTCATCACAGTAAGTTTACTCTTCTAATTAATTTTTAGTCCCATATTACTTGGTTTTAAATAAATGAGATAAAGATAATGCACAAAATGTTATCTGTTTTCTGTTTCCCTAACTTAGAAAAGTTCAGCTGAATATATTCTGTCTAAAAATGTAGTCATTTTCAGCTTTTAATATCCTCTGGGTCCCATCACCACAACTGGAGAACTGGTAATTTCCTCATTACATGGCTTTGTTCATCCTCCAGTCAAAGGGCCCTCCTCCTTCTCCTCCCTCCCAGAAAGCAGGAGTCTGCTTTCGTCCCAGGCTGGTCTGGTTCAGCAGTTTGTCCTTGCTCCTAAACACTTCATTTGCTGTGCCCTCCATGATTGCATCCTCTGAGGCTCTCTGCAGAAATCATACAAATCAGGCACTTCCACAGACAGGCACTTCTAGAGAAAGCAGCTTCCTTATTCTCGCCTAGAGAATCTTGTGGACGGAGGAGCCTGGTGGGCAATTGTCCATAGGGTCGCACAGAGTGGGACATGACTGAAGCAACTTAGCATGCATTCATGCATTGGAGAAGGAAATGGCAACCCGCTCCAGTATTCATGCCTGGAGAATCCCAGGGACAGAGGAGACTGGTGGGCTGCCATCCATGGGGTTGCACAGAGGCAGACACAACCTAAGCAACTTTGCAGCAGCAGCAGCAGCAGAAATGCCTAACTTCTGAACCGTGTGGTTTGGGCATGCTCACCATAGTACCATGCGAGTGAATTCTGAAATTTAAGTGAACACAAATTATGTAACTGGCCCTGGGGAAGGCAGAAAAAACAGCCTATAGCAGAATGGGAGGAAGTTTTGCCATCTTTGACATACTGTGGATAAGAAAAGACTTAAGTTGTTGGGGCTTGAACTGTTTCAAAAGATAGGTATTGACAGTGTTGCTGGATATAAATGACTACGCTATAAAGGAATTATTTTCTGAAGTATAAATGGAAGAATTAAATAATGTCTTACTTTTGTTAAGTATTAAAAGTTCTCTGTAGTGTACTCCTTAGCCTCTGCTGCTGCTGCTAAGTCGCTTCAATCGTGTCCGACTCTATGTGACCCCATGGATGGCAGCCTACCAGGTTCCTCCATCCATGGGATTTTCCAGGCAAGAGTGCTGGAGTGGGGTGCCATTGCCTTCTCCCTTTTATGCGAATTTGCTCTGAGGCAAGGCAGGAATATCCAGCTGTGAAATATCAGTGAGAAGTTGGATTGCAGTCAGACTGANGCCTACCAGGTTCCTCCATCCATGGGATTTTCCAGGCAAGAGTGCTGGAGTGGGGTGCCATTGCCTTCTCCCTTTTATGCGAATTTGCTCTGAGGCAAGGCAGGAATATCCAGCTGTGAAATATCAGTGAGAAGTTGGATTGCAGTCAGACTGATGACCACTGGGAGACAGAGTAGCCTGGGAACTGGCTGCTGCTAGAGTGAAAAGGCAGGAGAGTGTGGCCAGAGGGCTCCAATGTGTCAGGAAGGGTGATTCCAGTGAGTGGAGGAGTGAAGACACAGGGCTCTAGAACCCAGAACAATAGAGAAGAGCTTCAGACCTGATCCTACCCACAAAGCCTATCGTAGGAGATGGCAATGAGCTAACTGTACTCTGTGATTTGTGGACTATTCCAAAATAAACTTGGATAATGTAGGATAGAGGTAAATAAATACATGAAGAGAAAGGGAAAAAAGAAGAAAGAAAGGGAGGAAAGAAGGAATATAGGAAACAACACATAGGTAAAAGAAACAAAGATAGGAAAAGAAGAGTGCAAGGAAGCAAACATATTGATAGTTTATTATCATACTTATTATATTTAATATAAAGGCCTGGCATGCTGCAGTTCATGGGGTCGCAGAGTCGGACACGACTGAGCGACTGAACTGAACTGAAAATTTTACATACATTTACTCTAGAGGCAAGATCTACTATTTTCACCATTTTATACATGAAGCAACTGAGGCTTAAGGAGGTTGAGAAAACTCTGAAAGTCCGTCTACCTAGTAACTNGTTCATGGGGTCGCAGAGTCGGACACGACTGAGCGACTGAACTGAACTGAAAATTTTACATACATTTACTCTAGAGGCAAGATCTACTATTTTCACCATTTTATACATGAAGCAACTGAGGCTTAAGGAGGTTGAGAAAACTCTGAAAGTCCGTCTACCTAGTAACTGGCAGAACAGAGTTTCAATCTACAAAAATTAATTCCAGTAAAAACAAACTATAACATAATAAAATAAAAAGAAAAGTATGTTCTCTAACAGATGTTCTGAAAGCACAAAGGAGGAAACAAGGTTAATAGCATAATCTCAGTCTTCTCCCTGGGACTCTTGCCATTTGTATGGTTTAGGGCACATTTGGTTGTTTTTGTTTAAATTTATTACAAATCAATATTGTTACTTTACTCTTTTTTATTTAGAAAGAGCTATCACTACATTCTATCATTAGAAAAGACCTTTATACTGGGAAAGATTGAAGGCAGGAGGAGAAGGGGATGACAGAGGAGAGATGGTTGAGTGGCATCACCGACTCAATGGATTGGAGTTTGAACAAGCTCCAAGAGATGGTGAAAGACAGGGAAGCCTGCTGTGCTGCAGTCCGTGAGGTCACAAAGAGTCAGACACAACTAAGCAACTGAACAACAATCACTACATGCTAATTTCTAATAGGGGCTGAAAATATTTAACATGACATCCTCTATTGCATATAAGGTGTTACTTTGGGGTTCAGATAGATTTTTGTAATACTTTGTTGCATTTATTTGATAATTCTTGATAAACACACCTACTGAATGTTTTACCTCTGTCACTCAGAAGCTTCTTATTCTGCATCTTTACATCTAAGCTATGCAACTAAAATAAATGACATCATAAGCAAGAATTTGTTTATACTTTTATTTAACTAGTTTAAATACATACCATACACACATGGGTAAAAAAGCAAAGGGAACAAAAAGGTATACCATGAAATAGATATATATGTCTCAGCCAGTTAGTCATCTTTCCTAGAGGCAACTGATGCTTCCAGTTTTTAGTATAGCCTGCTGAAGATACTCATTGCATATATACAAAAGGAGAAACACACACATATGAATGATGATTTTCCTATTCTAAATCTTTTGTCGCTTACATACACATAGAAAATAGAAAAATAGGAATAGATAATAGATAGGTAATAGACTGATGATAGGTAGGTAGATAGATTAATAGATACAAAGACAGATACATGCATGAAGAGATAAATAAAAGATTATTTCATATTAATACCTACAGAAACAATTCACTCTTTTGTGCCAGATAATATTCCATTTAATAGTCATAGTATTCTCATTAATTTCTCTATCAATCCTTATTGATAAATGTTTAAGTTGTTCTCATTCTGTGCTATTACAGACCACAATGTAATGCATCTTTGAATGGATGTCATTTGGGACATATATAAATATACTCATGGATAAATTCTTAAAGACAGGATTGCTAAATCAAAAGATATTTACACAGATTGTTGCTATGAGTACTAGGGTGCCTGTATATTTTCAAATTAGTGTTTTTATTTTCTTTGAATGCTTAGGAATGGAATTATTTTAAATAACCAAGATATGGAGGCAAGCTAAGTGGCCATCAACACATGAAGAAGATGTGGCATATACATATATATAATAGAATATTACTCAGACATAAAAAAGAATGAAATCTTACCACCTGCAACAACATGGATGAACCTGGAGGGTATTATACTTAGTAAATTAGAGAAATACAAATATTTTCACTTATATGTAGAATCTAAAGAAAACAAATGAACTTGAACAAAACAAAAACAGATTTATAGAAACAGAAAACAAACTAGTGACTACCAAAGGGGAGAGAGATGGGAGGAGGGGTGAAATAGGTTAAGGGGCTTAAGAGGTAAAAATGGAGAGTTATAAAATACATAAGTCACGGGGATGTAACGTGCACACAGGGAAAATAGTCAATGTTTTATAATAGCTTTGTTAGATGTCTCACACCTGAAATTAATATAAGTTAACTATCAGTTCAGTTGCTCAGTCCTGTCTTACTCTTTGCAACCCCCGGACTGCAGCACGCCAGGCCTCTATGTCCATCATCACTCCAAGAGCTTACTTAAACTCATGTCCACTGAGCTGGTGATGCCACCCAACCATCTCATCCTCTGTCGTCCCCTTCTCCTTCCAACTTCAATCTTTCCCAGCATCAGGGTCTTTTCAGATGAGTCAGCTTTTTGAATCAAGTGGCCAAAGTATGGGAGTTTCGGCTTAAGCATCAGTTCTTCCAATGAATATTCAGGACTGATTTCTTTTAGAATGGACTGGTTGATCTTCTTGCAGTCCAAGGGACTCTCAAGAGTCTTCTCCAACACCACAGTTCAAAAGCATCACTTCTTTGGTGCTCAGGTTTCTTTATAGTCCAACTCTCAATCTATACATGACTACAGAAAAAACCATAGCTGTGACTAGACAGATCTTCGTTGACAAACTAATGCCTCTGCTTTTTAGTATGTTGTCTAGGTTGGTCATAACTTTTCTTCCAAGGAGAAAGTCTCTTTTAATTTCATGGCTACAATCACCATCTGCAGTGATTTTGGAGCCCCCCAAAATAAAGTCTGTCATTGTTTCCCCATCTATTTGCCATGAAGTGATAGGACCAGATGCCATGATCTTCATTTTTTGAATGTTGAGTTTTAAGCCAACTTTTGCACTCTCCTCTTTCACTTTCATCAAGAGGCTCTTTAGTTCTTCAGTTTCTGCCATAATGGTGGTGTCATCTGCATATCTGATGTTATTGATACTTCTCCGGGCAATCGTAATTCCAGCTTTTGCTTCATACAGTCCAGCATTTCTCATGATGTATACTCCTCATGTAAGTTGAATAACCAGGGTAACAATATACAGCCTTGACGTACGCCTTTCCTAATTTGGAACCAGTCTGTTGTTCCATGTCCAGTTCTAACTATTGCTTCTTTACTTCAGGTAGTCTGGTATTCCCATCTCTTGAAGAATTGCCCCCAGTTTGCTGTGATCCACACAGTCAAAGGCTTTGGCATAGTCAATAGAGCAGACATAGATGTTTCTCTGGAATTCTCTTGCTTTTTTTATGATCCAGTGGATGTTGGCAATATAATCTCTGGTTACTCTGCATTTCTAAAACTAGCTTGAACATCTGGAAGTTCATGGTCCACATACTGTTGAAGATTGCTGGATAATTTTGAGCATTACTTTGCTAGTGTATGCTGCTGCTGCTGCTAAGTCACTTCAGTTGTGTCCGACTCTGTGTGACCCCATAGACGGCAGCCCACCAGGCTCCCCCGTCCCTGGGATTCTCCAGGCAAGAATACTGGAGTGGGTTGCAATTTCCTTCTCCAATGCATGAAAGAGAAAAGTGAAAGTGAAGTCGCTCAGTCTGTCCGACTGTTAGCAACCCCATGGACTGCAGCCCACCAGGCTCCTCCGTCCATTGGATTTTCCAGGCAAGAGTACTGGGGCGGGGTGCCATTGCCTTCCCCGGCTAGTGTATGAGATGAGTGCAATTGTGTGGTAGTTTGAGCATTCTTTGGCATTGCCTTTCTTTGGGATTGGAATCAAAACTGAACTTTTCCAGTCCTGTGGCCACTGCTGAGTTTTCTAAATTAACTGGCATATTGAGTGCAACACTTTCATAGCATCATCTTTTAGGATTTGAAACAGCTCAACTGGAATTGCACCACCTCCACTAGTTTTCTTCATAGTGATGCTTCCTAAGGCCCACTTGACTTTGAATTTCAGGATGTCTGGTTTTAGGTGAGTGATCATACTATCGTGATTATCTGGATCACGAAGGTATTTTTTTGTATAGTTCTTCTGTGTATTCTTGCCATCTTTTCTTAATATCTGCTGCTTATGTTAGGTCCATATCATTTTTGGCCTTTATTGTGCCCATCTTTGCATGAAATGTTCCCTTGGTATCTCTAATTTTCTTGAAGAGATCTCTATTTTTTTTCCATTCTTTGTTTTCCTCTATTTCTTTGCATTGATCACTGAGGAAGGCTTTCTTATCTCTCCTTGCTATTCTTTGGAACTCTGCATTCAAATCAGTATGTCTTTCCTTTTCTCCTTTGCCTTTCACTTCTTTTCACAGCTATTTGAAAGGCCTCCTCAGACAACAATTTTGCCTTTTTATATTTCTTTTTCCTGGTATTGGTCTTGATAACTGCCTCCTATGTAATGTCATGAATGTCCTTCCATAGTTCTTCAGGCACTCTATCGAATCTAATTGTCATTTCCACTATATAATCATAAGGGATTTGATTTAGGTTTTATCTGAATTGTCTAGTATCTACTTCCTTCAACTTAAGTCTGAATTTGGCAATAAGGAGTTCATGATCTGAGCCACAGTCAGCTCCTGATCTTGTTATTGCTGACTGTATAGAGCTTCTCCATCTTTGGCTGCAAAGAATATAATCAGTCTGATTTCAGTGTTGACCATCTGGTGATGTCCATATGTAGAGTCTTCTCTTGTGTTGTTGGAAGAGAGTGTTTCCCATGACCAGGGCATTCTCTTGGCAAAACTCTATTGGCCTTTGCCCTGCTTCATTCTATACTCCAAGGTCAAATTCACCTGTTACTCCAGGTTATTTCTTGACTTGCTACTTTTACATTCCAATCCCCTATAAAGAATAGAACATCTTTTTTGGATGTTAGTTCTAGAAGGTCTTGTAGGTCTTCATAGAACCATTCAACTTCAGCTTCTTCAGCTTTCCTGATTGGGGCTTAGACTTGGATTACTGTGATATTGAATGGCTTTCCTTGGAAATAAACAGAGATCATTCTGTGGTTTTTGAGACTGTATTCAAGTTCTGCATTTCAGACTCTTTTGTTGACTATGATGGCTACTCCATTTGTTCTAAGGGATTCTTGCCCATAGTAGCAGATATAATAATCATTTGAGTTAAATTCACCCATTCCAGTCTATTTTATTTCATTGATTCCTAAAATGTCGATATCCACTCTTGGCAACTCCTGTTTGACTACTTTCAATTGACTATGCTAAAGCCTTTGACTGTGTGGATCACAAAAAAACTGAAAAATTTTGAAAGAGATGGAAATACCAGACTACCTGACCTGCCTCTTGAGAAACCATATGCAAGTCAGGAAGCAACAGTTAGAACTGGACATGGAACAACAGACTGGTTCCAAAAAGGAAAAGGAGTATGTCAAGGCTGTATATTGTCACCCTACTTCTTTAACTTATATGCAAAGTACATCATGAGAAATGTTGGGCTGGAGGAAGCACAAGCTGGAATCAAGATTGCTGGAAGAAATATCAATAACCTCAGATATGGAGATGACACCACCCTTACGGCAGAAAATGAAGAAGAACTAAAGAGCCTCTTGACAAAAGTGAAAGAAGAGAGCGAAAAAGTTGGCTTAAAGCTCAACATTCAGAAAACTAAGATCATGGCATCCGTTCCCATCATTTCATGGCAAATAGATGGGGAAACAGTGGAAACAGTGGGTGGCTTTATTTTTTGGAGCTCCAGAACCACTGCAGATGGTGACTACAGCCATGAAATTAAAAGACGC
>SJYX01004332.1:17545-176666 GCA_006410675.1 Oreotragus oreotragus
TTTCTTTGGAAGGAATGATGCTAAAGCTGAAACTCCAGTACTTTGGCCACCTCATGCGAAGAGTTGACTCATTGGAAAAGACTCTGATGCTGGGAGGGATTGGGGGCAGGAAGAGAAGGGGACGACCGAGGATGAGATGGATGGATGGCATCACGGACTCGATGGACGTGAGTCTGAGTGAACTCCGGGAGATGGTGATGGACAGGGAGGCCTGGCGTGCTGCGATTCATGGGGTCGCAAAGAGTCGGACACGACTGAGCGACTGAACTGAACTCAGTGAGGCAAATATCACAATAAAGTAAGTCACACCAATTTCCTGGTATCCCAGTACATATAAAAGCTATGTTTACACTATTCTGTAGTCTATCAGGTATACAACAGCACTATGTTCAATAACTGTACTACCTTAACTAAAAAATACTTTACTTTCTAAAAATACCAAAAAATTACAAGAGTAACATCAAGACCCCTGATCATAGATTCCTATAACAAATATAATAATAATGAAAAAATCTGAAATATTTTAAGAATTACCAAAAAGTGACAAAGAGAAACGAAGTGAGCAAATGCTGTTGGAAAAAAATGAAGCCAATATATCTGCTCAACACATGGTTGCCACAATCCTTCAATAACACAAACATCTGTGAAGCACAATAAAATGTGGTATGCTTGCACAGCTAACATCAGACTTAAGAGTGAAAGAGTTAAAAGCTCTCCCCCTATGATCAAAAAGAAGACAAGTATGTCTATCCTCACCACTTACATTTAACATTATACTGGAGGTTCTAGCTAGGGCTATTAGGTGATAAAAAGAAACATCCAGATTGGAAAAGAAGATGCAAAACTACCTCTATTTTTAGATGACATAATCTTGTATTCAGAAAATCCTAAGGAATCACAAAAAAATACTACTTGAACTAATAAACAAGTTCAGAAAGGCTGATAGATACAAGATCAATATAAAAAATGAATTATCCACACACTAGCAGTAAACAGTTGAAAATGAAATTAAGAAAACAATTCCATTTATAATAGCATCAAAAATACTTAGAAATAAATTGAACAAAATAAGTGCAAGAATTCTGAAAACTACAAAACATAATTGAAAAGATTTTTAAAGGACTTAAAGAAATGGAAAGAAATCCCACATTCACACATCAGAAGACAGGATGTTAAAATGGCAACACATCCCAAAGGGACTTATAGACTATAATCTCTGTCCAAATCCCACCTGGCTTGAAGACACTGACAAGCAGATCCAAAAATTCACATAAAAAGTCATCCAGTGCAGAATAGCCAAAAAAAAATTGAAAAAGAACGAAGTTGGAGCAGTCAAAGCTGCTGATTTCAAAGTTTATTACAAAAATACAGTAATCCAGACTGTGTAGTGTGGACAGAAGGATAGAAAAAGAAATCAAAGGAACAGACAGAGAGTCCAAAAACAGACCCTCATCTTTACAGTAAATTGATTTTTCTGACAAGGATGCCAAGGCAACTCAGTGGGGAAAAGAATTTTTTTTTTACTGATTTCAAAGTTTATTACAAAAATACAGTAATCCAGACTGTGTAGTGTGGACAGAAGGATAGAAAAAGAAATCAAAGGAACAGACAGAGAGTCCAAAAACAGACCCTCATCTTTACAGTAAATTGATTTTTCTGACAAGGATGCCAAGGCAACTCAGTGGGGAAAAGAATTTTTTTTTTCCAACAAATGGTGTTGAGACAACTGGATATCCACACGCAAAATAATAAAGTTGAACCACTACCTCACATCATATGCAAAATTAACTCAATATGAATCACAGGACTAAACAGAAGAACTAAATGCTAACAACTTTACAAGTCTCAGGAGAAAAAACAGGAATAAATCTTCATGATGCTAGGTTAGGCAAAGCAGTTTTAGATATGACACCCATAGAACAAACAACAAAAGAAATAGATAAACTAGACTTAAAATTAGTAACTTCTCTACTTCAATGAACACCATCAAGAAAGTGAAATGATAACTCACAGAATGGGAAAAAATATTTGCAAATCATCACCTAATATCTCTATATGAATATATGAAGAACTCTAACAACTCAATAATAAAAATAACTCAATTTCAAAATGGACAAAGGATACAATTTGCAATTTCTCCAAAGAGAAATTACAAACAGCCAACAAAGCATACATGAAAAGATACTCAATATCATCAACTATTGAGAAATGCAAGTCAAAGCCACAATGAGATAGCACTGCACACCTACTAGAATGGTTATAATGAGAAAGACAAATGTAATACCAAGAGCTGGCAAGGATGTGGAAAAACTGGTGCCCTCATAAACTGTTGGTAGGAATGCAGAAGGGTATGATCACTTTCTGAAACTGTATGGCAGTTTCTCAATACATTGTGGAGAGTTACCACACGATCCAACAATTTCACTCCGGGTATATACCTATAAGTAATGAAAGCCTATGTTCACACAAAAATGTGTGCATGGGCATTCACAGCAGCATTATTCACAGTAGCCAAAAAGTGGAAATAACCCAAATGCCCATCAACTGACAAATAAACAAAATACAGTACAGTCATATAATGGAATATTATTCAGCCATATAAAGGAAGTACTCATACATGCTACAACATAGATGAATCCTGAAAGCTATATGAAAGTAACGGATAAATGTTCTTGTCCGCCATAAATAAATGTCATATATAAATGTCCAAATAAGGCAAATCTATAAGACAGAAAATAGATCACAGCTCATCTAAGCCTCCAGGAACTGGAAGTAAAAGGCGAGTGAGCTAATGGGTATAGGAGTTACAAAAAGGTTCTAAAAGTGACTGTGATGATGACTGCATCACAGTGTGATGATGATGCCTTCCCATTTGTGAATAAATATACTAAAACCACTGAACTGTAAATATTACATAGGTGACTCTATGGTAGGTGAAATATATCTCAATAAAATGGCTATACTTAAAACAAAGATCCCCCAGAAGGCGTTGAGCGGCACTTCCACAGGCTGTGCTTACACAGGAGGCAGCCTGACAGCACAGCTCAGATCAGCTCATCACTGCCCAGCTGCGCTGACCCTGGGACAGTATCTGACCACCTCCATGGGCCTCAGCGCCCTCAAAACAGGAAAACAAAAACAAGCCTCTCCCAGGGCGGCTGTGAGCTGTAAATGAAGCAATCTCCATACAGCCTGGAGCACTGCATACTCAGTCAGAGACCCTACGCCCTGGAACCAGGCTGCTGTGTCTCTGGGAACCAGAGCAGACCGGACAGCAGATAAGGGAACAGGATGCCTGAAGAGAGGGCAGGAAGACCTTTGGGAGATTCCTGGCAGAAAACGTCCAGGATTACCTGCTGGCTTTGGCCCTTCTGTCCATTCAGGTCGCGTGAAGGCACGGCCTCATGTCCCTTCCTGGTGACTTCTTCTATTCTCTCTTCACACTGCTCCTGCACCTCTTTCATCTGACTGATGCACTGGTTCCTGTGAAGGTGGAAGAAAGCAGAAGAAAAGGCAAGCTGTTCAGAGACACTATTTAAACTTGGCCCTGCTGTGACGGTGAAATCCAATTCCCAGACAGACACAGCTCCTCTCTTTCTTGCTTCCTGCACTTCATCTGCAAAAGACACTGAGGCAGGGCAACATGTTTCAGTTATTAAATGACATGAAAACTGGAGTCAACTGAAACTTCCAAAAAATATGTCATACTGTTCTAAAATAAATGAACTTAACTGGTTAAAAAAATTTTTTTTAATATAATCTGGGGCATAATAAAAAAAATATGTGATCTTTGTCCCCAACTATCAGCACAGAGCTCCTACAGCCCTTGGAATTTCCTGAGTAACAGTGTCTTCTGCTATACATGAGCCCCAGCACACCATACCTGAGTTTATGCTAAGGAGCTGACTTACTGAGAGGAGCCTACACAGCTTCAGGATGGGGGCTGGTGGCCACAGGAACCAACTGTATAACAAGAGGGTTGGAGCTTACAGCCCCATTTTCTAGGAAGGAGGGAGAGACTGGAGATTGAGTTCAATCATATGGCCATTCAACCAGTCAAGCCTATATAATAAAACCGCAGATAAGCACCCTAGATCATAAGGCTTGGAGAGCTTCCCATTTGGTCAACATTTCTGTGAACCAGTAAGGAGGCAACCCAAATCTAACAGAAGCTCCTGCCTAACCCCTGCATCCACCCTAGGCCTTGCCTCATGAGTCCCTATCACTCAGCGCTTGCTAAGTTGTATCCTTTATAATAAAACTGCAATTGTAAACATAGAGCTTTCCTGAGTTCTAGAGAGTTATTGACCCTGAGGGGGTTGTGGGAAGCCCTGAATCTATAGCTAGCCAGGCAAAAAGTACATGTGGCCTGGGGCCACGAGAACTACGGCTAGCATCCAAAGGAGGGGCAGTCTTGCGGGACCGAGACCCGTAACGTGGGGTTTGTGCTAACTCTTGGTGGTGTCAAAACTGAACTGGATTTCCGCTTGGGGAAGACAGAATAGAAGTAGTTTTCACTATTCCTCCACTAAGCACAGCTAGAACTCTGGACATTATATTTTCAACAAACAGAAGAAGACTCTGAAAGATGGAGTGATGAAGGCAGACTGGTTAGGGGCCTCAGGGTCTAGAACACCACAGTGGTGTACCTGGAGAGTACACGGAAAGTCTGCATTTCCACCCCACTCTGACACTAACAAGGTTCCCCTCCCTCTCCCCAGACAGTGGTCATGTCAGTAAAGAGCCAAGCTTTCACCACCAACTGCTTAGAGGTGTCAACGATCATTCATCATATCAAGAACCAGGAAGATCTTAAATTGAACGGAGAGTGACAACCAACAGATACCACCCAACGTAACAGAGACGTCGAAATGATCTGACAAAGATTTTAAAGCAGTCACTTCATTAGAAATATTTCAACGAGTAATTAAAACATGCTCGGAACAAATGAAAAATTTAATAGTTTCATCAAAGAAATAGAAAGTTTCAGCAAAGAAGAGAAGATATAAAGAAGAACCAAATGGAAACTTAATGCAATAATTAAAATTTTAAAACTCAGAGAACCAATGAACTGGAAGATACAACAACAGACGTCACCTAATCTAAACACACAGAGGAAACAGACTTAGGGAAGGAAGAGGACAAAGCTTCATGGACCTACATGACAATTACAAAGGACCTAACATTCACGTCATCAGAATTTGTGTAAAAGGGTTTCTCAGCAGGTCCACGTAACTAGTCACTTTCACACTGGTCCTCAAGACACCACTCTTAACTTGCTACCCTCCCTGCCTATATGATGCTATCTGCCCTGCCCAGGTCACTCTGAGCTCGCCAGGTTCTTTCTCTCCTAAATTATCTCATCTTCCTTCTCAGCTCCTTATTGCTTAGGACTCAATTCTAAATAGCCTCTCCCAAGAAGTCTTTTTTGGAGGGGTAACAGATAAGCATTGATGAAAATGATCTAGATTAAAAAAACAATATTTAAAGAGACAGGCACCTTCAAAAAGTATGTAAGTTAGCTTCAGGTCTGGCTAGGTGAAACAAAAAGGCCAAAAGATAGCAGTTTATATTTTCCTCACATAAAAGTAGGTCAGGGTTAGTATGGCAGCTTGGAGTCATCACTAACTCAGGTTTCTCTTGCGGTTTTAAAATCCTAGCAGTGGTTTCTACCCCCTCATGACCCAGGATGGCTACAAGCAGTCCAGCCATCTTGTGTGAAGCCCAGACAACAGGAAGGAAGGAGGAGAAAAGGCAAAGAAAAGGGATGTGCACTGACCTATCCTCATATTCAGAAGTTTCCTTCTAAGTCCCACTCCACAATTTCCTTTCCCCACTGGCCAGAATTTAGTCACCTGGCCATACCCAACTGCAAGGAGGGACTAGAAATGTAGTATTTTTCTGGTAAAAAGATAAATGGATGGATAAGCACTGACCAGTCTTTGCCACTGGGAGCTTCAAAATGTTTTGAGTTACAAAACATTGATAAAATAACTGAAGAGTGTCCAGGTTAAGAACACAGCCAATTACATACTAGTATGTTAATTTACATGGATTAGAGTTGAAGACAGATGAACAAATTTATGTTTAATTTAAATATAGACACATACAGAAATATTTATCAACATAGAACACAAGTTAGTATACACACATATATATCTCTCTGCTCCATCATCTGAGAGGCCCTAGTAGCAAGTTGCAAAAAGTACACCTAGTACCCAGATCTTGGTTTCTAAAACACCATTCTCCAATGAAGAGAACAAGGACTCCTTGGAGAAATGGTTGACTGGATGATTCTAGGACTGGGGCAAGAAATATATGAAAATAAGTCTGAAGCATCTTTTGGTGCCAGAGTATAAAAAAGTAATTTAAAACAGGGGTGGGAAGACAAACCCATAAGATCACAAATAGGTCAACTGGATAAAGGAACTAACTGAAAAAGTTCCCAATGGCCACAGCTGGAAAATTTTAAGAAAAATAAATAAATTAGTATTGGATTATAACCTAAAGTATAAAATAAACATCCACTAATCCATACTGATATCAATCATTAGACAAACAAGAAGAGTCACATCTCCTGTGCAGGAAAATTCCAGACAACTTCATGCAGACACTCCATCCTTAGGGAAGTGGAGCATAATTTCCCAATCTTTAAGCATAGAGGATTTCTTCCAAAGATTACAGCATAAAAGGAGAGAAAACAGAGTAACTTTACAATGGAAAAAAACCTGATAAACATTACCTCAATCAGATGCTCAACAGTGAAAAGTCATACTGATGCATGAACCCTCGATGTGAAGCCATGAGAATGGCATTTCACCTCTGTGGCCTTCCCCTCAAAAATGGGTTGCCCTTGTTTCACCATGAGAAAAAACATGAGATACATCCCAACTGAAGGACATTCTACAAAATACCTGGACAGCACTCCTCAAAACTATCAAGATCATAAAAAAATAAGCAAAGCCTGATAAAACATGATAAATACAGCATAATTACCACACTCTCTGCCTGGCATATGAGAAAAAACCTATAAATGAGCCATGCCATGATCTGTGTGCCTTATTATTAGTGAATCTCAGTTTTCATGCTGACATGTTAGACTCCTTTTGTATTATGTAAATCCAGGAAGTAATTATATAAGCTTGGATTAAAACAACTATGCAACTTGTTAAGTTGTATAAGACTTGTGGACTTTGGTAATTTAATAATGCCACTTGTAAAGTTAGGTTACCCCTAATTAAACAAATAAATTCTTGAAAGTTAAAAAAAAGTAAAGCCTGAGAAACTATCACAGCCAAGAGAAGCCTAGGAAAACATAACAGATCAATGTAATGTATACCTGGAACAGGAAAAGGACAAAACTCGGGAAAAACTGAAGAAACACTGGGTAGAGATGAACTTCAAGATAAAAATAAGGCATATATATTGGGTAATCAATCGTGACAGGTACTTCATACTAACGCAAAATGTGAACAACAGGAATCTGGTGTGGGTTGTCCAGGAACTTCCTGTACTGTCTCTACAATAAGACTGTAAATCTAAAGCTGATCAAAAATTTTAAATTTATTTTTAAAAATTAAAAACTGAATTGGAGAACATCCGACTGGTGTCAGAAAGTTATTACTGGGACATACAATCTAATTCAGCCTGAACTCCCAATTAGATATTTCAAGACATCACTTCAGCTTCCTGCCTGGAATTTATTTTATGAACATTTCAAAGTGTCAGAACTATGAAGTAATTGAATTACCCACTTGTACAAATAAGAAAGCCAGAAATAACCAATACAGGTGAGGGTGTGGAGAAAAGGGAACCCTTGTACCCTCTTGGAGAAGGAAATGGCAACCCACTCCAGTATTCTTGCCTGAAGAATCCCATGGACAAGGAGCCTGGTGGGCTACAGTCCACGGGGTCACGAAGAGTCAGATATGACTGAGTGACTAACACTCATACCTTATTGGTGAGAATATAAATTGGTAAAACCACTACAGAAAATAGTAGGTTGGTTTCTCAAAAAACTAAACAGAGAACTACCATATGACCAATTTTACAGAAAGAAAAAAACAAAACCATTAATTCAAAAAGACACACGCACCCCAATGCTCACTGCAGCATTATTTACAATTGCCAAGATATGGAAGCAACCTGCTGCTGCTGCTAAGTCGCTTCAGTCATATCCAACTCTGTGCAACCCCAGAGATGGCAGCCCACCAGGCTCCCCCATCCTTGGGATTCTCCAGGCAAGAATACTGGAGTGGGTTGCCATTTCCTTCTCTGATGCATGAAAGTGAGAAGTGAAAGTGAAGTCGTTCAGTCGTGTCTGACTCCTAGCGACCCCATGGACTGCAGCCTACCAGGCTCCTCCATCCATAGGATTTGCCAGGCAAGAGTACTGGAGTGGGGTGCCATTGCCTTCTCCGATGGAAGCAACCTAAGTGTCCATAAATAGATGAACAGATAAAAAGTGTGATACATATATGTGTGTGCGCGCACACACAGGAATACTACTCAGTAAAAAAAGAAAATGAAATTTTATCGTCTTCAGCATATGGATGGACTTGGACGGCATAATGCTAACTGAAATAAGTCAGAGAAAGACAGATACCGTATGATACCACTTCTATGTTGAGTCTAAAAAATACAACAGCTTACTGAATATAACAAAAAGAAGCAGACTCACAGATATAAACTAGTTACCAGTGGGGAGAGGGAAAGGCACAGGGGAAATATAGGANGCATAATGCTAACTGAAATAAGTCAGAGAAAGACAGATACCGTATGATACCACTTCTATGTTGAGTCTAAAAAATACAACAGCTTACTGAATATAACAAAAAGAAGCAGACTCACAGATATAAACTAGTTACCAGTGGGGAGAGGGAAAGGCACAGGGGAAATATAGGAGAAACATAGTGGGGAGGGAGAGGTACAAACTATTGGGTATAGATAGGTATATATTGTACAACACAGGGAATCTAGCCATTATTTTGTAATAACTATAAATGGAAATTAGTATTGGGTTATAATCCAATTCTATAATTATAAAAATTGTGTAACTTTTAAAATTTAAATTTATTCCCAATATAAAAATAAAGAAAATACCAAAGAGAGAGATAAGAATATTAGGATTCCAGGAGTAGTTTTGTTATACATTTGTTTGGAGTTTCAGACAGAGAAGCAAGGGAGAATGGGGTCAGAAAGCACTGCAAGACAGAATGGCTGGAAATTATTCAGAATTGATAAAAAAGAAAAAAGATCTCAACAGACTTAAAAAAATAAATATTTCCCCCCAAAAGAAATAGCAATTAAATAAATACGTATACACATACATACATACAAAAAAGGAAGCTAGGAGGTGATCAGACTGACACTGACCAGGGTCACAGAGACAGAAAGAGGTAAGGCTGAACCCAGAAANAAAGCCTGATAAAACATGATAAATACAGCATAATTACCACACTCTCTGCCTGGCATATGAGAAAAAACCTATAAATGAGCCATGCCATGATCTGTGTGCCTTATTATTAGTGAATCTCAGTTTTCATGCTGACATGTTAGACTCCTTTTGTATTATGTAAATCCAGGAAGTAATTATATAAGCTTGGATTAAAACAACTATGCAACTTGTTAAGTTGTATAAGACTTGTGGACTTTGGTAATTTAATAATGCCACTTGTAAAGTTAGGTTACCCCTAATTAAACAAATAAATTCTTGAAAGTTAAAAAAAAGTAAAGCCTGAGAAACTATCACAGCCAAGAGAAGCCTAGGAAAACATAACAGATCAATGTAATGTATACCTGGAACAGGAAAAGGACAAAACTCGGGAAAAACTGAAGAAACACTGGGTAGAGATGAACTTCAAGATAAAAATAAGGCATATATATTGGGTAATCAATCGTGACAGGTACTTCATACTAACGCAAAATGTGAACAACAGGAATCTGGTGTGGGTTGTCCAGGAACTTCCTGTACTGTCTCTACAATAAGACTGTAAATCTAAAGCTGATCAAAAATTTTAAATTTATTTTTAAAAATTAAAAACTGAATTGGAGAACATCCGACTGGTGTCAGAAAGTTATTACTGGGACATACAATCTAATTCAGCCTGAACTCCCAATTAGATATTTCAAGACATCACTTCAGCTTCCTGCCTGGAATTTATTTTATGAACATTTCAAAGTGTCAGAACTATGAAGTAATTGAATTACCCACTTGTACAAATAAGAAAGCCAGAAATAACCAATACAGGTGAGGGTGTGGAGAAAAGGGAACCCTTGTACCCTCTTGGAGAAGGAAATGGCAACCCACTCCAGTATTCTTGCCTGAAGAATCCCATGGACAAGGAGCCTGGTGGGCTACAGTCCACGGGGTCACGAAGAGTCAGATATGACTGAGTGACTAACACTCATACCTTATTGGTGAGAATATAAATTGGTAAAACCACTACAGAAAATAGTAGGTTGGTTTCTCAAAAAACTAAACAGAGAACTACCATATGACCAATTTTACAGAAAGAAAAAAACAAAACCATTAATTCAAAAAGACACACGCACCCCAATGCTCACTGCAGCATTATTTACAATTGCCAAGATATGGAAGCAACCTGCTGCTGCTGCTAAGTCGCTTCAGTCATATCCAACTCTGTGCAACCCCAGAGATGGCAGCCCACCAGGCTCCCCCATCCTTGGGATTCTCCAGGCAAGAATACTGGAGTGGGTTGCCATTTCCTTCTCTGATGCATGAAAGTGAGAAGTGAAAGTGAAGTCGCTCAGTCGTGTCTGACTCCTAGCGACCCCATGGACTGCAGCCTACCAGGCTCCTCCATCCATAGGATTTGCCAGGCAAGAGTACTGGAGTGGGGTGCCATTTCCTTCTCTAATGCATGAAAGTGAAAAGTGAAAGTGAAGTCGCTCAGTCGTGTCTGACTCCTAGCGACCCCATGGACTGCAGCCTTCCAGGCTCCTCCATCCATGGGATTTGCCAGGCAAGAGTACTGGAGTGGGGTGCCATTGCCTTCTCCGATGGAAGCAACCTAAGTGTCCATAAATAGATGAACAGATAAAAAGTGTGATACATATATGTGTGTGCGCGCACACACAGGAATACTACTCAGTAAAAAAAGAAAATGAAATTTTATCGTCTTCAGCATATGGATGGACTTGGACGGCATAATGCTAACTGAAATAAGTCAGAGAAAGACAGATACCGTATGATACCACTTCTATGTTGAGTCTAAAAAATACAACAGCTTACTGAATATAACAAAAAGAAGCAGACTCACAGATATAAACTAGTTACCAGTGGGGAGAGGGAAAGGCACAGGGGAAATATAGGAGAAACATAGTGGGGAGGGAGAGGTACAAACTATTGGGTATAGATAGGTATATATTGTACAACACAGGGAATCTAGCCATTATTTTGTAATAACTATAAATGGAAATTAGTATTGGGTTATAATCCAATTCTATAATTATAAAAATTGTGTAACTTTTAAATTTTAAATTTATTCCCAATATAAAAATAAAGAAAATACCAAAGAGAGAGATAAGAATATTAGGATTCCAGGAGTAGTTTTGTTATGCATTTGTTTGGAGTTTCAGACAGAGAAGCAAGGGAGAATGGGGTCAGAAAGCACTGCAAGACAGAATGGCTGGAAATTATTCAGAATTGATAAAAAAGAAAAAAGATCTCAACAGACTTAAAAAAATAAATATTTCCCCCCAAAAGAAATAGCAATTAAATAAATACGTATACACATACATACATACAAAAAAGGAAGCTAGGAGGTGATCAGACTGACACTGACCAGGGTCACAGAGACAGAAAGAGGTAAGGCTGAACCCAGAAACCAGACTGAGCAGGGCTCTCTCTGTCCCCTGGCTGCCTCTCTGGAGCTGCAGGTATTTCAGAGCCAAGTGTAACTGTACTCAACCTCTAACTCTTGTAACAACCCTTTAGTTCAAAGGACTTACTGGGTCGTAGAGTACCACACACAGAAGGGCATCAGAACTGCAGAAAAAAGGGAAGGCAGAGCATCTGACCTTGGACAGCAATATAGAGATCAAGGAAAGACCTGGTGAAACATTCACGGAAATAAAACTCTCATGAACATGCAAGCCACAGGAGGTGGACAAGTGCACAGTAGCCTAAACGGAACAAACAAATAGATGTCTGCGCAAGGAAAGAACAAAACGTGTGCAATTCATTGTGGTCAAACAACTTCCCAGAAGCTCAGGACTGGCAATGAGCAGGTGCACAGCCATTTCCAAACTGGTAAATCTACAAAAGAGAAATACTCTTTTCACCTGCTCTCATCCCTTCCAAAATCAAGTACAAAGAGCCTTGCACAAGATCATGGCATCCAGTCCCATCACTTCATGGCAAACAGAAGGGGAAAACACAGAAGCAGTGTTGGGCTTCCAAAATCACTGAGGACGGTGGCCGCAGCCATGAAATAAAAAAAATGCCTGCTCCTCGGAAGGAAAGCTAAGACAAACCTAGACAATGTATTAAAAAGATAAACATCACTTTGCCGACAAAAGTCTGTATAGTCAAAGCTACGGTCATGCATGGATGTAAAAGTCAGACCACTGAAGAAGGCTGAGCACCGAAGAACTGATGCTTTCAAACTGAGGTGCTGGAGAAGGCTCTAGAGAGCTCGCAGGACTGCAAGGAGAGCACACCAGTCAGTCCTAAAGGAAAGCAACCCTGAATATTCATTGGAAGTTCTGTTACTGAAGCTGAAGCTGCAATACCTTGGCCACCTAATGCGAAGAGCTGACTCTAGAAAAGACCCTGATGCTGGGAAAGATTAAAGGCAAAAGGAGAAAGGAGCAGCAGAGGATGAGATGGTTGGATACTATCACTAACTCAATGGACATGAATTGGAGCAAACTCTGAGAGATAGCGGAGTACAGAGGAGCCTAGAATGCTACAGTCCATGAGGTCACAAAGAATCAGACACAACTTAGCAAAATGAACCATAACAACACATCAAAGAAAAAAGAGGGCTGGGGTCATGGGCGGCTGGTTGTCTCTCAATCCCAAATATCCTGTGTCTGAGGTATACGCTTTCTATGAAGGAAAAGGGAGAGAAAGATAAACAGACTACAACTTTATTCTCTACCCTCTAAATTGGTTTTTACTATCTTACTAAGCGGTTTAGCTAAACTTTTTAAATGTTTAATGTTTTGACCACAAAAGTACTCTGATATGTATAAGTATAGAGTTTTTGTATGCTACTAAAGTCATTAGCTTAAAACAGACTGTCCTAACTATATGCTGGAGATCTAATCTACAGCATGGTGACTACAGTTAATAATAATGCATTTTATACTTGCAATTTGCTAGATCTTAAGTGTTCTCACCATACACACAGAGGTAAAGACAGGGGATTATGGATGATCATGGGCATCATTTCACAATGTATAGGTATATCAAAATATCAGGCTTTTATGTCTTAAATACATGCAATGATTATTTGTCAATCCTAACTCAATAAAGTTTAAAAAAAACCTCCATTCTCACTGCAAAAATTTAGAAAGTGACTTAAAAGCCTCAAAAGAACAAAATGTCCATAATACCAATGCCAAGTGATAAATTACATGAATATTATACCGAACTCCTTAAAGTCTATGACTTTGACTTAGGTCACATCTGAGCACTTTTGGAACACATTTTTAAAGGCTTTCGATTACTGATTTAATAGTACACCTGCACTTTACAGAGTTCTGAGTTATGCATTTTACGGTATATAGAGTTAGTCACTTCCTGCTAAGGAGACGTGCCCTCTTGCACAATGGCTAACAGCCCCTGAGCGGCGCACACTTGATGCGGACAAACTTACAGGTCGTAGGAGAACTTCCTCTCCAGGTTGGTCTGGTTCTTCTGAAACTGGAGGACCTCCTGTTGCAGCCTGCCATAATTCTTCTGCAGGGCCTTTAACTGGTCTAAACCAAGAGGAACACACGAAATGACTGGGGTCGCCGGCACGGCCATCCTGAGCACAGCAGACACACCAACACCCACCATGGGAACACAAGGGGCCGGGGCACCGAGAGCAAGGAGGGGAAAGAGGAAGCGATGAGGCCAGGGCCCCACCCCAGGAACCTCCCCACCCCGATCCGGGAAGCAGCCCAGAAGGTGTGTGATCCTATAGGAGCCAGCACCCAGATTCCTTCCCACACGTTTCTCCTAAATGTCCTTTTGACCGCCAACCCTTACAACGCATCAGCAGGTCCTACCGCCTGTTTCCCTCCTAGACATCATACACCCTGAACTGCTCACAATGCTGCTCTCAGCAGCTCCATATCCTTCAGTCTGAAAAATCAATTTCGACACCTGGCCAGCAGCCTCTCCTACGTAATCCCTCCAGCCCCCATCCTCAGCCACCAGGCTACCTGCCAGTATCCTTCTCCTGTTATTTGCTCACAGCCCCGTTATTCTCTGAGGCCCCTGTGCACCCAGTCACCCGACCCCCCTGTTTGGGAAACGACAGCTTGCTTTGGGGAAATCCATCAGCCCCATGGCTGCAGCCCGGCTCGTAAAAGCTCTGCAGAAAAAGCAGCAGCTCACTGACCAACAACGAAGTTGGGGGCAGAAGGAAAAAGTGCCACAAAGGTGACACCAGAACAGGCTGAGGGCAGGGACGAGGGCCTGGGACACAGCCCCGGACAGACAGCTGAGCTTCCCCAAGGCCCGTCACCACAGCTCTAGACCTGCAAGGTGCTTGGGGCAGTGGGGAGAGGGCAGACGCGTGTGCTGGCGGGAGTGGTTTAAAATTTTTAAAAAGTGAAAGACACCCGGCACTGCTGATACACACTGCAACATGAACCCACCTCAAAAGCATTTATTTATACGACATGCTTGAAAAGACAAAACTACGGGAGTAGAGAATGTTCCACTGGGTGCCTGAGGCTGAAGTGAAGGTGGCGGGGAGGAATTCCTGGAGTGGGACATGAGCTATGATTTGACTTTATGTCAAAATACACTGAAAGGCACACTAGAAAAGGTGAACTTTATTGTGTATAAATTATACTTCAATAAACCTAACCTAAAAAAAATTTTCGTAGCAAACCAAACGCAGGATGAGGGAATACTTACTCAGCAATAAAAAAGAAATGGACTATTTATTGCAGCCCCAACAGCATGGATGAATTTCAAGATAATTATGCTGAGTCAAAGAAGGTTCACAAAAAAAGGTATATGTCATCTGATACATACAAAATCATAAAAATTACAGACCAATCTAGAGGGACAGAAGGCAGATCAGACAGGGCCTGGGGAGGACTATCAAGGGGCACCAAGAAGCTTCTTGGGGTGATAGACTTGTTCACTGTGTTGATACTGTGGTGGTTTCCTGCAGAGCCACTCATGTCAAAACTGGTGAGATTGCACTTTAAACATGTGCAGGTGCTTCCCTGGTGGTCCAGTGGGCAAGAATCCACCTTCGAATGCAGGGGACGCAGGTTCGATCCCTAGTCGAGGAACTAAGATACCACATGCCACGGGGCAACTAAGTCCATGTGCCACAGCTGAAGAAACCATGCATGCTATAACAAAGATCCAGTGCAGCCAAAATAATTAAATATGTGCAGTTTACTAGACGTAAATCACACCTGACTAAAGCTGTTTAAAATACTAAGTATAAGAAAGGCTGCAGGCTGTATGCCACACTTGAGGACAAACCATCAGGTCATCAACTTTGGGAAACCCTGGCAGTCAACCAACCCATTTAACTTAGTGTAACTCTGCGTTTCCCGTATTAATATTCTTAGAAGCTGGTTTGGAATTACAATTCTAGACCAGCACTGCTGAAAAGAATTATAATATAAGACACACAGATCATTTAAAATTCCCTAGAACCACATTTTTTAAAAGTAAATAAAACCAGGTGAAATTAATTTCAATAATATACTTCATTTAACCCAACAGATTCAAAATATGATCATGGGAACATAGAATTAATGAAAAAAAAAAGAATAAAACATTTTATACTCTTTTTTTTAATATTATGTCTTTGAAACCTGGTGTGTATTTTACAGTTATAGCACATCTCAATTCAGATGTTAAAGAGGAATTGGGACTTCTTGATCTGAATTTAGATTTCATAATATATAGTTAAAATAATACTGGTATAAGCGAGTTGTCCCAAAGATACTTAAGCTTCCCAATAGCTGAGACAAGTATCAGTTTTAACTTTAAATTGCAGAAAAGTAAACAAAAATTAAAACTCCAGTTCTTCTGTCCCATGAGCCACATCACAAATGTTTACTGCCCAAACGAGTCCCACATAGTGGGTCTCAGAGCTACTATTCTGAAGCCCAGTTCTAGATTGACCTTCCCATTTTAGAAGTGGAAACTGAGGCTGAAGGCGCTGAGTTTCCTAACTAGAGGCACAGGCGAGACCAGGGTCAGGTCAAGGATCACAGGACCCAGTGATCCCTTCACCAGGTAGGGAGGCTGCAGCGGACCCTCTGGCGACACCACACAGAGGGGCTCATCCCATCTCCACCTTCTCCCCTGCTGCAGAAGGGCCCAAAGAAAAACAAACTGGCTGCCAAACTGAGTGAGAGCAGCAGAGATATGCAATTAAATTGGGCTGTATCACTTTTATACAAATTTCATGAAGAAAATCTGAATTCAGGATGACCCAATGAAGAGAGCGTACATATATCATATATACATAATATGTATATATATATAAAACAGACGACACACGTATCATGTATATATTTCTTAATGTCACAGAGTAGGAATGTGAAATCTCCTCATAACAGCCTGCAATGTTTTCAGCAACACTGTAAGAGAGTCAAGAGACACAGCTGGCAAAAAGAATAGCGATTACTCAACTGCTCCACCACCACCCATCATTAGGGCTACCTTGGTGGCTCAGTTGGTGAAGAATGTGCCTGCAGTGGAGGAGACCTGGGTTCGATCCCTAGGTCAGCAAAATCCCCTAAAGAAGGGAATGGCTACCCACTCCAGTATTGTTGCCTCTAGAATCCCGCGGACACAGGAGCCTGGCGGGCTACAGTCCATGGCATTGCAAAAAATCGGACATGATTAAGCAACTAACACTTTCACTTTCTACCCATCATCATATTTCGATAAGAGACCCCAGAATAGGATGGACGAAAGGTGGGTTTCCTAACAAACCTGACATCTGGTGTAAAGTGGGGAGTGGAACTCACCTTGCAAGGTTCTGATGAGCCTCTCGCCTGTGGTGATGTTATTCACTAAAACGGCCTGCAAAGAAGATAAACATATAAAATGAAACACTGACAACCCGACAACTTAGAAGAGCCCTGACGGGACGTGACTGCGGGAGAAAGGCTGGGGAGGAGCCCTTGCCCCACCCCCCGGTATGAACTTGGATGCCTGGGGAGGGGCAGCATCGGTGTCCCAGCACCAGCCTGCAGCCCAGGCAAGGGCGGGCGGCTCCTCTGGCTGTCTCCACTCCATGCCTGCAGAAACCGCAAAGCCCCAGTAACTGCAGTCTTTCTCTGGGGGAATCCAGGTACAGTCCGTCTCAACCAGAGTTAACACTGGCTGGGGGCGGGTGTTCAGCAACCACTCCACCTGCCTGATAGTCAAAGCTATGGTTTTTCCAGTAGTCAGGTATGGATGTGAGAGTTGTGCCATAAAAGAGGCTAAGTGGTGAGGAACTGATGCTTTTGAACTATGGTGTTGGAGAAGACTCAACAGTCCCTGGATTGCAAGGAGATGAAACCAGTCAATCCTAAGGGAAATCAACCCTGAATACTCATCGGAAGGACTGATGCCTGAAGCATCAATACTTTGGCCACCTGATATGAAGAGCCGACTCACTGGAAAAGACTCTGATGCTGGGAAAGACTGAAGGCAAAAGGAGAAGAAGGCAGCAGAGGATGAGATAGCATCATCAATTCAATGGACATGAATTGAGCCAACTCCGGGAGGTAGTGAAGGACAGGGAGGCCTGGCGTGCTACAGTCCATGAGATTGCAAAGAATCGGACACCACTGAACAACAGAACCACCACCACCAGCTGTAAAGTCTCCTGATCCTTTCTAACTTCCAACTTTCCTCGTCCAGGTGGCCCCAGGACGCGCCTCACCCTCAGCCCTGTGACCCTCACCCAGCTGTGTGAGGAGGCAAAACACAATCCCACTGAGGGAGATAGGAAACTGAGGCACAGGTGGCTTTAGAGACTCGATGTCACGTGGCCTTCTCAACAGCAAACAGGCAGAGCCCAAGTCCGAGGTTGGCAGGCCTGCCCCAAAGATGAAGCTCCTCCTGACTGCATGCCTGCCAAACCAGGATCTGACCCCAGCAGGACTGCGATCCAGAGACAAATGGGGATCCGAACCCCAGCAGGACAGTGATCTAGTGACTGTACGCGGTGCTGTACCCTGAAGGAGAGGTGACATCAAACACCAGTCTGCATCACACAGGTAAGTGATGTTCTGTACACAGAGCTAAGTACTGGGCCACAACATGAAAGTTGCTGTGTCATAATCAACAAAGTTTGTCGACTGGCTGGTCTGCCCCACTCCTGGGTAAAGGAGGACAACAATGCCCTCCCAGCCCCCTCCCTTGCTTCCATTTCCTGCTGGATCTCTCTGTCCAGCTCTCAGTCTTTGTCCTGGACTGGGTTTTCTAGAGGAAGGTGTTTATGAAAACAGGGATGCACACCTAGAAACAAAATCTGGCATTTATTTCAGGAGGTCTGGCACAACAGGAAGCAAGTCACAGTGATACCATCTGTACAATTAATCTCTCAGAGGGAACATCCACGGCCCATGGCCTTCCGTATGGGCCAGCGGGGAGTCATATTCACACAGCTCACAGCTCCTGCTACTCTCAGGAAAGGCTCGCACATGTTCTACTAGAACGGCAAAAGATGGCCCAAGACCCAGCAGTCCCACGTCGGGATATATGCTCAGAAGAATACAAAGCAGGATCTTGAAGAGATATCTGCATCCATGTTCACAGCAGCGTCACTCACAACAGTCACGAACTGAAGCAACATAGGATCCCTCAGTGGGTGAATAGATAAAGGAAATGCAACATACACAAACAATGGAACAGTACACGCCTTTAAAAAGAAAGAATGTCACGTGCTACAACATGCGTGAACCTTTGAGGACATGCTAAGCCCATGACTAAGTACAGACACTATGGAGAACAGCATGGAAATTTCTTTAAAAACTAGAAACAGAAATACCATACAACCTAGCAATCCCACTCATGGGCATGTATCTGGAGAAAACTATAATTCAAAAAGATATATGCATTCCATTACACACTGTAGTACTATTTACCTTACCAGGACATGGAAGCAGCCTAAACGTCTATCAACAGAGCAATGGATAAAAAAGATGTGATACCCACACACAACGTAGTATCACTCAGCAATAAAGGGGAACAAAGTAATGCCATTTGCAGCAACCTGGATGGACCTAGAGACTGATATTGAGTGAAGTAAATCAGACAAATATCATACGATATGGCTTTTACGTAGAATCTAGAAAAGAGGTGCTGATTTTCAGTTGCTGAGTCATGTCTGACTCCTTGTGACCCAATGGACCGCAGCACACCAGGTTCCCCTTCTCCCAGTCCTTCACTATCGCCCAGAGTTTGCTCAGACTCACATCCATCGCGTCAGTGATGCTATCCAACCATTTCATTCTCTGCCACCCCTTTCCCACGTCTTCAAGCTTTCCAAGCATCAAGGTCTTTTCCAATGAGTCAGCTCTTCACATCATGTGGCCAAAAGCATACGGAGGGATAAACTGGGAGACTGGGACTGATATATACACACTACTATATACAAAACGGATAACAAGAACCTGCTCTACAGCCGAGGGAACTCCACTCAATACTCTGTAATGGCTTATGTGGAAAACATGTAATGGCTTATGTGGATATATGTGTATGTATAACTGATTCACATTACTGTACACCTAAAACTAACACAATGTTGTAAATTTTAAAAAAATTTTAAGAAAAAAATGAAAAATGTGGCACATACATACAATGGAATAGTACACTACACAGCCTTTAAAAAGAATGTTACATGTCACAATGTAGGTGAACTTGAGGACATCATGCTAAGCTAATCCAAAAAGGGCAAGCACTGTATGATTCTATTTATATGCACAGGGTCTAAAGCAGACAAAATCATCAAAACATAAAGCAGAAAGGTGGCTGCCAAGGGCAAAGGGTGGGGTAGGTTGGACAGACCAGTGCTGCAAGATGAAAAAGTTCCAGTATTTCCTGCACAACAATGTGAATATATTGAATATAGCTGAATTGCACCCTTAAATCTCTACCTTGTATAGGTAACAAACCACCTTCCCTCTGAATATCAGTGATGAAAGAGGACAGAAAAAGAAAATGGGCACTTAAATGATTATATGCTGATAATCTCGAAAGACAACCTCCTGGGCAAATCATTTCTACATCAATTACGGCAATCTGACTCGTCCCTTCTCCACTCATTACCCTTCGGTTCAGTTCAGTCGCTCAGTCGTGTCTGACTCTTTGCGACCCCATGAATTGCCACACACCAGGCCTCCCTGTCCATCACCAACTCCCAGAGTTCATGCAAATTCATGTCCATCGAGTCGGGGATTCCATCCAGCCATCTCATCTTCTGTCGTCCCTTTCTCCTCCTGCCCCAAATCCCTCCCAGCATCAGGGTCTTTTCCAAAGAGTCAACTCTTCGCATAAGGTGGCCAAAGTATTGGAGTTTCAGCATCAGCATCAGTCCTTCCAATGAACACCCAGGACTGATCTCCTTTAGGATGGACTGGTTGGATCTCCTTGCAGTCCAAGGGACTCTCAAGAGTCTTCACCAACACCACCGTTCAAAAGCATCAATTCTTCGGTGCTCAGTTTTCTTCACAGTCCAACTCTCACATCCATACATGACCACAGGAAAAACCATAGCCTTGACTAGATGGACCTTTGTTGGCAAAGTAATGTCTCTGCTTTTGAATATGCTATCTAGGTTGGTCACAACTTTCCTTCCAAGGAGTAAGCGTCTTTTAATTTCATGGCTGCAATCACCATCTGCAGTGATTTTGGAGCCCCCCAAAATAAAGTCTGACACTGTTTCCACTGTTTCCCATCTATTTGCCATCAAGTGATGGATTGAATGCCATGATCTTTGTTTTTTGAATGTTGAGTCTTAAGCCAGCTTTTTCACTCCCCTCTTCCACGTTCATCAACAGGCTCTTTAGTTCCTCTTCACTTTCTGCCATAAGGTTGGTGTCATCTGCAGGAAAAACCATAGCCTTGACTAGATGGACCTTTGTTGGCAAAGTAATGTCTCTGCTTTTGAATATGCTATCTAGGTTGGTCACAACTTTCCTTCCAAGGAGTAAGTGTCTTTTAATTTCACGAGTGCAGTCACCATCTGCCGTGATTTTGGAACTACCAAAAATAAAGGCAGCCACTGTTTCCATTGTTTCCCCATCTACTTGCCATGAGGTGATGGGACCAGGTGCCATGATCTTCGTTTTCTGAATGTTGAGCTTTAAGCCAACTTTTTCACTCTCCTCTTTCACTTTCATCAAGAGGCTCTTTAGTTCTTCACCTTCTGCCATAAGGGTGTGGGTATCTGCACATCTGAGCTTATTGATATTTCTCCCAGCAATCTTGATTCCGGCTTGAGCTTCCTCCAGCCCAGAGTTTCTCATGATGTACTCTGCATATAAGTTAAATAAGCAAGGTGACCATATACAGCCTTGAGGTATTCTTTTTCCTACTTGGAACCAGTCTATTGTTCCATGTCCAGTTCTAACTGTTGCTTCCTGACCTGCATACAGGTTTCTCAAGAGGCAGGTCAGGTGGTCTGGTATTCCCATCTCTTTCAGAATTTCCCACAGTACTTGTGAGCAGTACTTCTGTATTTCTCCATCTTCCATGAATCACTTTTAAAGAGTACAAGATTTTCATTTCTGTAAGATGTCTCTTACAGAGACAAACTTCAGTGCATATAAGGGGAAGAGAGAAATAATGTGCCCCTCTCCTTGCACCACATGAGAAGTTACAGGAAATGAAACCATCTCACTCTTGACGCTGCCAAACCAGTCTGGCAGGTTTCTCCACCATAAAGCCATGACTGTCCCTTTGTAATTCCTAAGTATCTGGCACTTCATCAAATCTCCCCCTTTCTGCTGTATCATCATTCACTGATGACTCTCATCAGAATAAGCATGATGATGTTTGTTAAATGGTGATTTTTTTATTCCATCATTTTTTCTTCAGTTTTCAATAAACAGTCTAAACAGAAATTTCTTTCTCCTTTATTTATTTCATATGAACTCATGGATTCCTATTTTATTCAATGAATTGTAATCCATTATTACCATATGTATTTATATTGTCTGGGCCCATGCATTTCTATTTTGCTTCATTAATTGTAATCAGTTACTATTATCATTAATTTCATGCACAAGTTATCCCAAATTTGGGCATCTCCAGGTTCCAAGATTCATGCCCACCAGCCCCTACCACTTCCACAGGAGAGAATGGGAAGCCCATGGGCCTGCTGGTGCAAGTGAAGTTCACAGGCATCTGAGCTGCTACAGCAGCAGTGCCCCATGGGTTCCCAGCTGGTGCAGGGAGAGAGAAGCGGGAAGCATTTCCCTGATAGTGGCTTGGACCTCTCCACTTGTCATCAGGCACCACTGAGGAGCTCCTGTGCAAGCTGGGCAAGCAGTGAGACATCCTGATGCTGATGGGGGTGAAGATGAAGAATGTGAAGGGCAGCATCCTCACCGGTATCTCAAGAGCTCAGTGAGAAGGATCACCTGCTGACCATTGGCTGTGTGTGTGCTCAGTCATGTCCGACTCTTTGTGACCCTTTGGACTGTAACCTGCCAGGCACCTCTGTCTATGGGATTTTTCAGGCAAGAATATTGGAGCAGGTTGCCTTTTCCTACTCCAGGGGATCTTCCTGACCCAGGGATTGAACCCACGTCTCCTGTGTCTCTTGCATTGCAGGTGGACTCTTTACCACTGAGCCATCGTGCAAGTCTTGCTGCCCATGGCTATCATTTGCAAAAAGTGACAGAATGTGAACAAGTTCCCTTTTGGCCTTTGGGACTCCCAGACCCCTGCCGGCTTAGAAGAGACCTCGGGCCACTGCTGTTGAACTCCCTTAGACCTCTGGGGCACTGTTTGACAGTACTGAGGCTTAGGGCAGTTGGACCCTTATGCTGGTGACTTGGCCCCCTCTCTTGTCACCTCCTGAAGCAAGGTCCTGAAGTCTGGGACCTCAGACTCTGCACTGGTGACACCAGCAATTATGACTTTATCTACCTTTCCCCACTTTCACCCCCACCCCACCCCCCAAGTTTATACTGCATGTTCTGGAAAAGCAGAAGCTTCAGAATTACTTAACTTGAAACTAATCCCCTACAGATACAGACAGGATGCCCACGACTAGAGATTTGGGCAGACAACACTCTGAGTTTGGCCAGCAATCAGAGACAACTCTTTTGTGTGTAGTGATCAGAGATCCAAGTAACAATTTCTCCTACTTTTTGTGCCTCCCCCCCACCCCACCCCCACCTCGAAGCAGTTTCCTGGGGAACTGGCAGATCTCTGCTTCTTCCTCCTAGGACCTCCCTCTCAGAAGGCCATTTTTAGGGAGATCTTGGAGATTTGTTTATGAGGATCCAGCTTGCCAGGAACTTAGGTATATGCTGTTATGTTTGCTACAGATTCTACTTTCTGTACAGTTAGTCAGATTAAAGTTCTCACTGTGTGTTTGNAAAAAAAAGTCCTTATTAGAATTTGCAACTGCCTGAGGGTTTAAGAATTGCTGCAACTTGATATATCTGAAGATATTTCTGTCTCCCATGTGACTTCATTCTTCCAAAGAAAATATATTTTAGTTATCTCCCCCAACCTACTTCCTGATGCATGGAAAAACAGTCTCCATTTAAGTAAATGAGAAAAGGATCATAAAACTCCACTGAGAGCTTTATGTATGCAGTTTTATATTTACTAAAGATCTTGTTGAATCATTTTCAGGAGAACTATGAAAATGCTTTTAGTTTTTTGAGGTATTCAAAATAAAGGGAAAAAAATCACCAGCATTAAACAAAATTATGTTTAAATTAATTACATATCGCACCCTAAACAGCCCAGATGATTTCGCATTTTGGTAAAGAGTGACTTTAGGGGAGCTGGACTTTCTCGTCTGTATGACCTGTTTCCTCGGAATTCTGAGCAGCAGACAAGGAGGCAGTAAGTGCCACCAAAATTCAATTAGACACTAGCTCAGAAGGCCTTGGAATGAATCGCCCATAAATGAACGTATCATAGCCATTCTATTCCAGAAACAAGTATAACTGATCAACCTATTTCTCCATTAGATTTCCAAGAAAATAAACTCAACATTCTATAGTAAATTTTCAAAGCAATAAATCTACAACAGCTTACCATGTTCTGAAAACCCGAAACACACAGACTAGGACGGTGACAGTTAAAGAATCAAACAAAAGGAAAATAACAAGCATTGACAAGGATGTGGAGAAACTGGAAACCTCCCAGCCAGTTGATGAGAATGTACAATGGTGAAGTCGCTGCAGAAAATAATTTGGCAGCTCCTCAAAAAGCTAAACAGGGGCTTCCCCGGTGGCTCAGTGGTAAAGAACCTACCTGCAACGCAGGAGGCTTGGCAAGAGATGCGAGTATGATCTCTGGGTTGGAAAGATCCCCTGAAGAAGGGAATGGCTACCCGCTCCAGTATTCTTGCCTGGAGAATCCCATGGACAGAGGAGCCTGGTGGGCTTCAGTCCATGGGGTCACAGAGAGTCAGACACGACTGAGCACAGCACACAGCTGCAACTAGAGATAAGCCTGCACCATAATGAACATACAGCACAGACAAAAGTAAATAAATAAAACTGGGGGAGGGGGGAGCTAAATAGTTATTATACAACCCAGAAATTCTACTCCTAGGTATATGACCCATGGACTCTGTCCATGGAGTTCTCCAGGCAAGAATACTGTAGTGGGTTGCCATCCCCTTCTCCAGCAGATCTTCCTGACTCAGGGATCGAACCTGCGTTTCCTGCATTGTAGGCAGATTCTATACCACCATCTGAGCTACCAGGGAAGCCCAGGTATATACCCAAGAGAACTGAAAACACATGTCTACACAAAAATTGTCCACAAATGTTCACAGCAGAATTGTTCTTAACGGCCAAAAACATGGCAACAGTCCAAATGTCCGAGTGATGAATTAATAAATAAAAGTGGTCTATCCACATAATGGAATAGTATTCACTCATAAAAAGAAATGAAGGAACTTCCCTGGTGGGCCAGTGGCTAAGGCGTGCACTCCCAATGCAGGGGGCCTGGGTTCACTCTCTGGTCAGGGAACTGGATCCCACGCACCACAAGTAAGACCCGGCGCAGCCAAGTAAATAAACAAAGAGGTAGTTTTAAAAGAAAGAAAGAAGTAGTGACACGCGATAAAACGTCATATGCCCAGAAGAGGCACACCCACAGAGGAAGAAGGTAAATGGGCGGTTACTGGAGAGCTGGAAGGAGGAGGGAGGAAGGGCTGGAGAGTAACAGTCCCCAGGCCCACATTCCTGCTTGGAGTGATAAAAACGTTCTGCAATTAGAGTTTTTGCACATTAGTACACTTGCACAACACTGTGCATATACTAAAAACCACTGACCTGTACACGTTAAAACGATTAAAAGGTATGTGCTTTATGTTATGTGAATCTATCCCATTTAAAAGAAATAGATGAAATTAAATATTAACATTTAATCTAAATATAGCCGAATGGTCATTTCAAGATGTAATCAACATAAGAGTATTGATAAGATATTTTACTTTTTTTCTTTTACTTTAACACATTTTTACGCTTAAAGGGCATCTCACTTGGGACTTCTCAGTTCTCAGCAGCCACCTGTCCGTGGAGACAGCACAGTCCCTGAGCAGTAAGAGGGGAGGAGAGAGAGCGCCAGCATCAGGTAAGTGCCAGTTAGTGATTATTTATTTACAGCATCTTGATAGGATTGCACACTCACACCAGCACCATTCACCACCACAACAGACAAGCTGCCGCCCAGACACTTCAAGCTTATGGTGGCTGTGGGCCAAATGCTGGTCCTCTGAACACACATGTTCTCAGCGAAACCACGACACAGTGAGGTGACATGTCCAGTCCAAAACCCTACAGCTGACGTAAGCCATTGCTGTGATTTAAAGTATCACGTGCAGAAATGTGAACACTGGCTGAATATCTGATACTAAGAAATTATTGGGAGTTTTGGTTAGGGTAGTTATGAGAAAGAGATGATCCCACATTTTAGAGATACATGTTGAAACAAGAATGATTCAAACAGCATGAGGTACAGTCACTGAATCTTGATGTTGGACACTGAGAGTCCATTAGATCACTCTCTCTACTTTTTCATATTTAAACTTTCTATGATTAGTCTACACACAGTACACACTAAGATTAGTCACTAAGTCATGTCCAGCTCTTTGGGACCCCATGGACTGTTGCAGGTCAGGCTTCCCTGTTCTTCACTGTTTCCCATATTTGCTCAAACTCATGTCCACTGAGTCAGTGATGCTATCTAACCATCTCATCCTCTGTCGCCCCTTTCTCCTGCCTGCAATCTTTCCTAGCATCAGGGTCTTTTCCAATGAGTCTGTTCTCATCAGGTGGCCAAAGTACTGGAGTTTCAGCNCACTGTTTCCCATATTTGCTCAAACTCATGTCCACTGAGTCAGTGATGCTATCTAACCATCTCATCCTCTGTCGCCCCTTTCTCCTGCCTGCAATCTTTCCTAGCATCAGGGTCTTTTCCAATGAGTCTGTTCTCATCAGGTGGCCAAAGTACTGGAGTTTCAGCTTCAGCATCAGCCCTTCTCGTGGCACTGCCAATAACTAAAATTGAAAAGCAAAGAGCAAATCCTTTTTCAAACTTTTTAAGTACAAGGCTGGTTTTAGTGGAAAAGAAAGATGAGTTAGATGATGGTGAGATGAAATTTTTTTTTTTGCCACGCCTCACAGCTTGCAGCATCTTAGTTCTCTGACCAGGGATTGAACCCAGGCCATCACAGTGAAAGTTCCTAGTCCTAACTACTGGACCATCAAAAAATCCTGGAACTTTCGTTTTCTGAGTGGAATCTAGAGAGGTTCAAGACCTTTTAAAGGTATAGATACTTCCTGTTTGTTACTTCTTACCTGTGGCCCTCTGTATCCAAGGGTGCCACACCCGCAATTGGTTGAACCCAGGACATGAGGGCTAGCTGCATGCAGCCACTCGATACATACAGCCTGAGCACTGAGGAGGTTGGCATCCATGGGGTGTGTGAGAACCAAACCCCCATGGACACCCAGGGACAAATCAAATTTCACTCCCCCAACTGAGCTGTCTTATCATGGTATATACAGCTCTGCCAACAATTTACCAGCTATCATAAGGGTTTCTGAGGTGCATAAAGGGATAAAAGAGAGGAACATGAAAGAAATAAGTACAGAGATTGAGAGCAACAGAAGGAAAACGGGGGAGGGTAGTAATTTTTTTTTTAAGAAAATAAAAATATGTGGAAGGAGATGGAAGGTTCTGTGGATTCCGGTTTCAGGTATGCTACAAATCTGCTTTATCTGCGGCCACCTCACGTAACTTCTCCTGGCCCAGCTTCCACAACTGGAACCTACCAGATGGACCTGCAACACTTAATGGGGGCACGCCATGCACACACGAAGGGGGGCAATTCTCTACTTTACAGGGTCTCTACATGGCGGCACGTTCAGCAGCCCTGCCCCCCACCCCTCCCCAAACCGGACCCTCACCCCTGCAGTGTGCGTCACCAACCAAAAAGAGCCCTGCCCCCTACATTTCCCAATGGCCCAGCGTAGAGGCCGGAGGGTTCACCAGTGAAGCCATTCTTCTCTGCAGATGAAATCTTCCACAGCCAGGCCCATATGAAAAGGGAGTGACTCAGCCTACCTGGACCCCACCTCTCCACCACAGGCCTCTGCCGAAAACCACAGCCCAGAGAGGCTAAATGACAGCGGGCAGGAAGCAAGCACCAGCAGGAGGATGCACTTCCCCCTGAGCGAGGCATGAAGAGAAGCTGCCCAGAGAAACTGCCGACTAACTAAGGGAGACGGATACTCATCCACAGCTCACGCACATCCAGAGGAGGCAGGGCCACTGAAAAGCAGGCTGTCTTCCCACCCAGGGACCACTGAAGGACCCCAGGACTCAGCACACCCGATCCGCCTGCGCAACGTGGGGTCTGCACACCGCTGCCCCGGCTCCCCCATCAGTGGGGACAAGGCCAAGCAGGGCCCCCCAAAAAAGACATGAGGGAGACAGGGCCAGGTGTGCAGGGGCAGGTGGGCAGCAGAAGGCGGCTGAGTCCAGACCACAGGGAAGAGCTGAGAGACAGATGGCCACAAGGACTGAGGTCAAGACCTACTCTTGGGAGCTTAAGAGGCCCAGGACCCTACACAGTATGAGAACTTGGGTTAGTCAAGGTCCAGAGTGGTTCAAGGGCACATGAGTAAGAGCTAAGTGAGCGTACAGGTGTGCGTGCGGGAGAAGTGGTATAAGAACGTGAGTGTGCTGAGAGAAATAAGCCAGACACCAAGGCACGAACACTGTGAGATCCCACTGAGGGGGCGCTGTGAGCAGTCGAGTCCACAGATACAGAAGGCAGGACCACAGATGCCACACCGGCTGGGGGGACACAGAGGCCCAGCTTCACACGGACACCACTTCCGGTGGGAAGATGAGAACGCTCTGGAGTGGGCTGGTGGTGACAGTCGCATAATGATGTGAATGTACTTGATGCCAATGAACTGCACACTGAAAATCGTTAAAATGATTGTTTTTATATTAAGTACAAGGCAAACCACTCCAGTATCTTGCCTGGGAAATCCCATGGACAGAGGAGCCTGGCAGGCTACAGCCCACAGAGGTCCAAAGAGCTGGACAAGACTGAGCAATGAACACTTTCACTTTTTGTTTCAAAGCAGGACAAATGGCTAGACTTCTTGACATTTGTTGCCTCCTTTTCAAGAGACAGAATCTTCCACAGGAAGCAACTCATAAGAAGCCACCGCTGCTATGACTGAAGGGAGCAGCCCTCACCTCAGGTCCAAACACCACACAGGAACAAGAGCCACACGGCCTGGGGCTCTCACCACCCAACGAAAACCTCTACTATGCATCACTTACATCTGTACAAAGCAAACAGTATTTCACTGGGTGCTTGTGTGAGGATTATCTGTAGCCAGACAAATGTGGTGGTTTAAAAATAACCCCTCAAGCTCCTGACATTGCCCCCAGAATGGAGTCTAACTTCTACCCCTTCCACCTGGTCTGGCCTTAGTGACTTGCTCCTAACGAATGTATAGGAAGTGACCCTGCACACTTCTGAGGCCTGGCCAGTGAAAGGTGTAGGGGGTTGATTAGTGTAACCCCAAATGTATGTCCACCCAGAACATGGCAACAACCTGTTAACAAGCTCATTTAGAATCAGGGTCTGAACAGATGTAAGTCAGTTGTAATAATGTCGGGGGGAGGGGGGCAGCGGGGGAGTGGGCCCCAAATCAGAATGACTAAAGAGAAGAGGTGAAGAGACAGACACAGAGGGAAGATGGAGGCCAAGACTGGAGTGGCGTGTCTGCAGGTCAAGAGATGCCCAAATCTGCCAGCAAACACAGAAGCTACGAGCGCCAAGGCTCCACAGAGCCTTCGAGGGAGCATGGCCCTGCTGACACCCTGATTTTGGACCTGGAGCCTCCAGGACAATGAAGGAATAAATTTTCATTTTAAGGCATCCAGTTCATGGTATTTGTCTTGGCAGCTCTGGGAAACTCCTGCAAAAGATTATAGCTTCCTCCCCTTCATTGCTGGAATCCTCACCCTGGGAGCCCAGCCTCCGTGCTTCAAGGAATCCCCCAGCCATGTGCAAAGTCATGTGTAGGTGCCGTGACCTCACAAGACCCCTCTGAAGTCTCAGTTCCCTGACACATGAGTTAAGGAACGTTCAGGCGACTCCACCTCAAGCCTTCAAAGCCCCCAGATGTAGAGTGTGGAGTAGAACAAGCTGTTCCCTCTAGGCCCTCCCAAAGTGCAGGTTGTGAACAAAATAAATGTCTGTCATGGTTTTAAACCACTGTGTTTGGGGGCAATTTGTTATCCAACAATAAATAACAGGACAACACATATACATATAATCATGTTCACCTGACTCAAAAACATGGTCCCTTATGCCAATCAGATGTCAAGGCATTCTACAAAGGTCCCTTCAGCAAATATTTATGAAGACTCCCCTTTTCTGGAAGTATATCCCTGCCTTCCTTCCTAGGGGAAGCTCACCTCAACATTCCTAAGATAACAATGCAGAATAAGCCAAGAGTTCCTGGGTCCCTTTAAATAGTATGCAAAAACTAGGAGTGTTCAAACACATTTACCATTTAAAGAAGCCACCTTATCTACAATTTTCATGGCACATTACATTAAAAAGTTTGAACATAATCATAATTTATAAATGCTACAAATAGATGGGGAAGCACTGGAAATGGTGACAGACTTTATTTTGAGGGGCTTCAAAATCACTGCAGCCAACAAATAAAAAGATACTTACTCCTTGGAAGAAAAGTTATGACCAACCTAGACAGCATATTAAAAAACAGAGACATTATTTTGCCAACAAAGGTCCATCTAGTCAAGGCTGTGGTTTTTCTAGTAGTCATATATGGATGTGAGAGCAGGACTATAAAGAAGGCTGAGTGCTGAAGAATCAATGCTTTTGAACTGTGGTGTTGGAGAAGACTCTTGAGAATCCCTTGGACTGTAAGGAAATCCAACCAATCCATCCTAAAGGAAATCAGTCTTAAATATTCATTGGAAGGACTGATGTTGAAGCTGAAACTCTAATATTTGGCCACCTGATGTGAAGAACTGACTCATGTGAAGAGACCCTAATGCTAGTTGATTGAAGGCAGAAAGAGAAGGGTTAACAGAGGATGAGATAGTTGGATGGCATCATCAACTCAATGGACATGAGTCTGAGTAGGCTCCGGGAGTTGGTGATGGACAGGGAGGCTTGGCATGCTGCAGTCCATGGGGTCACAAAGAGTTGGACACAACTGAGCTACTGAACTGAACTGAAAGTGTAGTATTTTTTTAAAGGTTCTCAGTGGTTAATTGCCAATGATGGAATTACAGTTGATTTTTATTTTTATTTTTTCATAATTGTCTTTTAAAATATTTTTTATATTTTCATAATTCCCAACCCAGGGATTGAACCCTGGTCTCCTGCACTGCAGGCAGGTTCTTCACTGCTGAGCCACCAGGGAAACCTAATTGTCTATAATAAAAATATTTTGATAATTAAGAAAAAGACAACTTCTTTGAAAGTTACTGAAGGCTGACATATACAATCATTTCTTGTTTTAAAACAAAGCTGAATATCCCTACTAATAATATACAACTCAGGAAATGAGCTTCTACCCAGTTATATAAATACACATGAACTTGTGCAATTGCATTTGTGCAATCAAACTGAATTAACCACACCTATTCACGCAACAGGAATGCAGAAAGGAAAGAAAATGAAAATGACAATCCAATCTCAAAGGATCAGCTGAAGTCTCATTGGAAGTATTTACTATCAACCAATCAGAGTCTGTGGGATTTGGTTCAAATCATCAAGGCAGAGAACCTGACTGACCAGCCGCAGCCCTGGGAATGGGCACACTTCACTGACCCAGGCTCCTCCCTGCTCCCAAGAGCCCATGGCTCATGAAAATGGAACAAGCCAGGAAAGCGCAGAAGGAAAAAGTAACAGGACCACACTGGTGAGCAAGGCAGAAACAGATAATAAAAATGCAATAACACCACCCAGCAACTCAGCTTTTAAGTTCACCTCTAAAACTCTTTCGACCCACAATGACAAATCTGATACAGTGCAAACATTCACATATGTATTATCTTTAATATATACACCGACACAATGGTTTCACCAAAGAATATAAAACAATATAATATTACTCTAACATTTTAAAAATTTTTATGTGGGTCATAACCAGCAAATTATTACTCCCAGCTCATTAATGGGGCCCCAAACTGTAGTCAGAAATGTACTGCAAGCTTAGAGAAACTCACACGTGTCAAGGGAGCCCTGCAGCAGCAGCTAGTTCTCTGCAACAGCCAATACTAGAAACAACCGATGGGCCCAGTGCGGAGGGTAGGTAAACTGCAGTACATTTATACAGAGAAATAGGGCACAGTGGTGATAATGGATAAACTAGATCCATATACCAGTAGCCCCTTCATGCATCACAGCCACGTCACACTGAAGACCATGAACCATGCCATGCAGGGCCACCAAGATGGACAGGTTACAGTGGAGAGTGCCAACAAAACGTGGTCCACTGGAGGAGGGAATGGCAAACCACTCCAGTATTTCTGCTTCAAGAACTCCATGAATAGTATGAGAAGGCAAAAAGATATGACACCAGAAGGTGAGCCCCCCAGGTCAGAAGGTATCCATATGCTACTGGGGCAGAGTGGAGAGCGACTGCTAATAGCTCCAGAAAGAATGAAGTGGCTGGACCAAAGCGGAAACGATGTTCAGTTGTGGATGTGACTGGTGGTGAACGTCAAGACTGAAGCTGTAAAGAACAACACTGCATAGGAACCTGGAATGTTAGGTCCATGAAACAAGGTAAATTGGACATGGTCAAGCAAGAGACAGCAAGAGTGATCATTGACATCTTAGGGATCAGTGAACTAAAATGGATGGAAAAGGCGAATGTAATTCAATTGACCATTATTATCTATTAGTGTGGGTAAAAATCCCTTAGAAGAAATGGAGTAGCCCTCATAATCAATTAAAGAGTCTGAAATACAGTACTTGAGTACAATCTCAAAAATGACAGAATGATCTGAGTTCATTTCCAAGGCAAACCATTCAACGTTACAGTAATCCAAATCTATGCCCCAACCATAAATTCAAAAGAAGCTGAAGCTGACTGCTTCCATGAAGACCTTTAAGACCTCTTGGAACTAACACACACAAAAAAAACATGTCCCTTTCATCACAGGAGACTGGAATGCAAAAATAGAAGAGATACCTGGAGTAACAAGCAAGTTTGGCATGGACTACAAAATGAAGCAGGGCAAAGACTAACAGAGTTTTGCCAAAGTACATACTGGTCACAGCAAACAGGCTCTTTCAACAACAAGAGATGACACTACACGTGGATATCACCAAAATCAGATTGATTATATTCTTTGCAGCCAAAGATGGAGAAGCTCTATAAAGTAAACAAAAACAAGACTTGGAGCTGACTGTGGCTCAGATCATGAGCTTCTTATTGCAAAATTCACACTTAAATTGAACAAAGAAGGGAAAGCCACTAGACCATTCAGGTATGACCTAAAGCAAATTCTTTATAATTATACAATGTAAGTGACAAACTGATCCAAGGTATTAGATCTGGTAGACAGAGTGCTTGAGGAACTATGGATGGAAGTTTGTTAACACTGTACAGGAGGTGGTGACCAAAACCATCCCAAAGGAAAAGAAAAGCAAGAAGGCAAAGTGGTTGTCTAAGGAGGCTTTACAAAGACGAAAGAAGACAAGTGAAAAGCAAGGGAGAAAGGCAAAGATATACCCAACTGAATACAGAGTTCCAGAGAATAGCAAGGAGAGATAAGAAGGCCTTCTTAAATGAACAATGAATAGATAGAGGAAAACAACAGAATGGAAAGACCAGAGATTTCTTCAAAAAAACCAGCGTTATCAAGGAAACATTTCCTACAAGGATGTGCACAATAAAAGGCAGAAACAGTAAGGACCTAACAAAAGCAGAAGAGAGTGAGAAAAAGTGGCAAGAATACACAGAAGAACTATACCAAAAAAAAAGTCTTAATGACCCAGATAACCACAATGGTGTGGTCACTCACCTACAGCTAGACATACTAGAGTGTGGACCTTAGGAAGCACTGCTATCAATAAAGCTAGTGGAGGTCACAGAATTCCAACTGAGTTTTTAAAATCCTAAAAGATGCCACTGTATGAAAGTGCTGCACTCAATATGCCAGCAAATTTGGAAGACTCAGCAGTGGCCACAGGACTGGAAAAGGTCAGTTTTCATTCCAATCCCAAAGAAGGGCAATGCCAAAGAATGTTCAAAAAGAAAAAATACATATATACAGAAGGCCAGAGGCTCAGAGTAAAAGGTAATTCTTCCTAAGGAAAAAAAAAAGTCAGATTTTTAGGTAGTAACAGACACACACAGGGGTGGAGAGGCAGGCAGAGAGATACACAAAACATTCTTTTTCCTCCCTCCCTGTAGAAGGGAAACCTTGCTGTGGCTGGTTTGGTCAGGCACTGACGAACCACTAAAGCAGCACAGTCCTTCCCACCTTGCTCGGTGCAGGCCAGACCTGATGGGGCAAAACTCTGGTCTCTGCCGGGTCCCCTTTCCCAGTACAACACTCCCCAGGGCCCAGCAACATGCCTCCTTCCTAAGCCAGCAGAGGCCCGGCTGTCAGAGACCACTCCACATACCCTGAAAAATCCCACGTGGAGCTTCTGCCAACTTCATCCCTTAAGAATAAACCCTATTTCCTCCCAAAATGTACTTCAAGAGGTTAAGCATGTGAGAAACAGCAAGGTCCTATTCTATGCAGCTGAAGAGGATTTCGGGAGCACACACAGTGTCACCCACATATGAGAAAAATGAGGAAGCACCTTCCTACCACAGCATAAAAACTGGAACAAGTCAGAGAAGAAACAGATAGTTGTGACTATAAGAAAGTACTCTTCAGATTTTTTTTTTTTAAGTATTTCTCACCCTTCAAACCAGTCACATAGGAAAAGTCTGAGGCCCTGTCTAGAAAGGATTCATTATCTGGTAACTAGTAGGACTTTATATAAATTTGGCTCATGCTAATCCATGTGCTTCTCTCTGTGAAATGCTTGATTTACTGGAAGGCAGCCATATTTTAAGACACATTATCTTGAAAGCGGACTTAATTTTAGTAGAAATTAGTAGCCAAGTCTTCAAGGAAATAAATGGTCATGAATCTGATGCACTTTAGAAAAGAAGATATTAGTAACTCATACCATTACACAGTTTAACAAGCAGGAGAGTGGAGTCATACAGTCCCAAGTAAGCCAGAAAAATCAAGACACATAAAGCTGCTCTCATTAGCAGAAGTCCCTTCTAAAATCTGTGCAGGGTCTAGTATTTTTTAAGCATAAAACCCAGCACTTTCGGGGCCCCTACTTTCTTTGTGTGTATTTAGTAGGACGTCTGCATCTCCTCTCCATGTGGGATACTCATAGTCACAATGCTGTCCTTTTGTGAGATACAAGTATCCAGCTCACACCTGGCACAGAGGAGGTACTCAACGCAAACTTGTAGAAAGTAAGAAAACAAAGTTAACAGGAGGATGAACCTGATGCTTAGACAGTTCTTTGGCATTTCTCCCTTTTATCACCACTTCAAAAGGTTTTCCAACAAGCTCACCCAGGGACTACTGGCAAGATGGGGAAACGCCCAAAGCTTGAGCAAGAGGCTCATTCCACATCTGAACAGCCATGTTCTTTCACATGCAGTTTCTTTGCCCTTCCCATCTGTTCTTTGCCTTTCCAATTCCAGCTCATCCTTGAACACTCCACTTAATTTCACTTCTCGTTGGTGAGCCCTCCCTGCCCCAGTCAATAGAATTCACTCCTTCCGAGGGCTTCCCTGGTGACTCAGTGGTAAAGAACCCGCTTGCCAATGTAGAAGGTTCCATCCCTGGGTCAGGAGGATCCCCTGGAGAAGGAATCGGCAACTCCAGTACTCCTGCCTGGGAAATCTCATGGACAGAGGAGCCTGGCGGGCTACAGTCCATGGGGTCGCCAAGAGTCGGACATGACTAAGTGACTAAACAACAATACACGTAAACACACAGCTGCCTATCTGCCCATTGAGGAGGATTCAACAGGGTATAAATGGCATTTAGAACAGAGTTAAGAGGAAAGTCAAGCAGGTCTTGCCTTTTCGTCCTGGTACAACTTGTTGACGCTCTCCATCTGAAAGTTGTGGCTGGACTGGATCTTGTCCAGCTGCTCCCGCTGCTTTTCCAGCTCCCCCTGGAACTCATTCTTCTTCATCTCCACGGCCCCTCGCTCCGCAGCCGCCCTGCGGACCCTGCCTTCCAGCTCCACAATCCGCGTCTGCAAGGACACCGCAGCATAAGGACCATGTGAAGCTATCCTCAGACCATACCGCCACGTTCCCTCAGCAAGACCACACCACAGTCCCCAGCCGGGGTCAAGTGTGTTCACAGTGTGTCCATTCACACATGGTGTGTCCCCAAGGCTTGATCTTCTAGGTGAGTTGTGTAGATGCTCCTACAGGCTATTCTAGAGGCTATTCACTTCTCTGAGCATCTGTGTGTCTACTGTGCGTCTCCATGGAAACACCATCAACACCCCTCACAGGGACTTTGCCAGGCCCGACTGAGGCAGGTATAGGCACACCTCATTTTACTGAGCTTCACAGGTATTGTATTTTTCAGAAATTGAAGGTATGTGGCAACCCTGCAAGGAGCAAGTGCGTCAGCACCATTTTTTCCAACAGCATTTGCTCACTCCATATCCCTGTATCACATTTTGGTAATTCTCATAATATTTCAAATTTTTCATTATTAGTATATTTGTTGTGATGATATGAAATCATGATCTTTGGAGTTACTAAGGCTCCCTGAATGCTGAGATGATGGTCAGCATTTTTTAGCAGTATTTTTTTTTTAGATATAACACTACTGAACACTTAATAGAGTATGCTATAGAATAACTATAACCTTCTCTGCACTGATGAAACAAAAACTCACATGACTGGTTTATTGCACTACTTGCTTTATTGCAGCAGTCTGGAACTGAATCTGTGATATGGCCAAGGTCTGCCTGTACATAAAATGCTTTATGCCTTACCTGGCGTGAGCTGGCGTTCAAATATTTAGTTCCTTTTCCTCACTAACACAGCACTTATACACTCTTTATAAGACACAATTTCTGAAACAGATTGAGTTCTCTGGACAACAAAACCCCATCTGCCCAGAACACAGGGGTCCAGGGGAAACTCAGACAAAAGCCCTACAACAGTGTGGGGCAAGCACCAGAGGAGTTCGGGAACACTCCTAGGGGATGGGTTCCTGAGGACTTAAGCCCTGCCACCAGAAAGGCTGGCTGGAGTCCCAGTTCCCCTCGTCCTTTCTCTGTGAAATGGGGTGGGGAACAAGATCCTAACCTGACAGAGTACAAAAGAAGGTAATGTATGCAACGTACCCTTAAAGAAACATTACTCTGATACTGATACCTGTTAAAATGATAAGGAAAACTTGATTCAAGGCTGCTGCAACAGGGGTCATGACTATTGCAGTTAAGAGAGAAACTGTTCTCAATTCTGAGTACTGCAGAGACAGCTGAGGATTTACAGCCAAAGAGCAGAGAGAAGGGGTTGGTGGGTGGAAAAGTATTAAGAGGGTAGGGGAAGTCTTGCTAAAGGCAAGCCCATCAAAGATAATGCATGAGGAGCTTGCTTGGGCATCAGCGGTGGGGGAATGAGTTAGCAGGATTCTCTGCTGAACCTGGGCTGGGTAGGCCAAAAACAGGATGGGGGCCAGGACTGAGGCCTTGTCAAGAAGGGGGCTCCTCAAAGCCTGACTAAACTGTGGTCAAGGAGAGTCCTGGCTGTCGCTCAGTACTACTGGCCCATGACAGGTGGCAATAAATAGGAAAGATAAAGTTATTACTATCAGTAAATGATGGTGGTAAAGACTGGTACCTCTAAACACATTTCTCACACCCACTCTCCAAATACAATGCCCACACCACTCAGGTACTGAATGTGGACTGGAGGACCAGAACGGGTTATGGGCAGGGTACTTAAGCTGTTTTCCCAGAACCAGCCCCAAAGGCCTGACTAAAAATTGTTCACTTACAGCAAGGGCAGACAGACATGTCCTGGCAGCAAGCCTAGGAAGTCACAAGGGGGTCCTCTCCCACCCAAGAGCAGGGCTGGTGTGGAGCCAGGCCTGAGGCTGGGTGTTGGGCCCTGCAGAACATGCATTACTGTGCACAAAGCCTTAGGTGCTGATAAACCACAAACTCCTCAGAATCCAGCACCCAGCAGCTCTAAATTCTCTGTGACATCCACACAAACAGGACCAAGAGAACACCTGGAGATCCACGCTCCGGGAGCTGGCGATCCAGTAGTTGAAGCCCAGGACAATGATACAGGCCACCAGGGCAGCCAGCACGAGCGGGGGCGACTTCATGCTCCGACGTCCGTTTCCCAATCCCATCATCTCAAGGGCCGGGCTGAGAACCTGCCGAATAAGAACAGACACACAGGCCTCAGTACCAGGACTGCCATGCCCCGGACATGCCACATCCATCATCACATGCCACATCCATCATCACAGCCAACTTCGGAGCAGGAAGGCAACCTGCTCCGAAGCACAGGCTGGTGTTTTCCCCTTGAAACACGGAGCTGTTGGCAGAGAAGACTGTACACAGCACACCCGGAGCAGGTGATGTGTGCCCTGGGCAGTGCGGTTAGACCCCTGGGACAGGCCTGTGGGAGTGGGCACTGTCATAGAAACCCACCACACACCGGCTCAACACCACAGGCAGGTAATAATTTCTCTTATGCCTCAGTTTTCCCATCTGAAAAAATGGGGATAACTATAGTTTCTACTTCCCAGTATAATCTGAGAAATCACCATTTCTGTAAGCAGTAATAGCAATTATTAGTGCTTCTACATCACATTAGAATGACTAGAATGACTCCAGGGACTTGCCTGCTTGTCCAAAGGATGGGACTTCACCTTCCAACGCAAAGGGTGAGGGCTCAATCCCTGGTCAGGGAGCCAGGATCTCACATGCCTGACCCCCAAAAAAACCAAGACACGGAACAGAAGCAAAAGACTGAAAATGGTCCACATCAAAAACTCTTTTAAAAATGAAAGAAAGACTCCATTTCTCATTATTCCCCAAAGAAGTCTTTTTGATCTGATTCCTACCAAGGGGAGGGTTTTCTATCCTTTGATAAAATTGTCAGTGACACCCAATTATGATATTCCCTGAGCCAAGCAGGAAAGCCTCCTGGAGGTGTGTGAAGCCAGGACCGGAAGTGCCCCGACTGCCTCAGAAAGAGGCACTGGCCCAGCTTCCTTTGAACACTGTTGTCTCCCTTCTGAGCCCGTATCTGTGTAGTACAGCCAAGTCAGGAGACTTCAAGGGCTGCAGGGAGCATCAAAATTCTTGAAAGAAACAGAAATACAGCTGACAAGGAAGGAGCCATGTTTTTGCTCCTGGGCTTCAATCCCCAAGCCCAGTTTGGCTGGATCCCAGCCCTGCTCCAGCAAGGGTAAGGTTAGTGAACTGTTCCAAACAGCTCTCGCTAAGCCAGATCAACACGACCTTATCAGAAGGAAGGCAATGCACACAGTACACGTAATAAACGGTCTCCCTCACAACAGATATGCTTTTATGCCAGGTGAGGCCAGCAATGGAGGACGGGGAAGAGGAGGTGAGGGTGGAAGGGGAGTAGGAAATGGGGGAGGAGGGGAAGAGACACCAGCAGGGACTCAGCTTTGAGGTGAAGTTCCTGCAGGTGAGGACACAGGAGAGCTGACAGCCAGCTCTCCCCCAATGGTACTTGTAGCTGAGTTGTGTCCCTGGGAGAGGAGACATCCTCTCTCAGTAGGTACTGGTGTGGGAGCTGAGAAGGGGATGTAAGAGCAATCTAGTGGAAATCACCTAGAACAAAGCACCCCCAGAATTCCCACGCATAGAACTGAGGGCTGAGTCCAGCCTCCACTGACTGGTGCCTTCTTCACCAGCTTCTGGTCTATTGGGACAAAAGAGGAGAAAAAGTTTTAAATTTAACTGTCAGTTGCTATCAGCTAGCACTGTAAGTACTAACAGAGAGTGATGCTCAGAAATACTAAAGTTCCAGAAATTTCTATGGATCTGCTGAAAATGTGTCTCCACTGCTTTATCATGTTTTGTTCATGAAACAGTCTTTCTTTAAAAATATATAAGATTACAAATACAATTGGGGAGAAAAATCACACACAGTGAAGTATAATATTAAAAGTCCTCCTCTTCCTACTCTGCAGGCTGTTTCTTCTATTCCAGCTGCTCTTAACCCTCAAAAGGCATCAAAATAACCCGGGACATTTCTTAAATTACCAACAAGTAGGCCAACTCCTTTCTCTATGAAACCTTTTGCCCATAATTTTTGGCTACTATTGGTGTTTTCAAAATAATCTAATCTCATCACTCTTTCATTATTTCTAGATTTTGCTTATATTTTGAAAGACAGTTCCTACTCTAAGTTTAGATATACATTTACCCATATCTCCTCTCAACATACCTATGGGTTTCATATTTATATTTAAATATTTCATCCATTTGGAATTCTATTGGCCTAAGAAGTAAGGAAATACAAAGAAAACTTTTTTTTTTTTGGAATGGCCAGCCAGTTCTCTAGCACTCTCTTATGCAATAATCTATAACTAACTCAGTTCTCTGAAAGGCCGTCTTTGTCAAATGCTTAAACCCTTAACAATACACTTTTGGATGGAATCCTCATTTGATCTTTTGTTATACCTGCAGATGTGAGTCAGGATGGTGTACTGGAACTCTGAAAACAATGTAACTCAATTCTCACTTCAAGAAAGTTACAGATGATCATTTAACATTCTCCTTCCTTTAGCCAGTCAAAAAGCTGAGTGAACAGCTGCGCCAGAACAGGTTGTCGTGCTAGCAACAGGAAGCCAGGGCAGCATTAAGAGAACAAACTCAGAACCCAGTGGCCAGAGTCAGACTTGGCTCCACCTCTTAAGAACCGCAGAACCCAGACTGTCTTCCTCAGAGGGCTTAAATGAGGAATATAGACCAGAAGAGATAAGAGAAGTGCCTAGAATCACAAATGACATGTAGTTTCAATGGCTCAGGGAGGGCTGACTATCATATTGGAGGCTTCCCTGGTGACACAGACAGTAAAGAATCTGCCTATAATGTGGGAGACCTGGGTTTGATCCCTGAGTCAGGAAGATCCTCTGGAGAAGGGAACGGCACCCCCACTCCAGTATTCTCACCTGGAGAATCTCATGGACAGAGGAGCCTAGTGGGCTACAGTCCATGGGGTTGCAGAGTCGGACATGAGTGAGCAACTAACAGTAATCATTAATAGAGATGGAAAGATGAATAACAAATCATTTCCAGATCTGGCCTTTTCTGCACTTTATAAGAAAAAGGTGATGAATGTCTTCCCTCCTCAGTTGTTCTGCTTCATAGGAACCAGCCATTCCTAGGAACCAGCCATAGGAACCAGCTCCTCCCTCAACTCTGCTGTCCACTGAAGCAGCAGTCTCTGCCAACACCTGGGCTGACGCACAGACGCTGCTGCAGCAGCAGTCGTCCTAGACCGGGACCCTAGCATGCGAGAGAGAGGCTCCCGGAAACTGACTACAGTCTCAGAGGCCCCTTGCCTGACCCAGCACTTGGCAGGTCAGTCGGTGTGCAGCTGCCCAGAGGGCACAATGAGAGCCCCGGGCTCCCAAGGGACACAGGGCTCCCCAGGTAAGCAGACGACCATGACGGAGAAAGGGCCAACAGTGACCCTTCGTCCTGCAACGTGCCTCACCCAGGACTTCCAGGATTGCAGAAACACTGCTGCCCAAGACGAAGGGAGTCATGGCTGGGAAAATGCCAAAGCCTGATGAAGACTAAGGGCAGGCACTCAAAGTTAGGGTTGTCAAATGTTTCAAACGCTCTACTCTCCTCCACTTTAGAATTTATACAGACTGGGGGTGATGGAAGTGGGTCCGAGACAGTCTATGTCAGACAGATTAACAGTCATAATTTAGGCTTCAGAATGTGTTTTGTGTTATATTTGATTATAGTCACTTGACATGCTGAAAAAGATTAATCTAAATCAACTAAACTCTGTGAAATTCCAGGTGTATCTACATTAAATGTTTCTTGGCAAGTTGGAAGAGTCGTTTTTTAAAAAAATGACTGGCTTAATTAATTTCAGCATTCAATCTACTAGTTAAAATTATTGTCGCCTTTTAAGCAAAAATTTTTATAAGAGAACAGAGACTTTTTTGTTTTAAGAAAAAGCATAAGAAAATGGGCAACTGGTTAAATACAAGAGCCCTTTGAACTTCCTAGTTAAATAATCTTTCCATTTCCTCATTTTCACATAGAGGTTTTTAATCATATAGGCAAAGACACAAGCAATCAAATCAGATTGACTTGTTTAACCAATGTCACCACTACAGGAACAACACAGCTTCTCCAAACAATATATGAGCTGCACCTTTATTCCTTCTCAGAACTGGTTAAATACAAGAGCCCTTTGAACTTCCTAGTTAAATAATCTTTCCATTTCCTCATTTTCACATAGAGGTTTTTAATCATATAGGCAAAGACACAAGCAATCAAATCAGATTGACTTGTTTAACCAATGTCACCACTACAGGAACAACACAGCTTCTCCAAACAATATATGAGCTGCACCTTTATTCCTTCTCAGAAGTAATGGCCTTACCAGGTGGGCGGAGGGCCAGAGCCGGAAGTGCCCTCAAGGAGCCGGAAGTGCCCTGAATGGAGTTCGGAAGCCACTTCAGTGAGCAAACAGATGGAGGATGCCCCCACTTAGCGCTGAGGTCTCAGGAACTGGTCACCAACATTTTTTTGGAGGGCTCAGATATTCCACCCCACCCCAATAATGTCTCCAAGGCAGGGGTCCGCATACTGAGGCCTAGAGCCATTAGCAGCCCATTGTGTAAATAAGGTTTTGGTGAACACAGCCACACCCAGCCCTTGAAGTACTGCCCACAGCTGCTTTCTGCCTACCAGGCAGAGTTCAACAATTGACACGGGGATTTACTCAAAGGGTTAGAATGAAGACTGAAGCAGTTAGATGTATTAGTATCTGGCCCCTCTGGGAAAGTCTGTAAACTCCTATCTAAACCATTAGGGTTAAATGACAAGTCCACTGAATTCTCCTTTTAAATTCTTAAATTCTTTTTAAAACTTACTAGGAAATATACAATTCTCCTACTCCCACTTTCCCAACCCTCAATTTCCCCCCAGTTCTAGAATCTAATAGTTTAGAAAGAAAAACCTTTAACAGCATGGTAACTACAACAATACCATATCACATATTGTAAAGTTGTAAGAGAGTTGATCTTAAAAATTCACCACAAGAAAAAAAATTTTGTAACTATGTGCAATGATGATAACTAGATTTATTGTGGTGGGCATTTCACAAAGTATACAAATAGTGATCTTTATGCTGTATACCTGAAACTAATATGTGATGTCTATTATGCTCAATAAAATGTTTAAAAAAAAAGTCAAAATTCATGTGCATATTTAGTGCTATGGAGTGAAAATACCAAAGAGTGAGATGGATGAGTGAAAATGAATGAGAACCAATTCCATTGTGTTTCTTCCAGCAGACTTTCTGCAGAAGGGCCAACTCCCCTGTGGAAGGCACAGCTACATGATAGCAAGTGTTCCCCAATTCCTCTTCTTGTTTGGGAGTCGGCAAGCTGCAGCTTCAGGGCAGAATCCTGCCAGCCACCTGTCTTTGTACACTGTCTAAAAGCTCAGGTTTCAAACTTTTTAATTGAAAAAAAAAAAAATTTCATGACATGAGAAGTACATGGAATTAAAATTTCACTGACATAAATAAAAGTCTGTTGGGACACAGCCATGACCATTCATTTACATATTGTCATGGCTGTCAGGCTATGAGAATTGTGTAGCTGTGACACAACCCACTGGGCCTGCAGAACCTAAAATACCACCTGACTCTTTACAGAAAACGTTTGCCAACACCTGCTGTAGTTCAATAGTTCTCAAAGTATGGTCCCTGGACCAGCAGCATCAGTATCACGTGATTATAAAGTTCTCCAGGTGATGCTGATACAGGTCAAGATTGAGAACTGTGCTCTCCAGAGCTCACTGGACAGGTCTCACAAGTGCCTCTTGTTCTGGTCACACTCAATTATTTTTAAGAAGCAGAAAGGCATGTTGGAGAGGGTGCATTATTTATCTTTGGGGAAAACTTTCTATACTGTTAAAACATTTCTGTACTGTTTAAAGGTTGAGTTTGGATTCCCCAAACTTCCTTGGCTTTTGGCTACAGTCCACCAGGCCCTTCTGTGCATGGGATTCTCCAGGCAAGAATACTGGAGTGGGTTGCCATTTCCTCCTCCAGGGGAGATCTTCCCAACCCAGGGATAAAACTTGGGTCTCCTACATTGCAGGCAGATTTCTTACCGTCTGAGCCACCAGGGAGGCCCCGATCAGAATGAAGTGATCACTAATTCCAGAGCAACATGGCTTCTACAGGACCCTCCCTCACTGATATAGAAAACAGAGAGGAAAGATAAGGTATCATCTACCTGCTGCATAGATATAAACGATGGAGAGCATTTTGATGGGCTAGACCCTCCAGTTCTGGCAGCATTGGAATCAGAGAAATAGCTTAGAAAAACTTTTTTTTTTCTAAAATCATTAGTATATTAAAATTTTGTCCAAGAATTCACCAAGGCAATTCTTTTAAAAACTAGTAATAGCAAATGAGCCATCTTGAAATTCCAGCCCAGCTGAGCCTCAAAAGACTGCAGTCCAGTCAACCCACAGAACCAGAAGCAATAACTAAACGATGGTTTTAAGCTTGCAGCTGATCTGTTATGGAGCAACAGATGATCAAAACATAACCTGTTACATGAAAAAAGTTATAAAATAGTAATGTCCATATCCCATTTTTGTTGAAAAATTTTTAAAATATACTAAATAAATCAATCGTCGTGAAGTTGCTCAGTCGTTTCTGACTCTTTGTGACCCCGTGGACTGTAGCCCACCAGGCTCCTCCATCCATGGCATTTTCTAGGCAAGAGTACTGGAGTGGGTTGCCATTTTACATTTCTCTGTAACAGAAAATATACAGCAAGTGGTTATAAGGAAAGATATTTACAAGTTGGAGTAAGAGAGGAGGAGGTAGAGAGGAACAGAAAGAAGACTTCATTTTTTGCTTTATATCATCTTTTTTTCTGTCAAGGAGCCTATCTTTAATGCAAAAGCCAAACAGTAACAATAAAAAATTAAGATGCTAGGAAGATATACAATGGTAACATTAGCAAGTTTAGAAGTTATATTTCTAGCATCCCCAGATGAAATCACAGCATTTTACAGCTTCCTCTAAAACAAAACAATGATACCATATGTATGCATTCTGAAGCAGAAAAACAAACTGAATTCACTCAAATACATTCCCAGCTCTCTTCTGTGCTGGCCCCACCACTGGGGGCACTAAGAAAACCCAGGTTTCTGTCTTGAGCCTGGGCAGGAAACTGAGAGGAAACACGGGGCAGCCCATTTCTGAGCTGGCGACGCGGTGGTTCCTCATCTCCTCCCAACCTCCTGGACTCCCCTGTAAAGGCTTAGCCCTGTCTTCCAAGGCTAGTGTGAAAATAAAATGAGAGCACTTACTTGTCACCAAGCAAACAGTAACTGAAAAGAACTGCTGCGGTATTAACCTTTTAAAGTCTCAGTTTACTCATTAAAAAAAAATAAATGGGGAGTGTGATCAATCATACCTGCATTCACAGGGTTCTTCTGAGAATCAAATGAAAGAATTACCTGAGACTGAAGTCAGAGAAACAGCTGTCTACCAGCAGGGCTTATGCAGCCCAGAAGGTGTAAAAGATGCTCCATCTGGGCTGGGGGAAAAATCCTAGAAGTTACATTTATTTTTGTCCAAAAAGTAGAACAACTACGTTTAGTAATGTAAATATTACCAACAAGTTAAATATATTATGTGTACACTAATTACTTTACACTGTTACACTATACTAATTATATTACCATGAAATACTAACAGTGCTAGTAAAAGCAGAACTGACTGTACCCTCACAAAGTCCCTTTGTCAAGGGTCACCTGTCACCAGCCCTCTGAAATATCCTTTGACTGGGCAAGCACACAATGAGATAGATGCTCAAATTAAAACGAAACTAAACCTCACAGGGGATATGAAGCTTTAAGGTGCCCATAAAAAGCACAGATTAAAGCTATACTAATAAACGCAAACACAGGTGAACACAAGCCGGGGTTAGGAATGGACTTCCCACCCTGAATCAGCTTCATCTGAGCGACATTACCAAGTAAAAACAATGATGATGTACTCAGATCTAACAAGATCCAAACCAAAAACCCTCAAAATTAAAGGAGTATTTGAAATAGGGTTTTACTCCACAATGAATCCAGCCCTAAGTGTATACTGGATCTTGAGCTACAACATTAGCACATATACATTAATTTATAATTAAGTAACAAACACACATACAGAGGAGTACTAAAAACTGGTCTTAACTGAGATACAACTGGCATTATGCTGTACTGGTTTTAGACGGGTTTTTTTTGTTTGTTTTTTTTTTTACTAATAAGAACGAGCCAAAAAGCTTGGAAACCACAGCAAACTATCTCATACAGTATTTTTACATATGTGTTCTTCCTGTCAGGCACTAGTTAATCATCAAAATCTTAGTGAGAGGAAGTTTTATTAATGCAGTCTTGAAAGAGAGTAAGATCACAATGTAAAAATCTGAGAAGGCGTGCATTTTCTTTCCTGAAAGTGGGGGACATTTCTTTGTGAAGCAAAGAAAGGCTTTCTGGGAATTTTGGAAATAATCCTTAAACTTCAAGCCAAGCCTCTCTTTCGATGTAATTTCATCAGTAACTTGAAAAAGTCTAGAAAGCAGCCACACTCGAAGACCATCGTGGGGGAGCAAGCGAAATGCCATTCACAGTTCTTTAAGGTGAAAGCCCCCATGGTGCAGCAGGCAAAGGATCTACCTGTGAGGAGATCCCCTGGAGGAGAACACAACAGCCCTCTGCAGTATTCTTGGAGTCGACAGAGGAGCCTGGCGGCAGAGAGTCAGACTGAGCGACTAAGCACAAGGGCATATCAAGACCATTCCTTCTACTTTTGTGAAGTTTTAGAAAATAATGCTAACCAAGTTTTTCTTTTAAACAAAAAGAAAAGTGATTTTTTTCTTATCCCAATTTCCCATTTCAAGTCATTAAAAAAGAAATCAATCTTTTCTAAGACAACTTATTTTTTTTCCCTGTGGCTCAGATGGTAAAGCGTCTGCCTGCAATGCAGGAGACCCGGGTTCGATTCCTGGGTCGGGAAGATCCCCTGGAGAAGGAAATGGCAATCCACTCCAGCACTCTTGCCTGGAAAATCCCATGGACGGAGAAGCCTGGTGGGCTACAGTCCATGGGGTCGCAAAGAGTTGGACAGGACAGAGCGACTTCACTTTCACTTTCAAAGCCCCAGGCACAGGGCCTCTCCTCCAGTCCCTGCCTCCCCTCACAGCCCCTCCAGGACTGTCTAAAAGCAGGGCCACACTACCTCATGTTCCCTTCCACTACACTGCCAGTGATGGGATCCTACTCGCTGCCCAGAATGGCGAGTTGAAAGCGACACCCCACCTTCCAGCTCTTCCCACACACGCAGTTTCCCCAGGCTCTGCCGGCTATCCTCTGTGCTTCAGATGCAGAAAGCTAGCCTGCAACGTTCACAGGGTCAGCAGTTTCCTCCTGGCTGGGGGAAGGTGGCCACATAAATGGACTGAGGCTGGCCCTGGGCCTGACACCGTCAACCATTCCCATTGCTGTTTCAGCCCCACCCCTGAAAAAAGCAATATACATGCAAAATCTTTTCATTCCCCCAGCAATAACTGGACCAGCCATTAGAAAACAAATGGCACCCTTACTTTCTAATAGCAATGTTCCCAAATGCTGACCTCCAACCCTCACCTCCAGCATTCCTGCCTCTCATTCTTGGTCTTTCACTTTTGAGCAAAACCAATGGGGAGAAAAGGTGACATTTTCACAGAAGAAAATATTTCTTGAAGTGTTGTTTTCTTTAAACATCCTAAGAATTCAATGTCTTTTCACCACTGACTCCTTAGAAATTGAGTTCTGACCTAAAAAACGCAAGTCTTAGCAAGCTATTGGTTTCTATTTACAAATAAACTTATTCTTCACAGTAGCCTGCCCTTAGCTTAATCTTCTCTAACATAGGGAGGAGGAGCTATGGGTGGATGCACTAGGAGACCCACAAGTACCAACAAGGGATTCAACTTCTCAGGCCTCATGCTACGAAAAAAAAAAAATCAGAAATACTAAAACTGCCTGAATTTGAGTCAATCTCGTGGCCATGAGCCAAACAGTCACCCTAAACCTGTTAAATATGTAACCAGGCTACTGGACTATTTTACTCTGCCCCTAGGAATGTCCCTCAATATTTGCATTATTTAGGCCAACTGGACCTTGGAGACCACAAACCAGACAAAGGAAATCTCAAAGCCGTGAAAGTCACACAAGTTTGGTTTTGCTGATTTGGGATCGGGATATCTCAAGCATCACCACGACTTGCCGAATACAATGATTCTACAATTCCGCTAAAACGAACGCTCATCGAAACAGGTATTTTGCCTATTTTGTTTTACCGAAAGACAATCATTGAAAATATTAAGATGTGACATATAAAGAGTATGTAAACCCAGGAGACTATTTTTACGGCAGAACAGAAGTTTTGTGGATCCTCCACGCCGACAAAGGTGGGAAATACAGGTACAGAAGGAACCCGGAGCATCCCTGAGACGGGATTCGGAAGAGCTCGGGCAGCGCGCAGACCGAGGACCCGGGGTCAAGCTCACCTGCCAGGACGCGACTGCTGCCAACGTGGGCACCGCGGCGGCGGCCCGGGGCGGAGGGGGAAGAGACTAGCGGCGCGGCCAGCCCGCCCTCGCGTGCCAATCACGCCCGCACCGCTGCCACTAGCGCCACTTTGGGGATGCTCGCTTTTGACCCTGGGTGCCGACGCGCGTGACACAGCTAAGAACAAAAAGAAAGGCCCCGCATCGCCCCAGACCGGCCTCCTCCGGGGAGCCCAGCAATGGAGCGGAGCCCGGGAGGCGGAACCCGGCGGGTCGGGGCGGCCCCGGGAAGGAGGCTCCAGCGCGGGGAGGTGCGGGGCCGGCCTCGAGCCCACTCCGGTAGAAGGCTGCGGCCCGGGCGCCAGCCGGGGGAGGGCGGGTGTTTCCGCGGCCCGGCGCGGGGTCCTTGGGCGCGGGCCCGGGGCCGTGGAGCGACAAGGAGAGGGAAGGGGGCCGGGGCGACCGGGGGGAGGGCCGCCAGGCACGCGCGCCGCCCGCTCACCTCCGGCCGCGGCTCCGGCGGTCGCTCGGCGCTGCGGGGGCCCGGCTCCCTGCTCGCCCGGGCAGCTCTCCCGCCGCCGCCGGCCTCGTGCTCCCGTCCGCGCGGGGCAGCGTCCAGCGCCGCCGCGTTCGCGGCCTCCGCAGCGCCGAGTCCCCGCCTCTGNAGCCAAAAAGCTTGGAAACCACAGCAAACTATCTCATACAGTATTTTTACATATGTGTTCTTCCTGTCAGGCACTAGTTAATCATCAAAATCTTAGTGAGAGGAAGTTTTATTAATGCAGTCTTGAAAGAGAGTAAGATCACAATGTAAAAATCTGAGAAGGCGTGCATTTTCTTTCCTGAAAGTGGGGGACATTTCTTTGTGAAGCAAAGAAAGGCTTTCTGGGAATTTTGGAAATAATCCTTAAACTTCAAGCCAAGCCTCTCTTTCGATGTAATTTCATCAGTAACTTGAAAAAGTCTAGAAAGCAGCCACACTCGAAGACCATCGTGGGGGAGCAAGCGAAATGCCATTCACAGTTCTTTAAGGTGAAAGCCCCCATGGTGCAGCAGGCAAAGGATCTACCTGTGAGGAGATCCCCTGGAGGAGAACACAACAGCCCTCTGCAGTATTCTTGGAGTCGACAGAGGAGCCTGGCGGCAGAGAGTCAGACTGAGCGACTAAGCACAAGGGCATATCAAGACCATTCCTTCTACTTTTGTGAAGTTTTAGAAAATAATGCTAACCAAGTTTTTCTTTTAAACAAAAAGAAAAGTGATTTTTTTCTTATCCCAATTTCCCATTTCAAGTCATTAAAAAAGAAATCAATCTTTTCTAAGACAACTTATTTTTTTTCCCTGTGGCTCAGATGGTAAAGCGTCTGCCTGCAATGCAGGAGACCCGGGTTCGATTCCTGGGTCGGGAAGATCCCCTGGAGAAGGAAATGGCAATCCACTCCAGCACTCTTGCCTGGAAAATCCCATGGACGGAGAAGCCTGGTGGGCTACAGTCCATGGGGTCGCAAAGAGTTGGACAGGACAGAGCGACTTCACTTTCACTTTCAAAGCCCCAGGCACAGGGCCTCTCCTCCAGTCCCTGCCTCCCCTCACAGCCCCTCCAGGACTGTCTAAAAGCAGGGCCACACTACCTCATGTTCCCTTCCACTACACTGCCAGTGATGGGATCCTACTCGCTGCCCAGAATGGCGAGTTGAAAGCGACACCCCACCTTCCAGCTCTTCCCACACACGCAGTTTCCCCAGGCTCTGCCGGCTATCCTCTGTGCTTCAGATGCAGAAAGCTAGCCTGCAACGTTCACAGGGTCAGCAGTTTCCTCCTGGCTGGGGGAAGGTGGCCACATAAATGGACTGAGGCTGGCCCTGGGCCTGACACCGTCAACCATTCCCATTGCTGTTTCAGCCCCACCCCTGAAAAAAGCAATATACATGCAAAATCTTTTCATTCCCCCAGCAATAACTGGACCAGCCATTAGAAAACAAATGGCACCCTTACTTTCTAATAGCAATGTTCCCAAATGCTGACCTCCAACCCTCACCTCCAGCATTCCTGCCTCTCATTCTTGGTCTTTCACTTTTGAGCAAAACCAATGGGGAGAAAAGGTGACATTTTCACAGAAGAAAATATTTCTTGAAGTGTTGTTTTCTTTAAACATCCTAAGAATTCAATGTCTTTTCACCACTGACTCCTTAGAAATTGAGTTCTGACCTAAAAAACGCAAGTCTTAGCAAGCTATTGGTTTCTATTTACAAATAAACTTATTCTTCACAGTAGCCTGCCCTTAGCTTAATCTTCTCTAACATAGGGAGGAGGAGCTATGGGTGGATGCACTAGGAGACCCACAAGTACCAACAAGGGATTCAACTTCTCAGGCCTCATGCTACGAAAAAAAAAAAATCAGAAATACTAAAACTGCCTGAATTTGAGTCAATCTCGTGGCCATGAGCCAAACAGTCACCCTAAACCTGTTAAATATGTAACCAGGCTACTGGACTATTTTACTCTGCCCCTAGGAATGTCCCTCAATATTTGCATNAAAAAAAAAAATCAGAAATACTAAAACTGCCTGAATTTGAGTCAATCTCGTGGCCATGAGCCAAACAGTCACCCTAAACCTGTTAAATATGTAACCAGGCTACTGGACTATTTTACTCTGCCCCTAGGAATGTCCCTCAATATTTGCATTATTTAGGCCAACTGGACCTTGGAGACCACAAACCAGACAAAGGAAATCTCAAAGCCGTGAAAGTCACACAAGTTTGGTTTTGCTGATTTGGGATCGGGATATCTCAAGCATCACCACGACTTGCCGAATACAATGATTCTACAATTCCGCTAAAACGAACGCTCATCGAAACAGGTATTTTGCCTATTTTGTTTTACCGAAAGACAATCATTGAAAATATTAAGATGTGACATATAAAGAGTATGTAAACCCAGGAGACTATTTTTACGGCAGAACAGAAGTTTTGTGGATCCTCCACGCCGACAAAGGTGGGAAATACAGGTACAGAAGGAACCCGGAGCATCCCTGAGACGGGATTCGGAAGAGCTCGGGCAGCGCGCAGACCGAGGACCCGGGGTCAAGCTCACCTGCCAGGACGCGACTGCTGCCAACGTGGGCACCGCGGCGGCGGCCCGGGGCGGAGGGGGAAGAGACTAGCGGCGCGGCCAGCCCGCCCTCGCGTGCCAATCACGCCCGCACCGCTGCCACTAGCGCCACTTTGGGGATGCTCGCTTTTGACCCTGGGTGCCGACGCGCGTGACACAGCTGAGAACAAAAAGAAAGGCCCCGCATCGCCCCAGACCGGCCTCCTCCGGGGAGCCCAGCAATGGAGCGGAGCCCGGGAGGCGGAACCCGGCGGGTCGGGGCGGCCCCGGGAAGGAGGCTCCAGCGCGGGGAGGTGCGGGGCCGGCCTCGAGCCCACTCCGGTAGAAGGCTGCGGCCCGGGCGCCAGCCGGGGGAGGGCGGGTGTTTCCGCGGCCCGGCGCGGGGTCCTTGGGCGCGGGCCCGGGGCCGTGGAGCGACAAGGAGAGGGAAGGGGGCCGGGGCGACCGGGGGGAGGGCCGCCAGGCACGCGCGCCGCCCGCTCACCTCCGGCCGCGGCTCCGGCGGTCGCTCGGCGCTGCGGGGGCCCGGCTCCCTGCTCGCNTACTCCCATCTCACGGTGGGGAAAATGGGCTGGGAGAGGTCAGGTGAGCGGTCTGAGGTCACACAGCCTGTGAGTGGCTGGAGTTTACTGCAGGCTACTGGGCTCCAGAGCAAGGCTCTGAGCTGCTGGAGGCTCCTGACTATTCACATGGACTCAGGGGAAGCCAAGGCAGGAGTGTGCTCTCAGCAAAGCTGGACGGTGGAGGTGGGGCCTGGGACCAGGGCCTCCGTCCTCCAAGTCCACCCTCAGGGGCAGGACCAGGGTGGGGAACTGAGGCAGCTCCACACCCTGAAGCGAGGCACGACAGTCTCCTCACCTGGGAAGCAAAGACCAGAGGACAGATGCTGAAGGTCACCCACGAGTAAGTGGCCAGGCCAGGATTCAGACACCTTCCCAGGCTCCAGGTGGACCCCCCCGACTGCAGCTGTGTGCTGGCTTGGAACTTTCGAAGATGGAAACTGCCCCCTCCCTCTCTCTCCTCTCCTCTCAAACAGCTGGCCGGGCTCAGCCATGCCCCAGGGATGCCAGCAGCAGCTGGCCTCACCATGGGGGGAGACAGGACGTGCCCCCCGCTCTCCGCCCCGCATGCACATGGAGTGGGAGGGCAGCAGGCTGCTCGGGTTTCCAGGCTATTCTTAGCTGCTCGGGGCCCACAAGCAAGGTCACCCTGTTGTCCCCGAGAGAGAAATGACTCAGATTCAGACACACAGACAGAGGGACTGCCCTGCTCCGGAAGGCGAGGGCTGCTTCTGGTCCCAAAAACAGGCCAGGGCGAGTGGCCAGGTGGGAGCCCGCCCACGAGGCCCTTTCACTGGTCCTGTTCTCTCTCGTTTAGTGGGCACACGGTTCTGTCCCTGGTCATCACTCCCCAGCAGGTGCCAAGGCCCCAAGGCCTGGGATGCCCGTAGCCACTGACCACGGTGGTGTCATCTTAGCACCCAGACAGCACCTGGCACACGGGAGAAGCTCGGCAATATTTGGTGAATGAGCTGACTAGTCTGTGCACCAGCCCCAATCTTATTTTTGAGAAATATGTACTGTCTGGTGGGGGAAGGCAGACACTTTATTAATAATAACTGTAGCTGATTGTGAGCACAGTTCGGTCAGCTTGGCATAATAAGCACGGCCACACCTCATCAATCCTGGTGACAGGCACACAGCAAGAATTCTGATCTTACGCACGAGGAGGCCAGTCCTGGTGAAGCTGGGGGTCATCTCCCACAGGGACCTCTGTGCTGACTTGAAGATGGGCGGGCAGGGATGGGAGACCCTGGAGAAAAGAGATTTCCCTGGGCCCCGAGGTGGACAGTGGGGTCTGGCCTTCTAGAAAGAGCACCGCATGAGCAATGGGCCCAGGAGCCTGAAGGCACCTGTGGGGAGGAAACCAGGGCCCTTTAGCGAGTCTGCAGGTGCTGACAGTGAAAGGCTGGGTGTCCACGGGCACTGGGGCCAGAGAAGAACCTGGGGCTGTGCTTTGATGAGATCCTCTTGGCTGCCACGTGGAGGGGACCCAGGAGGGCCCAGGACAGCTGCGGAGACTCAGGAGCAAATCCAGCCAGGACTGTCAGGAGTGTGAACAGCTGGAGCTCCGAGAGTTGGTGGGTGAGGGGTGAGACGGTGGCCAGGGATGATGCCAGGTTCCGGAGGTGGGTGTGGAGGGAATGGGGTGGAAACAAACGAAGTCTCCAGGCTCTTCTCCTTAACCTTAACCTCTCGTCCACTACTCCCCCCTCCTCATCTTCCTGCCCAGTCAGCACCCCATCCACTTGACCAAGCACCTGTCCAGCTCTCTGTCACAAACACACACCAGCCAGGCACCTGCCCATCTGTGTGCCCACCAAACACACGCTCAGGCATCCCTCATCTCCCAATCCAGCGTGCAGTCTCCTCTAATGACGGTTACCAACGTTTAATTACTTAATGAATATACTTGGAACAGATGCTTGGATGAGTGCCTGGACCCTCAACAAGTGCCCACCCATCATCACCTGTTAACCCATCTAGCCACACATCTATCCCTCATCCATCTATCCATCAACCCCCCCACCTCATTCATTTCTCCATGAAGCTCTCCATCTAGCCAAACGTCTTCCTGCACATTCATCTTTCCATGAGCCTGTTCACCCATCATCCACCCACCTCCCCACCCATCCATCCATCCATCATCTATCTGTCCATCCACCCACCTCCCACTCATCCATCCACCCATCATCTGTCCACCCATCCACCCACCTACTCGTTATAGACCCATCTATCGATCTCTCTTCACCCGTTCTCACGTTCCCCCACACAATCACAAGTACTCGTCACTGAATGTCCAGTCCTCTGTTCATTTCTCAGGATGTAAAGACATGGAACCATGAATCCTCCACAAGGACTCTCAGTGTCATTGAGAAGGGCAAGCCCACACAGAGCAATCACGTACCGAAACATGAGGCTTTGTTCTAAAGGCCACAGTGATGCAGAAAAGGCCAATCTGTGTGGACTTATCAGGGGAGTCTTCCTGGAGGAAGAAGAGTTGCCTTCTGAACTGATTTCTCAGGGCCCTCCCCAGTACCAGCTCAGCAGCCAGCTTGCACAAATCAGGCTCCAATGTGCTCCACTCCACCCACCGCCCCTCTGGCTGCCTCTCACCTCTGCAAAAGTTATCTTGTCATTTTCTGCTTACGACACATCTAAGCTGTTGAGACAGCAAGCTCTTGCATGGCTTTATCATAACAGTAATAAATAAGCACTCCATCCTGAAGGTTTTGAGTCCACCTGCCAGCCCCAGGGAGGGAGGGGCAGAACTGGGAAGGGCCCAGGAGACAGGGAAAAGAGGGTTCTAATTACAACAAGGAATGAATCACGGCACCTTTACGGAAAGGAGCTTCACACATCATTATCTGCCGTGGGAAGAGCAGCTTATTTGGGGTGTGGGGAGAATTAATTAAAGTTGGGGAGGCGCTTGGAGAGCTGAGGATGAAAGGCGCAAGGCAAGTGCCAAATGTGCTTATTAATAAAATATCGGTGCCAAGCTGCCGACGAGGCCAGCTTGTGCACCGGGTGTCCCGGCGGGTGCTGGGAAGGGCGTCAGCCACTCCCGGCTCCTGGGCTGGGCCTATGAGAACCGCTTATGCAACTTCTCACACCGAGGCCTGCTCCGGGCCAGGCCCGGTGGTGGACAGTGTGGGCGTCCTGGAGCAGGTCGGACACAGGCCAGCGCTCGGGGAGGTCCCGGCAGTGACGTAAGTGCAGACAGAGGCTCAGCGTGGCCAGAGCTGTGACGGACGGAGGGATCCACCTGGCTCAGAGAATCAGAGGAGGCTTCCGGGAAGAGCAGACAGATGACCTGGGTCCCCAAGATGAAAAGAAGCCAGGAGGGACAGTCCAGGAAGAGGAAGCAGAGAGAGCTCTGGGATCTGGAGGCCTGAGAGCACCATCGAGTGAGGAAAAGAGGAGGGCCGAGCAAGCCTAGGTGGCCGTGAGGCAGGAGGTGGAGCTCGCTGGCAAGTGGAAGGCAGACTTCATCCGGAAGGAAGGGGGAAGCCTGCAAAGGGCTTGAGCAGGAGGGCGCTGCTGTCGGGCCCGAGTTCCACGTGGATCTCTTCGGCTCCCACTGGCGGACGGCCCACTAGGTGGAGGAATTGAGTAAGGGCGACTGCTGACTCCTGCACACTGTAGCCCTGTCCAGGCAGGAGGCACAGAGGCTGGGGCTGGCAGCTCCAGTGAACAGCAGCAGAGGCGCCTCAGGGGCCGGAAATGGAGGGTTCTTGGGGCCCTGCCTGATGAAGCCCAAATGCCTGGTGACTGGCAAAGGCGTGGTCAAGGGCAGAGTGCCCACACAGATGGGTCCCTGTGTCCATGGCACTGCCTGCATCCTGCTCTGACTGCCAGGTTCCGGGTCCCAGGGTGGGGCCTCGGCCAAGCATGTGTGAGGAGCATCGGCCCTGTGGACTCCACCTCTGGGGAGGTTCCAGGAGGCTGCAAGCTGCAGCTGTTGCCCACCCACATCCAGCCCCGCTCCCTGATGCATCTGATGAGGACCCCGTGTCCTCTTTCCTCCCCTAGCCTGCTCGGGGATCCCCTCATCTTTTATGGGTGGAGGAGACCTCAGCTTCTCTGACCAGAGATTCTGGCCTGGGTTTGAGAGCTGGGCTCTGGGATCACGCAGACCTGGGTTTCAGGAATCTTGGGTAAGTTACTTCTGACTTCAGTTTATGGGTCTGTGAGATGGGCGTGATTTTAGTCCACATCACATTATGCCATATGAGGCCTGTCAGATGCACAGAACAGGACCCAGCACGAGGCTCGAAGCCACTGGTTGTGCTTATTTTTACAATGCTGAAGACCCAAAGCCCCCAGTGTCGTGAGTAACACACGACAGGTGCTTAAGGCCTCGTGTCTATTATAATAATCTGTAAATACCAGACTACAGGTATTAGCTACTAGTGGGGTAGAGGTGAGGAGAGCCAAGTAGAGGCCCTACTGTGTGCCAGACACCTACTAATTTGGCCTCAGCCGACCATTTATTAGAGTCCCTGATAGGTAGGAATTGTCCCTATTTCAAAGATGAGGATACTGAGGCTCAAAGAGGGCAAGTGACTTCTGATGCAAGGCAGACCCAAGAGTCTGACTCCAAAGCCGGGGGCTTATTTTGTAATTTTCACACTAAAATAGGATGTCAAGGCGGTAAGAAGGCTTCATATGCCAGGGGACCTTGGGCAAGTCACTGGGTCTTTCTGAGCCTCAGTTTCCTCATCTGCAATTTGGGCTCATGCTGCTGACCTTGGAAGCTTGCTCCAGCAAGCCATTGTTCTGAGGTTCCATCTCTGTAGGCAGCACCCCAGGATATTCCCATGATGCTCTGGGGGTGGAAAGCAGCCCATATCCTCTTTGGCTGGGCTCCAAAACCAGGCATGGCGCTCTGAGAAGGTCTTAGAGCAATATGTGAGCAAGGCTGACTGCAGAGGGCCTGGCCCCTCATGTGCTCTGGGTCTAGGAGGGCTGAGACAAAGGCATCTATCTCCTGGACACCAAAATGGGGCCACATTTTCTCTGATCAAGAAAGTGATGCAAATAGTATAAAGCATTCTGAACTTGGTAATCTAACACAGGGCAGGCAGCAGCTGCCACTCACCTGCTGTGTGACCCTGGGCAAGGTACTTAACCTCTCTAATCCTCCCTACCCTCAGTTGAAATGAGGCAAAAATAATAGTGCCTTGCTTTGCGGGGTGCTGGTGGGATGCATGAAAAAATGTTTGCAAAGCCCCAGGCCTGGCATAAGGTGCATGAATCCGGACTACGAAAGCTGGAGTCTCCTGCCCTTTCCCCTCTTCCAAGAGAGCCAGGGTCAGCCAGGGGAGCCCTGGGACAGGGGCTGCGGGCTGCCCCAGGCTGCGGCTGGAGGCACCGCCCCCACCTTCACACTCCCCACCAAGCCCCTGAGTAGCTGTTCAGAGGCTCTGATTCTTCACAGATGTTGGCCGGTGAGCAGGCCACGGCTGGCAGGTGGCCAGACAGGCGGGGGCTACCTGGCCAGGGCCATGGGCCCGGCTCTGCGGCCAGGCTGGGGCCAGCATCCCCACGGCCGGGATCCTCACCAGAACAGAGTGCAGACAGATGCTGGAACCCACCACCAAAGGCTCCTTTTTTCCCTGGACTCTGTGGAAACACGAGATTTTGCAATAACAAAGGTCCCTCTGTGAGGTGGGGCCAGATCATTTATAACATCAGGAGAGGCCGCTCAGAAGAATCAAAGAAGTTTGAAATTCCGAGCCTGGCTGCGGGGCCTGAGCTGTCAAACCCCGGACAACCTGCTTCCCAACAGCTGGGCTCAAGTGCAAGAAGCCAGCCCTGGGCTGACCAGCCAGGGCCTTACCCTCCCTGAGCCCGAGAGGCCTGACTGGCAGCAAGAACAGAGCAGGTGGGGAAACTGAGGCCTGGGGAAGCAAAGCAGGATGTGCTCCCAGTCCAGGGCCCTCTACTCTGCTCCTCCTTGCGTCGAGGTCATGGCAGGGACAGGGCAGGGAAAGACCCAGGCTCAAATCCCAGCTATGCTGTTTTCTTAACCTCCCTGGGCCTATCTGTCAAAAGGGATGACCAGAAGCAAGTCCTGAGGTGGTCATGAGGATTCAAGGAGACCACCCAAGTGATAGCAGGGGCCACAGAGCACCCCGAAAATGGAAGGAAAGGTAGACCCTCATTCCAGTGAGGTTAGGTGACTCACCCACCGCTTTACTGCTACAAAATCTATCATGGTCTAAGCTGCCCTGTCCCGCCCTGGGGGATTTAAAATGACTAATCTTTGCTTCTTGGAAGAAAAGTTATGACCAACCTAGACCTCATATTAAAAAGCAGAGACATTACTTTGTCAACAAAGGTCCGTCTAGTCATAGCTATGGTCTTTCCAGTAGTCATGTTTGGATGTGAGAGTTGGACTATAAAGAAAAAGAAAGCTGAGCACTGAAGAATTGATGCTTTTGAACTGTGGTGTTGGAGAAGACTCTTGAGAGTCCCTTGGACTGCAAGGAGATCCAACCAGTCCATCCTAAAGGAAATCAGTCCTGGGCATTCATTGGAAAGACTGATGCTGAAGCGGAAATGCCAGTACTTTGGCCACCTGATGCAAAGAACTGACTCATTTGAAGAGACCCTGATGCTGGGAAAGATTCAAGGCACAAGGAGAAGGGGACAACAGAGGATGGGATGGTTGGATGGCATCACTGAGTCAATGGACCTGAGTTTGAGTAAACTCCAGGAGTTGGTGATGGACAGGGAGGCCTGGCGTGCTGCAGTCCATGGGGTTGCAAAGACTCAGACACAACTGAGCAACTGAACTGAACTGAAGTGAATCTTTAGAACAAAGCCCCCACCCCACCCTCTAGAGAGACTTCTGAGAATGGGCTGCCAGAGCAGTAGAAAGAGCTGGAGACCTCAGATTTCTGTCCCAGGACGGCCTCTCACAAGCTGTGTGACCTCGGATCTATTACACAGCCTCCCTGGGGCCCTTCCCTACCTTTCCAAGATGAGGGTGCTCCCTGTCCCACTCCTGAGGGTTTTTGAGGTACAAATGAATGTGGAGGAAACGGGACTGTGAGAGTCCGCATATGCCAGTTATCTTGATTATCACTGCCGCTGTTATTATTATTCAGGGGCTGCCCATGGGGAGGGCTGGGCTGTGTGGAAATTGGGCCTGCAGTTCGGTGCTCAGCTCAACCTACCGATTTGCATCACATTAATTCTCATCATTTGCACACTGGGTCTGAGAGGCTGGTGAGACGCAGTGAGGCCACGGGAGTCGCCAGCTGCAGCAGAACTGAACCCAGGACAGATGCGCGGATGGATTCTGTCTCATCCACACAAGCTGATGCCTCCAAGGGTACGCGTGGGGTGGGGGTGAGGGCCCCAACGGTTTGGGTGGGAGTCTTTACCTCTTTACCTGTTAATCAAGAAGGTAAAGATCTTTTCAGTTCAGTTCAGTTGCTCAGTAACGTCCGACTCTTTGCAACCCCATGAATTGCAGCACGCCAGGCCTCCCTGTCTATCACCAACTCCCGCAGTTCACTTAAATTCATGTCCATCGAGTCAGTGATGCCATCCAGCCATCTCATCTTCTGTTGTCCCCTTCTCCTCCTGCCCCCAATCCCTCCCAGCATCAGGGTCTTTTCCAGTGAGTCAACTCTTCGCATCAGGTGGCCAAAGTATTGAAGTTTCAGCCTGAGCATCAGTCCTTCCAATGAACACCCAGGGCTGATCTCCTTCAGAATGGACTGGTTGGATCTCCTTGCAATCCAAGGGACTCTCAAGAGGCTTCTCCAACACCACAGTTCAAAGGCATCAATTCTTCGGCGCTCAGCTTTCTTCACAGTCCAACTCTCACATTCATACATGGCCACTGGGAAAACCATAGCCCTGACTAGACAGGCTTTTGTTGGCAAAGTAATGTCTCTGCTTTTCAATATGCTATCTAGGTTGGTCATAACTTTCCTTCCAAGGAGTAAGCGTCTTTTAATTTCATGGCTACATTCACCATCTGCAGTGATTTTGGAGCCTCCCAAAATAAAGTCTGCCACTGTTTCCACTGTTTCCTCATCTATTTCCCATGAAGTGATGGGTCCAGATGCCATGATCTTAGTTTTCTGAATGTTGAGCTTTAAGCCAACTTTTTCACTCTCCACTTTCACTTTCATCAAGAGGCTCTTTAGTTCCTCTTCACTTTCTGCCATAAGGGTAGTGTCATGCATATCTGAGGTGATTGATATTTCCCCTGGCAATCTTGATTCCAGTTTGTGCTTCTTCCAGCCCGGCATTTCTCATGATATACTCTGCATATAAGTTAAATATGCAGGGTGACATTATACAACCTTGACGTACTCCTTTTCCTATTTGGAACCAGTCTGTTGTTCCATGTCCAGTTCTAACTGTTGCTTTCTGACCAGCATATAGGTTTCTCAAGAGGCAGATCAGGTTTACCCCCTAGAAATTAATGAATTTTGGTACAGGTGGCTGCTGGGTCAATTGGCTTCTCTGTGGTTGTGTAAAAAATTTAGCAGCTTGAAACTGTGCCCCTGTATTACCTCACAGTTCTGTAGGGGCAGAGTCAAGGTGGGCTCAGGGAGTTCTCTGCCTAGGTCTCAAGAGCTGGAAATCGAGGCCTCGGCACAGCTGGGCTCTTCGGGGAGGGTCTGGGGAGACTCCAGGCTCCTTCAGGGTGCTAGCAGAATGCAGCTCCTGGCGATTGCAGGACTGAGGCCCCTGTTTCATGCTGGGTGTTGGCTGGGGGGTGCTCTCACCTCCCTGCTGAGACCACTCCATCTCAGCATCTCACTGTTCCCCCCGCTTTTACATCCTCTTCTACTGACAGCAGAGAAAACTCAACTCTTTATAGCGCTCTACTTTTAAAGAGCTCCTGTGACTGGCTTAGGCACACCAGACAATCTCCTTATCTCCTGATCTTCTTAATCAGCTGATTAATAACATTAATTACATCTGCAAATCCCCTTTGGTCACAGCAAAGTAACACCCTCTTGGAACTCGGTCTGCCAAGTGCCTTTTCAAAGCAACAGAAGCCCTGTTTCCTCTTGGCTAGGAGGGCTGTGAATGGTTCTGCCAGACCAACTGCCAGCGCCAGAGGAGAAACTGTTGTCACACCCTGTGGCCCAGGAGGGAGGCAGCGGGGAGGCCCTGGCAAGTTTATACCCCCTCGCCTGGCACAACTTGGCATCAGTACAGCGTGTCTGGCCTTAGGAATGCCTCTGAACCAGATGACTGTTCTCACAAGTCTCGAGAACACTCAGCCGTGGAGGTTATGGTGGGGTCTTGGGAAAGACGCTGATGCTGGGAAGGAGTGAGGGCCGGAAGAGAACTGGGCAACAGAGGATGAGATGGTTGGATGGCATCACCAGCTCCATGGATATGAGTTTGAGCAAGCTCTTGGAGATGGTGAAGGACAGGGACGCCTGGTGTGCTGCAGTCTGTGGGGTCACAAGGAGTCAGACACGACTGAGCGACTGAGCAATGGCAGGGGCTTCCACACACTGACCACCTACTCTGTGCCTGGCCTGGAAAAATCAAAACTCACAGCATCTTACAGAAGAGCAAACAGGCTGTGAGCACGACCCAGGCCCCCGGGGGTTCCCAGCTCAGCACCCTGCTCCAGAACCGGTGTTGCTCATCACTGGGATGCCCAGCTGTCCACGGGACCCCGCCCTGCAGCCACAAGGAGGCTGGGATTTTGCCACCCCGCCCTGTGACTCCCAGAGCCAGCTGGGAGAGTGGGAGCAGCAAGGGCATAAAGACAGCAGGGACACAGCCCTGGTGCCTCCAAGGGGCAGGGCGGGGTGGCAGGAGAGTGCCTGAGGGCAGGCTCCTCCTGGGGCCTCAGCTCCTCCCAGGTAAACGGGCTGTAGTTAGTGCCTTCCTGAGGCAGGCAGGCCCCAGCCTGGGGGCTTCAGCCTCCTTGGATTGAGAAGTTAACAGGCTCAAAGAGCTGAGCACCTTGCCCACCACCTCCATCCACTTCCTTGAGGGACCAAGTGGCCCCCAAGCCAGGCCCACAGTTCGGACCCCAGCTTGGCCGGATGACTTGGTCAGGGGGAGCCCCAGCTCCTTACGTCTGGAATTTGGGAAGTGGGGGCTTAGAAGCCTAAGATCTTGAGTGGGAGCCTGAGGAGGAGGGAGGCGGAAGGACTCTGGGGTCCTTGGGACGGCTGGGGGCTGCTTCCTAGGGAGGTGCGAGATGACCGCAGAGCTGGCCTGCCGGCTGGTCGCGGCTCCTCCCCCCGCCCACCCCAGGGGCTCAGCCTCCGCGTGCCTCCCTCTCCTCTTCCCAGAGGGGCTCACCGGGTCTGGACCTCGGCCGCCCTCCCCCCCCCCCCCCCCTCAACGTCCCCCACCTCCGGCCCGGAGGAATTTTCCGGAACCCAGAGCCGACCACACCCATCGTCACACTCCTGGTCTTGCTCACGTAGTCCTGGCCGAAACTGCCCAGGATAGAGGGGCCAAGGAAAAACAGGTATTTAGGGGATATTTACTCACAAATTTGTCCTTTTTCTTCCACCAGCCCTTCCCAGGTGGGCTTGACCTCCCTACAGCTATTATCTCTCAGCGCTCATTTTTGGGGACACTCCAACTGTGGGTAGCAGAGAAAATCCGAAGGCTCTTGGGTGCTGCCCAAACGAGATCCTCTAGGACTTTCTCAGTATGGAGCCTGGAAATCTGAATTTTAAACAGCATCCAGGTAACCTTCTGGCACACGGAAGTTTGAGAAGCACTGTTGAGCCACACCTACCTGAGAAGATGCCACAAAACTAGTGACGTGTAGAATAACCATATGAGAAATGGAATATTTCCTGCCATATCAGTAAATAAGACTGTCGTTGCCATCAGCAGTTGCAGCCTGAAGACGTGAGCCTGTATTCTAAGGGAACACAGGAAGAAGAATACCAGCAGACTTCGCCTGCTCCCTACAGTGAGCCCAGGGGAACTTGGGATGTGAAAACACAGAATACTGGCCCCATAGCTGAGATGTATATAGAAGAAATTATTTCAGTGAGGGGAGACTCTTGCATTGTCTCATTCACAGAAAAGCACAAACTTTCTTAGCTTGGGATATCTGCTTTCTTTAACTAATAATACTCTGATGTTCCAACTAGCTGCCCTTTGTTGCAGAACTTCTATAAAACCTGGCCCTCCCTCTCACCTTCTCACAGCAGTTTTCTCAGAGTTACTTGAGATACTGTCTCCCGGACTTGAACTCCCCAAATTCCCACCAAATAAAACATCACTCTCAACTTTTAGGTTGTGAATATATTTTAAGTTGACCTGTACTAGGAAATTATAAAGCAATGATTCTTAACCCTGGTAGCATGAGCCAGACGTTCAAATTATCTGGGAGATTTTAAAGTATTTAGATGCCAGGGTCCCACCTCTAGAGTTCTGAGTCTGAACATTAGTATTTTTGTTTTAAAGATTGAACATGTGGCCAGAATTGAGAACAATTTTCTTAGAATCATCTCTTTTTGAACCTACCTAGCTCTAGTATCTGAGAAAAGAACCCCCTGACTCATCCCTCCCAAACCCCAACTCCAAAAGACAAATGGAGACACACACAGACTCCTGAAGGAACTCTCACAGTCAAAACTGGTTTCGAACAGAAGAGACCCCTTCAAAAAGTTAAGGTTTCTTACTACCACCTGAGCATGGATCTCCTTAACGGCAGTTAGGAGAGGTTTTATGAGTCAAAACCTGAGTCATAAGCTGACAATAATAACCCCTTTAGAGTGATATTCTAGTATATTCCAAAATAATGTTTTCATTGCCCATTGTTAGACTGCCACCTGGTCAAACTAAGTGTTCAAAAGAGATGTGTGTGTGTGTTGACCATCAGCTCTGGCTTGTCCTTGGTCCTGACTTGCAACTCTTGCCTCTGATCCCCTACCAACCTTCAGTGACCATAGTCAGGGTTTTAGAACAGGCGCAGTATCTTCCCTTATTGCTCATTTTGCCTCTCCTAGTAACACTTTGCCTTCTTAGACTGTGAACCATAACTTCTATCTCATTTGCCTCTAAGTATGTTCCCATTAGTGTCTGTGATTTATCAATGGCTAATTAGTCAGTGACTAAGCCAGTGATTCTTAAACACTTTATAGAAGAGGTCCATATGTCTAGGTACTAGGGAAGCTGGCTAAATTAACTACATCTTTACTGAGAGGGAATCATCCTTTCCGAGTCTCATGGGGATCTTTATGGCAAAATTTGGAACTAAAGAGTAGTTCTTAAAGTTCTTTTAAAATGCAGTATTAATATATGCAGTGTTGCATATGTGAATTTGGATTTACATTGCTTATAAAGTGCTCTTCTATTTCCTCAAGGCTTCTCATCTAGAATGTTTAACCTAATCAGTTGCTCGCCCTAAAAATTCAAGTGGATATATTCTGATTAAATAAGGGCTTCTCTGGTAGCTCAGATGGTAAAGAATCTGCCTGCAATACAGGAGACCGGGGTTTGATCTCCACGTCAGGAAGATCCCCTGGAGAAGAGAATGGCAACCCACTCCAGTATTCTTGCCTGTAGAATCCCATGGAGAGACCTTGAGGTCACAAAGAGTCAGACACAAGTGAGCAACTAACACTTTCACTTTCAGTGATTAAATAATGTGCAAGGGGCTGTTGTAGTTTGTTGTAGTGCACCCCTGTGTGTTGTCTGTTTAGCTTTCTTTCCTTCACTAGCTAACAGCGCGCTATGTTCATACAGGAACCTACCTCCTACTCTCCAAGGGATACAGCCTTAGTTGGACTGTCAGTCAAAGTGATGTCCTCTCTAGCTCAAGGAATAGACCATTGTATCAGTTTTCTATTTGCTACCCTAATAAATTATCATAAACCTAGAGTGCTTCCCTGGTGGCTCAGAGGTAAACAATCTGCCTGCTAATGCAGGAGATGCAAGTTTGATACCTGGATCAGGAAGATCTCCTGGAAAAGGAAATGACAACCCACTCCAGTATTCTTGTCTGGGAAATCCCTGGGACAAAGGAGGCTGACAGGCTACAATCCGTGGGGTTGAAAAGAGTTAGACACAATTTTGGAACAACTAAGTTGTTAACGACAACAACAGAGTTAAGATGACAAAGTTCTGTTGATCAACAATCTCACTGAGCTAAAACCAAGATGTTGGAGGGGCTGTGTTCCTTTCTGGAGACTCTTAGGAAAATCAATTGCATTGCTTTTTCCGGCTTTTAGAGATTGCTTGCATTCCCAGCGCGTAAACCCCTACTTTCATTTTACAAGCAAGCAATCTTCAAAATTGGTAACATCTTCCTACTCCTGCTTCCATAGTCACATCTCTCAGATCCAGCTGGGAAGCTTTCTTTGCTTCTAAGAACGCTTGTGATTGCATGGGTCCCACCCAAATAATCCAAGATAATGTCTGTGGCTCGACTCTTAATTTAATCACATCTGCAAATTGTCTTCTGCCATTTAAGGTAACATTTACAGGTTTCAGGGATTAAGACGTGAACATCTTGAGAGGCCATTATTCTGTCTACTACAGACCCCTACCCATAGCTGATTCATTGCACTCTATTCCTGGGATAAGCAAAGCGATGATCCAAAGACAAAAAAGGATCCGTGTGCACGTATGTCAGTGATGGTACCCATCATTTTTGGCAGGCAGATCTGTGGGGCTGGTTCCTATGCTCCTCAAAACCTGACTTTTCAGTTTATCCTGCAATTCTGAGGCTTTCCCCATACCTAGAACTTGCTAGAAATAAATGTAATACATAACAGAACAACAGTGTAGAATCATTTTCAGAGTTCTTGGTCACAAACAATAGAAAGAGCCTTTGTAAATCTTAAGGAAAAGGAGTTGATTGGACAAAGGTCAGGGTCTCAGGGCGTCAATAGTGAGAATCAGTGAAATCATACAAATTGATTTTCAATCAGTTTGGAAAACCTAGATGCTGCAGAGGGCTAAGCAGCAGAAATCACTGCAAAAGTGACACAGCAGATAGAGTGAGTTTGGTATATATGCCACACTGCAGCATCTGTAGGAAATACGCCCTCCAACTTACCCCACTTTTTTGCAACATTGCTCAAGACACAAGTGTCCAGAGGGAGCTTCCAGTTAGAAGGATTTGGTTCTATGCCCATTTACCAGGCTAACCGGGACAACTCTGGTTTCTGTAGCTGGACGTGGCCACTAATTCCACAAAAGGAAATTGAGGTAATGCCTGAAAAAGAGGATTCTGGCAGACAAATAATCAGCAAATGTCCCCCACAAATATCCTAAGAGAAATTCAAAGAGCTGTGGAGCAAGCAGAATTCATGTTGGTCTAGGCAAATCAGGAAAGACTAAACAGAAAATTGGTGTAGGACAGACTGTCCAACAGAAACAGATTTCAAACCACATATATAATTTAAAAATTTCCAGTAGCTGCATCTTTGGGGTCGCAGAGACTGAACTGAACTGAATGGGACATTTTACATCCAATAAAACATTTAACAGAAAATAAATACACCATTTCCGTTTTTTTAATTTTTATTTATTTATTTTTGATTGCTCTGGGGCTTCATTGCTGCCTGCCATTTTCTCATTGTGGTGGCTTCATTTGTTGTAGAGGGCCAGCTCTAGTGCATGGGTTCTGTGTCCCATGAGATCCTGGCATGCAGGATCTTCCCAGAGCAAGGATCATCCCATGTCCCCTGCGTTGACAGGTGGATTGCTAACCACAGGACCATCAGCGAAGCCCGCTTTTTTTTTTTTTTTTTTAGTTTCAGTATAAAAGTAAACATGAAGTCAGTTTCTCCTCGGCACCAGCCACATTTCAAATGCCCAATAGCTACATGTGGCTAGTGGCTACAACATTAGACAATGAAGGTGTAGAAGGATGATGTATCCACTTGGATCTTATCTAGAGAGAGAAAAAGTATACAGTAATTTAAACAGGGTAAGTTTAAACATAAAGATTCTCTAACATAGCATCACCGGGGAAGGCAATGGCACCCCACCCCAGTACTCTTGCCTGGAAAATCCAATGGACGGAGTAGCCTGGTGGGCTGCAGTCCATGGGGTCGCTAACAGTCGGACAGACTGAGCGACTTCACTTTCACTTTTCTCTTTCATGCATTGGAGAAGGAAATGGCAACCCACTCCAGTGTTCTTGCCTGGAGAATCCCAGGGACGGGGGAGCCTGGTGGGCTGCCGTCTATGGGGTCACACAGAGTNGGTGGGCTGCAGTCCATGGGGTCGCTAACAGTCGGACAGACTGAGCGACTTCACTTTCACTTTTCTCTTTCATGCATTGGAGAAGGAAATGGCAACCCACTCCAGTGTTCTTGCCTGGAGAATCCCAGGGACGGGGGAGCCTGGTGGGCTGCCGTCTATGGGGTCACACAGAGTCGGACACAACTGAAGCAACTTAGCAGCAGCAGCTATGTGACCCCATGGACTGTAGCCCGCCAAGCTACTCTGTCCATGGGGATTCTCCAGGCAAGATTGCTGGAGTGGGTTGCCATGTTCTCCTCCAGGGGATCTACCCAACCCAGGGATCAAACCCAGGTCTCCCGCATTGCAGGCAGATTCTTTACTGTTTGAGCCACCAGGGAAGCAGATGCATTTTGTTGAATAATTGTCTTCAGCCTCCTGTATTGACTGGAGCTGTAAAAGACTGTGATTATAGCCTCATATTATCAAGAACCTTAGTATGATTTGAAGTTGAAAAGGAAACATCAGTTTTTAATAGCCTGGGCAATACTGAGCAAAGTCGTGGGAAAATTCCTGAATGGGTGGAGAGCCCTGCAACATACTTTAAAGCTGACGCACTTCCAGAGCTGCTTTATGGTTTCCTCTGCGTGGTGTGATGTACCTGTTAGGGCGTGGCCCCAATGCAAAGGATTATGGGAGACCCAGCTGGAGGGGCAGAGGAGGGGGCCAGGCAATGCCCCCTAAGCAGAGGAGAAGAAAAGTGCCCAAGCTAAGGGTATACTGAAATCTGGAGGCCAGCCTGAAGGCATGAAGTCTGGCATATATAAAACAGCACCCTAGCCCAGGATATATGGGAATGGTGCTGTGTGTTTTTGACACCAAGACGCAGTGTTCAAGAAAAGGAGGTTCTTCTGCTTCACTGATGCTTGCTTGTCTTTGGTTCTCAAAAGCGTTTTCAAAAGACTTCTGAGGTAGACCAGTTCTCTAACCTTGAGATGTATGTCTAGAGTGAGAGACTGACAGTTTGTTTTAACTTTGCAGCAATGGTAAGAATATTCAAAAACTTACAAACTTGAGAAGTTTCCTGGCTCAATAACTCATCCACTATTGCTTATTTTTCAATGATGTTTGAGAAAGGAGGATATTTCTTGAAAATACAGTTTGAAATGTCAATTATATTTCAGTGATTTCTGCTTTTAAAAAAAATTTAATTTACTTATTTGGCTGTGCCAGGTCTTAGTTGTGGCACATGGGATCTTTAATCTTTGTTGAGGCATACGGGATCTAGCTCCCGAACCAGTCATCAAACCCAGGCCCCATGTATTGGGAGCATGGAATCTTAGCCACTAAACCATCAAGGAAGTCACTCTGCCTTTTGTTTTGTGTGAATTCTTTTTTGCATACAACTATGTGCTTGAGCAGGGTTTTCCAGGTGGCACTAGTGGTAAAGAACCTGCCTGCCAACACAGGACATGTAAGGGATGTGGGTTTGATCCCTGGGTCAGAAAGATCCTCTGGAGGAGAGCATGGCCACCCACTCCAGTATTCTTGCCTGGAGAATCCCCATGGACAGAGAAGCCTGGAGGGCTCCAGTCCATGGGGTCGCAAAGAGACATGAACGAAGCAACTTAGCACAGCACACACATGTGCTTAACCACTAGGGAAGACAATACATGCATCCAGTCCTGCTGTCTTCAGTTTAGTTCAGTTCAGTTGCTCAGTCGTGTCTGACTCTTTGCGACCCCATGAATCGCAGCACACCAGGCCTCCCTGTCCATCGCCAACTCCCAGAGTTCACTCAGACTCACGTCCATCGAGTCAGTGATGCCATCCAGCCATCTCATCCTCTGTCGTCCCCTTCTCCTCCTGCCCCCAATCCCTCCCAGCATCAGAGTCTTTACCAACGAGTCAACTCTTCGCATGACATGGCCAAAATACTGGAGTTTCAGCTTTAGCATCATTCCTTCCAAAGAAATCCCGGGCTGATCTCCTTTAGAATGGACTGGTTGGATCTCCTTGCAGTCCAAGGGACTCTCAAGAGTCTTCTCCAACACCACAGTTCAAAAGCATCGATTCTTCGGCGCTCAGCTTTCTTCACAGTCCAACTTTCACATCCATACATGACCACAGGAAAAACCATAGCCTTGACTAGGCGGACCTTAGTCGGCAAAGTAATGTCTCTGCTTTTGAATATACTATCCAGGTTGGTCATAACTTTTCTTCCAAGGAGTAAGCGTCTTTTAATTTCATGGCTGCAGTCACCATCTGCAGTGATTTTGGAGCCCCAAAAAATAAAGTCTGACACTGTTTCCACTGTTTCCCCATCTATTTCCCATGAAGTGATGGGACCGGATGCCATGATCTTCGTTTTCTGAATGTTGAGCTTTAAGCCAACTTTTTCACTCTCCTCTTTCACTTTCATCAAGAGGCTTTTTAGTTCCTCTTCACTTTCTGCCATAAGGGTGGTGTCATCTGCATATCTGAGGTTATTGATATTTCTCCCGGCAATCTTGATTCCAGCTTGTGTTTCTTCCATTCCAGCGTTTGTCATGATGTACTCTGCATAGAAGTTAAATAAGCAGGGAGACAATATACAGCCTTGACGTACTCCTTTTCCTATTTGGAACCAGTCTGTTGTTCCATGTCCAGTTCTAACTGTTGCTTCCTGACCTGAATATAGGTTTCTCAAGAGGCAGGTCAGCTGGTGGAATACCAGACCACCTGCTGTCTTAGTTTTGTTTATATCCCCACTGACTTACCACCTTACCAAATCTGTCAAGTTCTCCACACCCAGCAAGATCTTCTCACAACTTGTATTAAGAACCACTTTATTTCTGCTCGGGTGACACAGTGAGGTCACACCCTTGTGGGTATGGGAGACGTCCTGGGCAGTGCATCCACTCCATGGGTGAGACTTCAAATTGCAGTTTAGGGGCTCTTGCTTATAATCTCAGGCCACAAACTGACATCATCATCACTTTGTGTGCAAAAAGGCAGCTCTGGTTTTACTTTAACATTTTTACAACAGTATTTATTTTAACTTGCAATTCATAGGATTTCATTAAACCCCAGACAGCTGGCCAGGTCTTCAGGGGCTCAAGAATTCCAAGACCCACTCCTCTTATCTAAAGGGCTGCCTGATGAGCTGTGCTTAAGGGTAAGCATGGAATCCAGGCAGTGTCCAGGCAGATCACAAGTAAGATCAAAGGACTGCTCTGCTGCTTCTGAAGCCTGAACAAGACTTCTTCCATTTTAATTTCCCTCACAGTGGGTCAGTCTCCTTGGTCTGGAGCAGTGGTTCTCAGTTGAGGGTAGTATCCTGCATGGAGGGAGCGTTTGGAAATGTAAGGAGACTTTTTTTGTGCTAAGTTATATTTTACATACAACGTTGTGTCAGTTTAACATGTGCAACATGTCAATGTGATTCACTTGTGACTTGTAATATGATTTCTATTGTAGCAATCCTTAGCATTTCTATACTGTTTTGTAATTATCCTTTCTTTTTAGTAGTTGAAATAATGAAGTTCAGTCTCTTAGCAAGTTTGGTGATTGTAATCAGTTTTATTTATAACTCTGTTTTTTAACAAGACTTGGAGGGGTTGGGGAGCCTTCTGCTACTGACCTTTAGTTGAGGATCCTACCCAGCAAAAAAAATGATCTGCCTGCAATGCAGGAGATACCAGAGATGTGAGTCCGATCCCTAGGTTGGGAAGATCCCCTGCAGGAGGGCATGGCAACCCATTCTGGTATTCTTTCCAGGAAAATCCCATAGATAGAGGAGCCTGGCAGGCTATAGTCCATAGGGTTGCAAAGAGTCAGACATGACTGAAGCAACTGAGCATGCATGCGTGCACAGTGCCAATAACGCACCCACCCTGGTCAACTGAGAAACACTGGTCTCTGATGATCCAGTGAGCAATGCAAGGCTAGTCACCCTATGAAAGGAATTCCTGGAAAAAAAAACCTTTTTTCCCTGTAAGGTTCCACTCTATGGAATGTGAAGTTTGAGCCCATAAAGAGAGCTTTACTTTATCATTTTAGGATTAGGTTCAGCTGCTAGTGACAAGAAACTCAAATAATAGTGGCTTAAACCCACAAAGCTTTATTCTCTCACAGGAAGGCTCCAATTAGATGGTCTTGGCTGAATTGACATGCCTGCAGAGTCTGAAGGGACTTGAGCTCCACTGCTCTTAAGTGTGGCCTTCATCCCAGGACAGCTGTTTAAGCTTAAGCTGTCACTTCCTCATTCCATCCAGATGAAGGAGAAAAGGAGAAAGAAAAGCTTGTTCTTTTCCTTTGAGGATACCTCTCAAAAATTGCATGTAACATTTCTGATCACATTCCTTGGCCATAACTTTGTTTCATCTCCATTGCTAGTAGCAAGGTAGCTGGGAAATAGAGGTTTCTATTATGGTTAGCCATGACCCCAGATGTACTACCATTCCTAAAAAAGAAAAGGAAGAAGGGTTTAGCAATAGCAATCAATTCTTCCATTCCTCCTAAGGTGGATTACCTACATCCATAAAGTGAAGCCCTAGAAAGATGGATTTCAGAGGTCCAGCCTTGATTAAGTAGGGAAAGAAAAAAGTATTGACTTGCTTTGGCCCTAAAATTCCTTGTTACTCTTCCCATTGAGACTGTAGGCTGTGTCTCCTTCCCATAAAACTGGGTGGGGGTTTATGACTGCTCCAGCAAATAGAGTACAGCACAAATGAGGTCATTCAAGGTGACATAGCTGCCTCTGGGTCTCTCCAGGATGTTCGCTCTTACGCTCCAGCCACCACGCTGTGGGGTGCCCAGGCCACGAGGAGAGGCCACATGTGGGTGTGTGGCTGCGAACCCCAGCTGTTGTCTCAGCCAACAGCTCCCAGCAATTGCCATGCACATGAGGGAGGAAGCTCCAATTGATTCCCCCTCGACTCCAGAGTCAACCGCTGCTGTGATCTGAACATGGCCCCAGCTGGATACCTAACCCCCGAGGTGATGTTAGAAGGCCCCAACTGGATACCTAACCCCTGAGGTGATGTTAGAAGGAAATGAGGCCATTAGGAGCGATGGCCTATGTATAGAGAGACTCCAGAAAGCTCCCTTCTCCTTCTTCCATGGAGGAAGGAGAGGACATGGTGAGAGGTCAGTGGTCTGCAGCCTGGAAGCAGGATCTCACCAGAACCTGACCATGTAGGCCCCTGATCCTCTGACCTCCAGCACCCTGAGAAATAAATTCCTGTTGTCTGTAAGCCTCCCAGTCTGTGGTACTATGTTACAGAGGCCTGATGGATTAAGACAGCCTTTGGCTTTTCCATCTGACTGTGGCTGCAGGAGGGACCCTGCACGTCAGTCAGTCAGTTCAGTTGCTCAGTCATGTCCAACTCTGTGACCCCGTGGACTGCAGTACGCCAGGCTTCCCTGTCCATCACTAACTCCAGAGTTTACTCAGACTCATGTCCATTGAGTCAGTGATGCCATCCAACCATCTCATCCTCTGTCATCCCTTTCTCCTCCAGCCTTTAATTTTTCCCAGCATCAGGGTATCTTCAAATGAGTCAGTTCTTTGCATCAGGTGGCCAAAGTACTGGAGTTTCAGCTTCAGCATCAGCCCTCAGGACTGATTTCCTTTAGAATGGACTGGTTGGATCTCCTTGCAGTCCAAGGGACTCTCAAGACTCTGCACGAGAAGTGCCCAACTGCATGCAGTCAGCACAGGGGCTTTAGGAAGGATCACGGGATGTATATTGTCTCAAGGCCCTGCATTTGAGGTGGTTGGCTATGCAGCAATAGATAATCAGAACAGCCCATAGAACATTGACACTTTAGTATTGACTGGTTTTCCAGCACCTTCCTGAGGTTTGATTTCCTGAGGAAATCAATCAGGACACAGTAAATCAGGGCCTGGCGGGGCATGGTGGGGATAGAGGTGTAGATTGCAGAAAGAGAGGATGTCACTTACAAAGCAATGCAGCTTTTCATCATCAAGGGCATCTTCTTCCACTATCAGTTTTGCTGGTACTAGTTCATCACACAGTACATCCAGAGAAACCACATGATGTGAATCAAAAAGTGAGGAAACTGGGAGCCAAAGGAAAGGAAGAGAATGCATTGTGTTCCAAGGGGCTATGACTGGAAGTAGAGAAAGATAGGAATCCAAAAACCTAAATTATATTGTCCGTTGTATATATTTACACCACATCTATTTTATCCATTCACCTATTGATAGCCATTTAGGTTCCTTTCATATTTTAGCTATTGTGAAAAAGGCTGCAATGAACATAAGGGTACATATATCTTTTTGAAATAGTATTTTTGTTTTATTTGGAAAAATACTCAGAATTGATGAATCATACTGCTTTTCATACTGACTGCACCAATTTACACTCCCAGCAACAGTGCATGAATGTTCCCTTTTTTCTACATCCTTACCAACATTTGTTACTTGTGATCTTTTTGAACATAACCATTCTGTGAAGTGGGCTTCCCAGGAGAGTCAGTGGTAAAGAATCCACCTGCCAATACAAGAGATGCAGAGACATGGGTTCAGTCTCTGGGTTGGAAAGATCCCCAGGAGGAGGAAATGACAATCCACTCCAGTATTCTTGCCTGAACAATCCCATGGACAGAGGAGCCTGGTGGGCTACAGTCCATGGGGTCGCAAAGAGTTGGACATGAATGAGCAACTGAACTTGAAGGCATGCATTCTGAGAAGTATGAGGTAATATCTCATTGTGGTTTTGATCTGGATTTCCCTGATCATGAAAAATGTTGAACATCTTTTCATGTACCTTTTGGCCATCTGGGAAAATGTCTATTCAAATTCTCTATTTTTTTTATCAGGTTGTTTGTTTTTTCTGAAGTTGAGTTATATGAAGTCTTGTATCTTTTGGCTATTAACAGCTCATCAGATGTATCATTTGCAAGTATCTTCTCTCATTCAGTAGCAGCTTTTCCATTTTGTTAATAGTTTCCTTTGATATGCAAAAGTTTTTTAGTTTGATGTAGTCCCATTTTATTTTTGATTTGTTTTTCTTACTTGAGACATATCCCCAGAAAATGTTGCTCAGACTAATGTCAAAGAGCATACCACTGCTGCTGCTGCTGCTGCTGCTAAATTGCTTCAGTCAGACCCCCATAGATGGCAGCCCACCAGGCTCCGCCATCCCTGGGATTCTCCAGGCAAGAACACTGGAGTGGGTTGCCATTTCCTTCTCCAATGCATGAAAGTGAAAAGTGAAAGTGAAGCCGCTCAGTCATGTCCGACTCTTCGTGACGCCATGGACTGCAGCCTACCAGGTTCCTCCATCCATGGAATTTTCCAGGCAAGAGTACTGGAGTGAGGTGCCATTGCCTTCTCCCAAAGAGCATACTACCTATGTTTTATTCTAGTTGTATGGTTTCAGGTCTTATATTCAAGTCTTTGATTCATCTTGAGTTTATTTCTGTACATCATGTGAGAGTGTAGTCCAGTTTGATTCTTCTGCATGTAGTTGTCCAGTTTTCCCAGCACCATTTGTTGAAAAGAGTGTTTTTCCCATTGTTTAATCTTGCCTCCTTTACCATAGAGTAATTCACCATGTAAGTGTGGGTTCATTTTGGGATTCTTTATTGATCTATGTGTCTGTTTTTGTGCCAATGCCTTGCTTTTTTGATTACTATAGTTTTGTAGTATAGCTTGAAATCAGATAGAATACCTCCAGCGTTTTCTTCTTCCTGAAGAATTTTTTTGCTTATTCAGGCTCAGGACCACAAAATTTTCAGTAGGTACACTTAAAAATTATTGATGACCCCGAAAAATTTTCCATCATGTGAGATCTGCTATCAATATTTTAGAAATTAAAAAATATATTATTATTTAAAAACAATCAATCCATTATGTGTTAATATAAATAATAATATACAACCCACTGTGTGTGCAGTGTCACCTGGCATCTTTACATGACTTTGTGGGAAATGAGCTTCAGAGGACCAGCTTGAATGTTGATGCCTCTGCCTACTGTTCTATCTGTGGCTTAACAGCTGTCCTTTGTCCCTGCCTCAGGAGTCTCCTGTTTTCTGTGAGCATCTGTAACACCGTGACACGCCAACTTATACCCTTCCAAGAAGAGAACAACAGCTCTTCATAGTTACTGACATAACCTCTGACTGAGACTCAGCATGTTGCTTGTCACTGTCGTGTTTGACTCTTTTGTGACACCGTCAACTGTAGCCTGCCAGGCTCTTCTATCCGTGGGATTCTCCAGGCAAGAATACTGGAGTGGATTGCCATTTCCTTCTCCAGGGGATCTTCCAGACCCAATGACTGAAGCCATGTCTCCCGCACTGGCAGGACCAAGCAATCAGGGAAGCCCCGAGACCCAGCATACTTTCCGTTTTACTGTGGCAATGCTGCTGCTGCTAAGTCACTTCAGTCGTGTCCGACTCTGTGTGACCCCATAGACGGCAGCCCACCAGGCTCCCCCATTCCTGGGATTCTCCAGGCAAGAATACTGGAGTGGATTGCCATTTCCTTCTCCAGGGGATCTTCCAGACTCAATGACTGAAGCCATGTCTCCCGCATTGGCAGGACCAAGCAATCAGGGAAGCCCCGAGACTCAGCATACTTTCCGTTTTACTGTGGCAATAGACTTCACTATATTCACAGTGCCCATGGCTTTGTAACCAAGAGAAAATACAGATACTTTGACAACATATCATAATTGTATCAAATGTCTCTAACATTTATGCATGACAACCCTTTGAAATCAAAGTACTTGATCTTGTTGATGCATTAAACAACCACATATATTACTATATCACTTGTTATATATATTACTTACACATTTGTTTTTTAATATATTAACAACTATATTTTAATATGATTGCTTGTTTTTTCATTTTACTTTCATGCGTTTAACATTTTTATTCGGAGAATGGGTCCATAGGCTCCCAATTTAGGCACTGTGTTTATTGCCTGAGACTCTGTATAGCACAGGAAAACCAGAAATAAAAAACATTTCAGTTATGGGTCTTTGAATTTCCCAAGCCCCAGCACTGGGATGAAATGGAGGGATGCATGCTTGTTGAAAGAGATTTGGAAGAAATGCCTTGAAAGAAGTAAAGTCTTTTGTACCTGAACCTAGACGGGAGCTTCAGGGTTGGGGGGAGGGGTTTGGACACAGGGGTGAGACTGATGAAGTCTGGATGAGGGTACAGGATCTGAAGGGTGGATTGTACCTCCAGAGGCCATCAGCTTTCTCTTGACATCCAGGAGGCCTCCTGGGGGCTTCTTCAAGCCCGCAGCCCACATGCTCTCCATCTGAATGATCCTCAGAACTGCCTCACCTCAGGCTACCTTCTCAGAGACTGGCTAGGGCCCCCTTCCTCCACAGCCAGAAGCCCCTATGCTGTACCTTTTCAGCCACCAAATTGTGTTCAGTTCCCGACAACCCACTTCTCCCTGTTTTGGCAGCCCAGGATGCAAGCCTGTGAGGTGTAGGGTGGAGCTAAGCCCTTAGAGAGATGGTGCACTGTGGAACAGAAGGTCTCCTGACCTATATTTTGGGTCATCCCTATTTGGGTGAGGTGAAACGGACCCATCTGAAGATTTCCCTCTGGGTTAAAGAAAACCATCATTCACAAGAGAGGAAAGAGGTGTGGAGGTGAGTAGTAATTTTCCCAAGAGCTACTATCTCCCTGTTTTTCAAGTCTGTGAGCTGGGAAATGCAGAGTTGCCATTTTAGCCAGCCTGACGTGTCTGTGACCCAGATCCGTGGTTGGGTGCAAGCACGTGATCTCCCTGCTTTGTTGGTGCTAATTTCAGCAGTGTGCTCCTATTGCTATGATAATGAGCCAGGGAAGCTTTGCAAGCTGGCCAGGAGAGCAACCTTCATAAGAAAAGGATAAATCGGGGCTGTGCTATGCTCAGTCACTCAATGCATCTTACTCTGTGAATCCATGGACTGTATCTCTCCAGGCTCCTCTGTCCATGGGGTTTCCTAGGCAAGAATATTGGAGTGGGTCACCATTTCCTCCTCCAGGGGATCTTCCCTACCCAGAGATCGAACTCAAGTCTCTTGTGTCTCCTGCATTGGCACTGGGCCACCTGGGTAGCAAATCAGGGCTACAGTTTGACATTTGGAAAGGAGTAGAGTCAAGAGCGACTTCTCTTTCACTTTTCACTTTCATGCATTGGAGAAGGAAATGGCAACCCACTCCAGTGTTCTTGCCTGGAGAATCCCAGGGACGGGGGAACCTGATGGGCTGCTGTCTCTGGGGTCGCACAGAGTCGGACACACCTGAAGCGACTTAGCAGCAGCAGCAACAGAGTCAAGAGACATGAAAGTTTGAAATAATGATGGGAGTAATACAGCAATGGGGCCAGCTTAACCCAAGGAAGGAGAAGGGGCACATTTTAGAAGGCTCAGAAGTAACTTGTCCTAGTCCCAACTGTCTCCTTGAAAAAGCCAAACTGTTCCAGACATCTAACTTTGCACTGTTTGTACTGTAGCTCCTTGTGTGTTTACTTGGTCCTCTCTCTAATGTGCATGTATTTATTTTTTTGGTTTGTTTTTGTTTCTTTGTTTGCACCATGTAGCAAACAGAATCCTCGTTCCCTGAACAGTGATCGAACTAGTGCCTCAGGCAGTGGAAGGCACGGAGTCCCAACCATTGGACCATCAAGGAAGCTTCATATATGTGTGAAAGTGTTAGTCGCTCAGTCATGTCCAATTCTTTGCCACCCATGCACTGTAGCCCACCAGGCGCCTCTGTCCATGGAATTCTCCAGGCAAGAATATTGGAGTGGGTTGCGATTCCTTTCTCCAGGGAATCTTCCCAACCAAGTGATTGAACCCAGGTCTCCTGCATTGCAGGCAGATTATTTCATGTCTGAGTCATGTATTTTTAAGCAAACTCACCAGAGATGAAAAATACATATATCAAGACAGTAAGATGTGAAATTGGGTTTTTTAAAAAAGATCTTTTTCTTTTCCACCACCAGAATAGAGTATCATTCACATATGGATGGAGCAGCTAGCAAGGTGCACATATGGCAAAGAAGGAAGTGGGGGAGAAAGTGAAAGGGGGTTGCTGAAGATGGGCTTGCAAATTGCCTGAGATTCCAGGACTAGTGATAAAGGAAAAAAATCACTGAGAACACTGACAACACCAAATGCTGACAGGATGTGGAGCAATAGGAACTCTCCGTCATTGCTGGAGGGAATGCAAAATGCAACAACCACTTGGAAGACAGTTTGGTGGTTTTTTACAAAACAATATATCCTTCCCATAAGATCCAGCCATCATGCTTCTTGGTATTTACTAAGAGAATTTTAAAACTTATGATCACACAAAACTTGCACATGAATATTTATAGAAACTTTGTTCATAATTGCTAAAACTTGGCAGCAACCATGATGTCCTTCCATTGTGAAATAGTGAGTGGACAAGGAATTTCCTGGTGGTTCAGTGGTTAGGGGTCTGTGTTTCCACTGCAGAGGGCACAGGTTCTATCCCTGGTGGGGGACCAACACACATGCTGTGTGTTGCAGCCAAACAAAAAGAAAGAAAATAGTAAGTAGATAAATAAACAATGGTACATCCAGACAATGGAATATTATTCAGCACTAAAAAGTAATGAGCTATCACGCCATAGAAAGATATGAAGGAAGCTTAAATGCCTATTACTAAATGAAATAAGCCAGTCTAAAAAAGGTTACATACTGTATGATTCCAACTGTGTGACATTCTGTGCAGCTATGGAGACAGTAAAAAAAAAAAATCAGTGGTTGACAGGGATTGGATTTGGGATAGGATTAATAGGTGGGAAACACAGGATTTTTAGGGTAGTGAAAATATTCTATAATGGTAGATACATGTCATTACACATATTTTTAAAAAACCAATGGGATGTATAATACCCAGAGTGAACCCTAAGGTAAACTATAGACTTTAGACATGATGCATCAATGTAGGTGCATCAGTTGTAACAAATGTATCACACTTATGGGGCTTCAGTTCAGTTCAGTTCAGTCGCTCAGTTGTGTCCGACTCTTTGCGACCCCATGAACCACAGCACACCAGGCCTCCCTGTCCATCACTAACTCCTAGAGTCCACCCAAACCCATGTCCGTTGTGTTGGTGATGCCATCCAACCGTCTCATCCTCTGTCGTCCCCTTCTCCTCCTGCCCTCAATCTTTCCCAGCATCAGGGTCTTTTCAAATGAGTCAGCTCTTCGCATCAGGGGGCCAAAGTATTGGAGTTTCAGCTTCAACATCAGTCCTTCCAATGAACACCCAGGACTGATCTCCTTTAGGATGGACTGTTTGGATCTCCTTTCAGTCATACCTTGAATTAAATTCTTATTTACTCCCTGAAACAATTCCATGAAATTGATACTATTGTTATTCTATGTTACAAATGAGTGTAGGCCTGGAAGTGAAGTGACTGGCTCCAGTCACAAAAATGGNACCCAGGACTGATCTCCTTTAGGATGGACTGTTTGGATCTCCTTTCAGTCATACCTTGAATTAAATTCTTATTTACTCCCTGAAACAATTCCATGAAATTGATACTATTGTTATTCTATGTTACAAATGAGTGTAGGCCTGGAAGTGAAGTGACTGGCTCCAGTCACAAAAATGGGAAAGGGAGGTTGAACCCCAGGTACCCCAGGCTCCAGGAGCCAGGCTAGTGGCCATTGTACATTCCTGCATGTGGTTCAACTCTGATGGTGCTCCAGGTTCACAGACACCAGCAAGAGCCTTTCTGACAAGGGTCTCTTGGTGACCAGAAAGCATGAATTCGGGTCAGATCTGTGCTTCCTAATACAAGCCTGGACCACCGTTCCACAGCATGATATTCTTTTCCTAGGTGCCAAAAAGTGGTGTTTTTGTGAGGTAGAAATGAAGCTTTGGTAGATCAATTTCTTGTGCAGAACATTTCAGTACAGTGAAAAGCACAAACACTTCCTGGATTGACAAAAGCATTTAATTAACTATGTAACCGCAAACCCTATTAAGATATAGAATATTACTGTCAGGACTTCCCTGATTGTCCAGTGGTTAAGAATCCACCTTCCAGTGCAGGGCACAGAGGTTTGATCCCTGATTGGGGAGCTAAGATCCCACACGCCGCAGGGCAGCTAAGCTGGCACGCTGTCTGTAGCCTGTGTATCTCAACTGCAGAGCCTGTGTGCCACAACTAAAGAGAAACCCGTGTGTCACAACGAATAACTCGAGCTCTGCAACTAAGATGACACAGCCAAATAAACAACAAAAAAAAAGGTATAGTACTCTCAAAAATAAATGTATAAATAAAGTTCTCCATAACTAAAAACTGACCATCCTCCCCACCAAAAGAAAGAAAGATATAGAATATTACTGCCACAGAAATTTCCCTCACGTAACCCCTGCCCATAGCAGTCAGGGAACCATAGCTCTTATTTTTTTTTTTGCACTTGGGTTTTCCCCCCAACCCAGGGCCCTTTAAGTCATTTGTCAATATCATCAAACTCCTTCAAAGTTTAGTGGTGCTGGGGATTGAGGAAAAAAGATAGAGATGGAAAACTACACTTCTTAGTATGTGGGTTTTTTTTTTTTTTTNAGGATTTGAAATAGCTCAACTGGAATTCCATCACCTCCACTAGCTTTGTTCATAGTGATGTTTCCTAAGGCCCACTTGACTTCACATTCCAGGATGTCTGGCTCTAGGTGAGGGATCACACTGTCATGATTATCTGGATCATGAAGATCTTTTTTGTACAGTTCTTCTGTGTACTCTTGCCAGCTCTTCTTAATATCTTCTGCAAGGTCCATACCATTTCTGTCCTTTATCAAGTCCATCTTTGCATGAAATGTTCCCTTGGTATCTCTAATTTTCTTGAAGAGATCTCTAGTCTTTCCCATCCTGTTGTTCTCCTCTATTTCTTTGCATTGATCACTGAGGAAGGCTTTCTTATCTCTCCTTGCTATTCTTTGGAACTTTGCATTCAGGTGCTTATATCTTTTCTTTTTCTTTTACTTTTCACTTCTCTTCTTTTCACAGCTATTTGTAAGGCTTCCTCAGACTCCCATTTTGCTTTTTTGCATTTCTTTTCCATGGGGATGGTCTTAATCCCTGTCTCCTGTACAATGTCACGAACCTCTGTCCACAGTTCATCAGGCACTCTATCAGATTTAGACCTTTAAATCTATTTCTCACTTCCACTGTATAATCATAAGGGATTTGATTTAGGTCACACCTGAATGGTCTAGTGGTTTTCCCTACTTTCTTCAGTTTAAGTCTGAATTTGGCAATAAGGAGTTGATGATCTGAGCCACAGTCAGCTCCCAGTCTTGTTTTTGCTGACTGTATAGAGCTTCTCCATCTTTGGTGGCAAAGAATATAATCAATCTGATTTCAGTGTTGGGCATCTGGTGATGTCCATGTGTAGAGTCTTCTCTTGTGTTGTTGGAAGAGGGTGTTTGTATGACTAGTGCATTCTGTTAGCAAAACTCTATTAATCTTTACCCTGCTTCATTCTGTACTCCAAGGCCAAATTTACCTGTTACTCCAGGTGTTTCTTGACTTCCTACTTTTCCATTCCAGTCCCCTATAATGAGAAGGACATCTTTTGAAGGTGTTAGTTCTAAAAGGTCTAGTAGGTCTTCATAGAACCGTTCAACTTCAGCTTCTTAGCGTTACTGGTCGGGGCATAGGCTTGTATTACTGTGATATTGAATGGTTTGCCTTGGAAATAAACAGAGATCATTCTGTCGTTTTTGAGATTGCATCCAAGTACTGCATTTCGGACTCTTTTGTTGACCGTGATGGCTACTCCATTTCTTCTAAGGGATTCCTGCCTGCAGTAGTAGATATAATGGTCATCTGAGTTAAATTCATCCATTCCAGCCCATTTTAGTTCGCTGATCCCTAGAATGTTGACCCCAGACCTTTCAGTTCAGTTTAGTTCAGTTCAGTCACTCAGTTGTGTCTGACTTTTTGTGACCCCATGAATTGCAGCACACCACACCTCCCTGTCTATCATCAACTCCTGGAGTTCACTCAAACTCACGTCCATCGAGTTGGTGATGCCATCCTGCCATCTCATCCTCTGTCATCCCCTTCTCCTCCTGCCCCCAATCCTTCCCAGCATCAGAGTCTTTTCCAATGAGTCAACTCTTCGTATGAGGTGGCCAAAGTACTGGAGTTTCAGCTTCAGCATCATTCCTTCCAAAGAACACCCAGGACTGATCTCCTTTAGAATGGACTGGTTGGATCTCCTTGTAGTCCAAGGGACTCTCAGTAGATGAGAAGTCCAAACTCCTGCAGAGAGAAAAATCAAGTGTCAGCAGTGGAATTCTGAGTCCAGAGTTCAGTACTCTTTCTTTCTAAACCATGCTGCCCTTAACTTGAATAAATTGTGTTTTGTGGTCCTTGGTAACATTTGACTAATTAATATTTTCTATCACTTTTTTAACCGTTACTTAGTGATCATTCTTGCTTTTTCCTTTTTTTTATCTTATAATCCTTATAATCAAAATGATTATAAAGATGATAATCATTTTGATCACAAGAGAATTTTAGACTAATTGAAAGAGGATTCTAATGGATTCTAGGGAGCAAAATGAACCAAGCCAGGTCCCTGTCCTTAGAGGGAACAGCTGGGTACAGACAGGTACAGCCAGTGTGAATGCCATCACTGAAATTCTCCTGATTTGGATGGATCATGAGATGCTGCCTGGAAATGAAGCCTCATCTCAAAAAAGTCAATGGACATTTTCCAAGTATTTGAGGACCCAAGAAGGAGAGTGTTCCTAGCAGAAGCACCACAGTTATAAGGAACAGGAGCAGCAAACTTTAGTCCTTGCAATGATGTTGGCTATGTTCTTTTGAATTAAATTTGTTTGTACCTCAATCAGTCCATCAGTTATTATACCACATCTCACATCTAACTGCTTATCCTTTTATTGATTCTCTTTCAAAAAGAGTAATTGATTCAGTTCTTCCAGTGTTGAATCCACTCTATTTGACAAATTGGTTACAAGATTCTAAACACTTGGCCAGTGCTGTGGACACCGGCACTCATTCCACATGGCTATGTTGATGACCACGTGCCAAGCATTGAGCCAGGTGCTGATGCAGACTCAAAGATGAAGATGGGGTGCCAAGGATGCAAGGAGCTGGCCCAGTGAAGACAGGAGAGATCAGCAATCACCCACCAAAAAAAGCCCCAAAGGAGGCTAATTTCAGCTGTTACTGTACTGGTTTAATTACTGGAAATTCTTTGAAGGCAGGAACATATCTGAAAGTGCCTGGGAGTCACTCTGATGTTCTTCATGCTCCCCACTCCCCAGTATCTACCACCAGGTCCTTCCTGTTTTGCCCATAAATATTTTTCAAATCCATCCATTTCTTTCCATCTTTATCAGCACCTCTGAAACAGAGTAGGACCTATGGTCCTTCTTTCCAATGTCCTCCACTTGCCTTTGGTCCATAGAAAAACTTTGGTCAAAGAATAAATTTAATCAGAGAAGTGAGAAAATGCAGAAGCAAAGGAAAACAGTTCAACAAGATCAAATCATAGTTGTTTAGTCATTAAAGTCAAGGATCTTTGGTTCCTTCTCAAAGGCTATAGATAATATTCTGAGCCATATCCTGTGAGCTGTCTTATAGATAGTGAAATCCCTACCAGATGGAAGAAGTTAAATACATGATAACCAGACTGTAGCCATGGCATGCTGCTGCTGCTGCTAAGTCACTTCAGTCATGTCCGACTCTGTGCGACCCCATAGACAGCAGCCCACCAGGCTCCCCCATCCCTGGGATTCTCAAGGCAAGAATACTGGAGTGGGTTGCCATTTCCTTCTCCAAAGCCATGGCATAAGCTATCACAATTCCAAGAACTGGCCTCAAAGAAATGGAAACAAACCAATAATGAAACCAAAGATTAACTGTACTCAGGACCATCAAGATGATGCTGGTCAGACCACCATCGACCAATTCAAAACGACTGTCAGAGCTGCCTCTGCTATTTCTGCATGGCCTTGCTCTGTCTATATGCCCCTGCTGCTGCTGCTGCTGCTAAGTCGCTTCAGTTGTGGCTGTGCAACCCCATAGACGGCAGCCCACCAGGCTCCATCCCTGGGATTCTCCAGGCAAGAACACTGGAGTGGGTTGCCATTTCTTTCTCCAGTGCATGAAAGTGAAAACTGAAAGTGAAGGCGCTCAGTCGTGTCCGACTCTAAGCGACCCCATGGACTGCAGCCCACCAGGCTCCTCTGTCCATGGGATTTTCCAGGCAAGAGTGCTGGAGTGGGGGGCCATTGCCTTCTCCACTATACCCCTGGACTCCCCTTCAAGAATTCTTGCCCACTGATTGTCAGTGGGGAATTGGCCTTCAGACATGAGCCCTCTTCTCCCACCAGGTGCCAGCCTCTGAAATAAAGCAAAGTTTCCTTTCCTCCAACCTAGCTCCTCAAGTATTGGCTTCCCAGTAGTGAGCAGCCAGGCCCCAGCACTTCCATATTGCCAGTCACCATTTATCTCTCTTCTGAATTACTGTGATTGCTTTCCTTGTATCATTTCTAATCCTTTTGTTATCCCCTCTAATCTATTGTCCACATGTCAGCCAGAGGAATCTTTGCCACATGTAAGCCTAATCACATTCAGTTCTCACACACGTTCAAAGTCATTCCCTGCCTTCTGACTATTTTTGGTAAAAAGATGTGGCCTGTACCTTTGCACCTCCAATGGGAGCAGAGAATTGAATCAAGCCTTTTAGAACTCTGTGTTCTCAGCAGTGAGGAATAAGCAAATATTATGTCATCTGATGTCATTTAATGGCTTAAATGTCTTGTCTGCCACAAATTCATACATCACATACCACTCATTTTTAGCATTTAGAGACTATTCCATATCAGCAGAGCTGTTTCTTTTATTGTCATAACTTCATGTTATTTCATAATTCTTGATGTTTCATAATTTTTTAAGCAGTCCCAATCCCATTTAAGATGTTTCTAATGTTGTATGTAAACAAATTATACAGAGATTTCAATTTACTATTCTTCACCTTCAAAATTACTTTAGCTCTTCCTGTAACATTTTCCCCATTCTGACATCTTCCGTATAAACTTTAGAATTAGTTTTTTTAACCTCTCTGAAAAATTCTATTGGAATCTTGCTCAACATTGCAATAATTGTATAGATTATATGTAAAGGATGAAAAACGAGAACATGGAGTATTATTCTGTGATTCTATATGAGCAATGATTTTTTTGTGCAAGAGACCAAAAAAAGAAATCACAAACTATAAGCACATTTCCTCTTCCAGTTCAGTTCAGTTCAGTTCAGTTCATTTCAGTCGCTCAGTTGTGTCCGATTCTTTGTGACCCCATGAATCGCAGCACACCAGGCCTCCCTGTCCATCACCATCTCCCGGAGTTCACTCAGACTCATCCATCGAGTCCGTGATGCCATCCAGCCATCTCATCCTCGGTCATCCCCTTCTCCTCCTGCCCCCAATCCCTCCCAGCATCAGAGTCTTTTCCAATGTCAACTCTTTGCATGAGGTGGCCAAAGTACTGGAGTTTCAGCTTTAGCATCAGTCCTTCCAAAGAAATCCCAGGGTTAAAGAAGAGGCAAATATAGTTTTATTGAACTGAGGGTCCTCGAGATTATTTAGTCATTAGCGAACTGGGACGAATTCATTTTCCTAGATGCGGGCCTCAGGGGCCATGTGTGTGCTGCATGCCCCAGCCCTCTACCTAACCCCAGCAGTTTGGACCATGGCAGACACTTAACCAAAAAGAAACCAACCCCTAGACCTGGCTGAGTCAATTAGATTTGTTTTTTTTCCTAGAATTGGAGAGAAACAAGAAATTAGAAGATGACAAGGCCTTCAACTGAAAGATCAGGCAAATTCAGGGCCAGGTTGGTACTGCAGAATACAAAAATGAGCTGAAATCATGAAGGGGCAGAGGAGAGCCCACATTAAAAAAAATTAAAAAAGAAGAAGCCCATAGCTAATACCATCCTTAATGATGAAAGATGGAAACACTTCCCCCTGATATCAGGAATGACAAAGATGTCTGTGCTTGCCACTTTTATTCAGTATTGTAATGGAGGTTCTAGCCAGGACAGTTAGGCAAGGAAAAGAAATAAGAGCCATTTAGATTGGGGGAAAAAAGAAATTAAACTATCCTTATTCACAGAAGACAAGATCTTATATATAGAAAATCCCAAGAATCCTCAAACACCATTAGAATTAATAGACAAGTTTAGCAAGGTATCAAGATACAAGAATGATATACAAAAATCAATTGCATACCATACACTAAGATGAACAATCTGGAAATGAAATTCCACTTACAACAGCATCAAAAAGAATAAAATACTCAGTAATAAAATAACTTCAAGGCATACACTGAAAGCCATAAAATATTTATTGAAAGGAAACAAAGAAGACCTAAATAAAGGAAAAGATAGTCCATGTTCATAAATTGGAAGACAATATTATTAAGACAATAATATTCCCAAATTGATACAGAACTTCAACACCATCCTTATCAAAATCCTAGCTGCCTTCTTTGCAGAAATTGAAAGCTAATTCTAAAATTTATATGACATTGCAAGGGCCCCACAACAGCCTAAACAATCTTAAAAAATAACAAAGTTGGAGAAAGTGCATTCCCCAATTTCAAAACTTACTACAAACAAGAGTAAAAAAGGCAGAGTAATACTGGCATAAGAATATATAAACGAATGAATGGAACAGAATTGCAGTTCAGATTCACATTATGTTCAATGAATTTTCTACAAGAGTGCCAACACAATTCAGTGGGGAAATCATTTCAACAAATGCTGCTGAGACATCTGGATATCCATATGGAAAAGAATGAAGTTGGGACTCTACCTCACACCATATACAAAAATTAACTCAAAATGGATCATGGAATTACATATAAGAACTAAAATCATACAAAGAAAATGTATGAGTAAATCTGAATGACCTTGGTTCACATAGTGGTTTCCCAGATATGATACCAAAAGCCCAAATGAAAAATAAACCACAAAAACCAGATAAATTGGACTTCAGAAAAATTAAAAACTTTTTGTACTTCAAAGGATATCATTAAGGTCAAATTTTTTAAATGACCTGTAATCTATAGGATGAAGGAAAGTATTTGCAAAGCCTGTATCTATTTGATAAAGGATGTGTCTCTAGGATATATATAAAGAAATTTTACAACTGCTGGGAAAGATTGATGGCGGGAGGAGAAGGGGGTGACAGAGGATAAGATGGCTGGATGGCATTGCTGACTCAATGGACATGAGTCTGAGCAAACTCCAAGAGATAGTGAAGGACAGAAAAGCCTGGTGTGCTACAGTCCATGGGGTCACAAAGAGTCAGGCATGACTTAGTGACTGAACAACAACAAAATAAAAACTCAATTGAAAAAATAAGCAAAGAATGTGAATAGATAGTTCTCCAAAGAACATACCCAATTGGCCAATACCAGTCACTGCTGCTACTGCTAAGTCACTTCAGTCGCGTCCAACTCTGTGTGACCCCATAGACAGCAGCCCACCAGGCTCCCCCGTCCCTGGGATTCTTTTTATTTTGTAATAGCCCCAAACAAGAAACTACTTCCATCAGTGGTTAAATGGATAAGAAAGCATAATATATTTACCTAGTAGAATAATACTCACCAATAAAAAGGAATGAACTATTGATACATGCAATATGGATGAATCTTAAAATAATTTTTCTGAGTAAAGAAGAACCAGGCAAAAAGAGTACTAAATATTGTATGACCCCACATGTATTTTAAAAGTCTACATTTTTAGAATGGAATTGTAGAAAGGTGATCAAAAGGTACAAACTTTCAGTTACAAGATAAATAATGACCAAGGATGTAATGTATAGCATGACTAGAGTGTTAACATTGCTCTGTGATATATAGAAGATCTTTAAGAAAGTAAATCTTGAGAGCTCTCATTTCATCAAAGTAAAACATCTGTTTCTTTTTTGGTTCCTCTTTTTATTGTAATATATCTATGTGGAATGATGGATGTTAACTAAACTTAAAGTGGTAATCTTTTCACAATATATGTAAATGAAACCATTACACTGTACACCTTGATGAAATAAAATTTAGATCTTAAGACAAAGTTATATAAAAATTAAGTATGAAATTCTCTCCAGGTGCTTGCTTGCACCTCCTCCCTCCCTAATGTGCAGGGTGTATCTGTACTTCACGTCAACCAGGGAGAGGCTGCTCAACGGTAAAGATCATGTTTTCTTTTACTTTCTTCAATTCCTTAAAGAACAGTGTTATTCCCCAGCTCTGTGGAGGATCATGGTGACTTGCTGCTTGTTTTATAGGTGCTTACCTGGACTATGTATCCTTGGTGAACTTAATATAAAACATCAGAAAGTCATTTTTTACTGGAATACAATTGCTTTACACTGTTGTGTTGGTCTCTGCTGTACAATGAAGTGAATCAGCAATATGTGCATATACATCTCCTCCCTCTGGGGTCTCCATTCATCCTCAGTCTGTCATTTTGACGTGTGATCCTTTGTCTGGAAAATGCATTCAGCACCTAATAGGAGGAACAGTTCTCAGAGCTTTCTGAGACTCTACTTCCCAGGTTATAATCCTCAGTTTGGTTCAAATAAAATTCCATTTCTTCCTCTTAACTTGATAGTTAATTTAATTTTCATCGACAACCTTAAATTTATATAGTGATGTATATCAACTCTAAATCAGTAGAACTGGGGATGGTGGAGGGAGTCTAGAAAATGCAGTCTAATTTATGGGCAAAAGCACATCATTGGTTGCTTGGTGTTGGAGAGTGGGTGGGGAGGGTCAGGAGGGTCTCTTAGACATTCAGGTGAAAATGAAATTAAATTAAAAAACAAACAGTGGAGCGAACTAAGGAAAAGTCCTAGAGGACATTTGCAGATGTGATTAGAGGTAATGCCATTCAAGAAAAAGTTTTGCCTTCCTTAGCATTTTCTCATCCTGACATGTTTATTAAGGAGGATGCTAAAAGCTAAGGAAATTATAGTAATAATAATTATGGGTGTGTTTGTTACAAGCAGATAATTTGTCGACAAAGCAGAAAATGAAAAATGAAGTCTCTCCTTCATGAGTTTCTTCCTAAAATAAAATTCTGTCTTATTAAAGTGGAAGCACAGATTTTGGAAAGTAAACTAATAATCTTTGCTTTGTGGCATATGTATCTCCTAGGAGATGCTTAATAAAAACAAGGACTTCCCTGGTGGTCCTCGCTTCCACTGCAGGAGGCATGGGTTTGATTCCTGGTAGGGGAACTAAGATGCCTAAAGCTGTGTGGTGTAGCCAAAATTTTTTTTTAAAATTTTTCTGATAAATTTTTAAATTAAAAAAATAGGAAGATAATTCTTATAAATTCCTTGTGATTATAATGCATCTTAATGAAAAATTAGAACTTGAGCATTCAAATATTTTAAATATCTATTTCAAAAGAGAGATGTGATTAGGCCATCTGTGTCTAATATTGGTGCTTATTGAGATTGGTTCCTATTCTCTCACAAATACTGCATGATAGAGCCTTATCCTTCTTGGTGGTCACATTTTAAAAGAAGGGCTCCCTTTGAGAAAGACATTCCTGGGTTATAGAAGATACATATACTTCTCAAGGGATGGGAGAAAAGACTTATAATTGCAAGTTTTCTGAAGTAAATACTCTAAGAAAAGGGAGGTCACGGGGCTCATCAGGAACAAATAGTAAATTTGTTTGGCAGCCTGAGTTTTCCCAAGCAGGAAATTACAGAGGCTGGGTCAACCCAGGAACACAGCCTCAGGCCACTAGGGCCACGTTAGAGTTTGGTCATGTCCCTTTGTGTTGGGAATTGGATGGAGTGTTTCATGTTGAGAGTTTTGCAATTCTTAACACTAATGTCAGTTATACGCTTTAAAGGTGTACAGTGTATTGTCTGACAATTATACCTCAATACGACTGTCTTAAAAAAAGAAAGCACCATTATAAATCAACTCTATTTCAATGAAAAGAAAGGAAAATAAAAAAGTGTCCTTGTTGACTGAGATCTCAGATGGAGGAGGAAACCAGAAATTCAGCGTCTTTCTTCTTTTTAATTAAAAAAAATTTTTGGCTGCACCGTGTCTTTGTTGCTGTGGCCAGGCTTCCTCTAACTCTGGCGCGTGAACTCCTTTTCATGGTGGCTTTTCTTATCGTGGTGTATCGGCTCTAGGTGTTCAAGGTCTAGGAGCTGTGGCACATGAGCGCAATAGTTGTGGCACATGCGCCTAGCTGCTTTGAGATATACGGAATCTTCCCGGACCAGGGATTGAACCTGTGAACCCCTGCATTGGCAGGTGGTCCCATCCATCGCGCCACCAGGGAAGTCCCAGCTTCTCTCTTGATAAAGAATTTCTTGGCTTTGGGACTAGATGTGACCACAGCATGGTATTAAACAATACGTTGTTCAGACACAACCTTTTCTAACATTCTCAGAAATAACAGCGTCTTTTGAAAAACCAGTAGCCCCAGGATCCAAACCTTGGTTTAAACTGATCTGATGGACAAGTTGATTTTTTTTTTCTTTGCTTACCAAAATGCAAAATTTGCAATATTTCCTGACAGTTTGCTCTGGAAAGTTAGCATAAACTGTACTTTAAGAAGTGGCATAAGTGCTTCTGAATTTTATTTTTTGAATCATTCATGTGAATCACACATTAAATATGTGTACAGTGAAAAGTACCCCATGTTAGCTCTTCATCCAACCAGCTCCCAACATGCAAGAAGGTAATAATCGTCATTTGTTTCTTGTATATCCTTCTAGGGTCTTTTACGCACATGCTTTATTCTATTTTGTACCATTGATCATTTTGTCTATCATTATGCCGATATCACGATGTCCTAAACAGTATAGCTTTATAATATTTCTTGAAATCACATACTGTTAGTTTCTTCTTTACCAGAATTGTTTTGGCTCTTCCAGGATTCTTGCATCTCCATTTGAATTTCAGAATCAATTTAGAATTAGGAAAAAAGCATGCTGCGATTTAGATTGGAATTGCATTGAATAAACACACACACACACTCTTACTTCTCTATAGACTAAATGAAGAATGGTACTCATAAGTGTCTTAGAAATTATTTTAAGTTAAATTCAAAAGATAGCAAAAGATAATACATTCATACTATACCAAACTCCAAATACAGCGAAAAGTATGTCCTATCACAGTCACCCTCAACCAAACTCCTAGTTATACAGTGTTTGTCCCTAAAGGAACTCTCTGTTACCAGTCTCTTGGGAATGTTTCTGTGTTTATCCGCATCATATTTGCATCTTCTTCATCCTTATCCCCACCCATTCAGTACAAATGGGAACACACTGTGCTGCTCCTCACTTTTATCAGTGTCCAGTGTGTTCTGGGCTTGTTGCCTGTCAGCACATATGGCTCCATAGTCCTGACCTTAGAGCTTCAAAGCCACACATTTATGTGAGTCATCCTTCGTTTGCTTAGCTCTGGAGTTTGTGACGACACTGGCCAGGTATCAGCTCAGTGTCACTTTTCTATTACACCCCATTTTCTTGTTGACTTGTGGGTCCAAGAGATCATGAATTTACTGAGGGCAGGAACTCCAATCTCCATTGCTGTATCCCCCACCACGACAATGTTCTGCAAGTTGCAGATGCAAAGACAGAGCACAGCACAAGGCTGACATCCAACCAGCGTCAGCTCTGCAGAATTGAGCAACAAGTACTCAGCGAGAAGCAACATCCTTTCAAATAGTGAGAAGTTGGTATCTTATGGACAAACTCTGCATACTTGAAAAGCTGCTCTGAGGTCTGTGCTAACACCCCTCTGTTTGGGGGTTTATTAACATGGGGTGTTTATCTTCTAGAATTTCCTCATAGCATCCTTTAGAAAGGAATTTGAAAGTTGTGGAAAAATCATTATGGGCAGCCACCAGCAGGACAATTTTTAACAATCAAGTCATGATTGTGCTGGGGGTGGGGAGGAGAGAAAACAGGCTTGTGTGAAGCATTTTCTATAGCAGAGCTCAATTGACCTGACACAGAAGACTGGGTCACTTCTCCCCCTGAGCCCCTTCTCGGGAGTGAGTGCCTTTGTTGGGAGCCAGCTGGGCCCCCAAACACTGGCAGTGTCCCTTTGGGCAGAGTGATGGAGCAGCTGCTCATTCATAAAGAAAACTGGCTCTTTACATGACAACCAATGTTAACTTGACTATGTTGAGATATCTGAGTGGCCCGTGGGTTTCCTGACCTGGCTACCATCATGTCTGTGGCTTTTAACTGAAACAGACACAACATGGGTCAGCTTCCCACTGGAGTTGGGACCCTGGAAGCTAAGGAACTTGTGAGTGAGGCAAGGTGGTTTTATAAGTCTCTTTGAAAATGATTTTGAAACTGATACTGTGTGGTTCTATAAGATCTGTGCTGTGCTTAGTTGCTCAGTTCTGTCCAACTCTTTGCAACCCCATAGACAGTAGCCTGCCAGGCTCCTCTGTCCATGAGAATTCTCCAGGCAAGAATACTGGAGTGGATTGCCATCCTCTCCTCCAAGGGATCTTCCCAACCAAGGGAGTGAACCCAGGTCTCCAGCATTGCAGGCTGATTCTTTACCAACTGAGCCAACAAGGAAGCCCAGGAATACTCAAATGGGTAGCCTATCCCTTCTCCAGGGGATCCTCCCAACCCAGGAATTGAACCAGAATCTCCTGCCTGAATATTCATTGGAAGAACTGATGCTGAAGCTGAAGCTCCAGTACTTTGACCACCTGATGTGAAGAGCTGACTCATTGAAAAGACCCTGATACTGGGCAAGATTGAGGGCAACAGGAGAAGGAGGCGACAGAGGATGAGATGATTGTATGGCATCACTGACTCAATGGACATGAGTGTGAGCAATCTCAGGGAGATAGTGAAGGACAGGGAGGCTTGGTGCAGAGTCAGACATGACTGAGCGACTAAGCTCAGTACAGACATATCTCCAAAATGGCCAAAAAATGCATGAAAATATGCTCAACATCATCAAACATCAGAGACGTGCAAGTTAAAACCACACTGACATGTCACCTGAGACCCAATAGTAGGATAGTTACTATTAAAACAAAATGAAACAAAATAACAGGTGTTAAGGGGAGGTGATAAAATTGAAACACTTGCACACTGTTGATGGGAATATAAAATGGTATAGCTGCTACAGAAAACAGCAGGAGCTTCAGCACAAAACTAAAAATAGCACTGTCATATGATCCAGCAATCCCACTCCTGGATATATAGCCAAAGGAATTGGGAGCAGTGTGCACTCATTCATAGCAGCTCTATTCACAACAGCCAAGACATAGAAACAACCTAAGGGTCCATCCATGGATGAATAGATGGACAAAATGCAGTATGTACCTGCAATGCGGTATTACTCAGCCTCAAAAAGGAAGAAATCTTGGCACATGCTACAAGATAGATGAGCTTTTAGGACATAATGCTAGGTGAAATAAGCCAATCATGAAAAGACAAATACTGTACGGTTCTACTTGTTTGGCTCTAAAGCAGTCAAATTCAAAGAAACAGAAAGCGTAATGGTGGATATCTGGCTCAGGGACGGGGAAAGAAGAGTTGCTGTTTACTGGGTACGAGATTTCAGTTACACAAAATGAGAAAGTTTTGGAGATCTGTTTTACAACAACGCGGATATGCACTTAACACTACTGAACTGAACACTTTAAAATGGTTAGGAGGGTACATTTTATGCATGTGTTTATCACAGTAAAAAATATACTTATTCCTGGATTGATGAGTGTAAGAACAGCTACCAAGGTATTGTGCAAAGCACTCAGTGTACAGAATCTCATTTAAGATTTTGTAGTTTCTGTGTGGGAGGTAATAATAACCCTACTTGCTGAGGGGTTTATATAGATTGGAGTTATTGATGCTTTATATGTGTCAGCTGTAACCCTCATCGTAAAACTAGGAGGTTGTAACTTTCATTTTGCAAACGAGGAAACGAAGCACAGGGAAACAGTCACTCAGCCAAGGACACACAGATGATAAATGGTTGAGCAAGGGATTGGGTTCAGGCTTCTCCTGTTATTTAATCCCTTCCATAGTTAACATGCTAGGGGATCTCCCTGACACAGGGATCGAACCTGTGTCTCTTGCATTGCAGGTGAGCTCTTTACACACCGAGCCATCTGGGAAGCCCGAAAGAGAGATGTCATAATTTGGCCAATGTCATTTAGTCGTAGTGAGAGCTCTGGGATTCAAATCCAGGGTTTTAAACCCAAAGCAGTTCACAGTCATGTTGGTGTTTGCTTTTAACCCGTTGGTCACATTTTGGTGTTTCTTAAGAAAAAATTTGACAAAACATGCATTCTTAAGAAGTTGCTAGTGTGCATATAAAGAGATGTTTGGTTTAGTTGTTTTTTTTTTTTTTTCCAGGCTTTGAGTTTGTGCATTAATTTTTATTCCTTTTTCTTCCAATGGTGAATATACCTCATGCTTGTTGTAAAAGGTTCCATCAGTACTGGAGTCTGTGGAATGAGATTTCTAGCTGTCTTGCACACTCCTCCAAATGCCAGTTCTCAAGGGAAATCACATGAACTCTTGTTGTTTCAGATATTCTCTCTTCAATTTTCTATATATGTAACTAGAATAGGTTTAAATTTTAAGTTTGTGGTTTTAAGGTTTTTAATTTTTAGTTTGACAGAGAATTAAAACCAAAAACAAAAAGTAAATATTAATCCACTACAGCACAACTTTAAACAATTTTAAAATGTTATACTTCTCTGCCCCCTTCTGATGCCTATGTCAGAAGCTTTCTCTATCTCCTTTATACTTTAATAAAACTTTATTACACACACACAAAAAAATAAATAAAATAAAATGCTATACTGCAAAGTCTTCTTTCTTTCCAAACAATACCTTGCCCTCAAGGTAACTGTTCTTTAAATTCTGTGTACTTTATCCCTAAATTTTACTCACATGTATAGTGTCATTTATATGTTTATTTCTATATCCTCTAATCAGAAAACTTCATATTGATGAAATATAAGTATGTTATATATTTTTATCTTCAACTTACATTTTGCACTTTATATATTATATAGATATTTTTTAGGTTGGTACATTTAGATTGAATTTTTTTATAAAACTACTTTAAAATAAATCCAGAATATCAAGTTATTTTACCCCTAACACACTTCAATATGCATCTTAAAAATTTAAAGCATTTTTCTATTAAAAAGCATTTTTAACAAAATAAGTGTTAATTCCTTGATATCAGGTAAATCTACTCTATATTCAAATTTTGTTAATTGCATAAAAAATCAGGGATTACATTAAAAATGTATTTTTATGCTTGATTGAGTCAGGATCCAAACAAGGTCCACATGTAACATTTGGTGGTTATATTTCTGAATCTGTAGCAACTAACTTACCCCTACCCTTTTTTAATATAAGCCTTTGTCCCACAGAATTTTCCATGGCTTATCTGTTTGGTTTTTCAGGGTGTCAACTTTTATTCCACCCTTGTATTTCCTCAGCACTGAAAGCTATATTTAAAAAGTGATTCGGGTTCAATGTTTAAGGTATGAATAGTTCGTAGTTGGTGCTGTGACATCATAATTCCATCCTAACAAAAACACAGTAGTGTTCCACTTTTAGTGATGCTAAGATTGGCCAATGGGCCTGGAGCTGAACAGATTTGAAGAACTCTTTGTTCTTCTCTGACCCTTAAGTCTTGGGTTTCCTTCTGGTTTCCTGAGCATTGAATCCATGGTTGTTGAAAGGCTCAGCTGAGAGATAAAAGGTCTTTCTGAATTTCAAAAACCATCTCTTGAAATAGCAAGAACCAAGACTTGGTTGACTCAGATCACTTTAGCCATTGAGAGGATTTGGAAGGAATACCGTGTGAAGCCAGGCTCACCTGGCAAGAATGGGGAAAGCCTTTTTAATGAGGGAAGGAGTGAGTGGATGGCTGTGTGTTGGTGGAGGTGAGTAGGAGGGGGTGTGATGAGGTTGAGGAGGTGGGAAATAAAATCAGGCAGATCTGTGTCAGTCTGAAACCTTTCTGGTTAGTGCTCTCTTGAGAATCCCTTGGACTGCAAGGAGATCCAGTCAATCCATTCTAAAGGAGATCAGTCCTGAGTGTTCTTTGGAAGGACTGATGTTGAAGCTCAAACTCCAATACTTTGGCCACCTGATGCAAAGAACTGATTCATTTGAAAAGACCCTGATGCTGGGAAAGATTTAAGGTGGAGGAGAGTGGACGACAGAGGATGAGATGGTTGGATGGCATTACCGATTCAATGGACATGAGTTTGAGTAAACTCCGGGAGTTGGTGATGGACAGGGAGGCCTGGCGTGCTGTGGTCCATGGGGTCGCAAGGACTCAGACACGACTGAGCGACTGAACTGAACTGAACTCTCCCAACCAGATGTTGCCTAAAGATGATTCAGACTCATTCAGCACAGATATGGGAAGTTTCTATTGAGACAGCATTCGGCTTCTGCAGTTTATGACTAGAGCGGATCCTATACTGAAGGCTGGGAGGCAGGGGATGGAGGTTAAATTAAGCTATTTATACTTTTGGTTAATAGGAACCCTTCCATTGGCTTCTTGGGCTTGGGAAGTCCAGTATTCTTGGGCTTTCCTTGTGGCTCAGCTGGCAAACAATCTGCCTGCAATGTGGGAGACCTGGGTTCGATCCCTGGATTGGGAAGATCCCCTGGAAAAGAGAAAGGCTACCCACTCCAGTATTCTGGCCTGGAGACTTCTATGGACTATATAGTCCATGGTGTTGCAAAGAGTCGGAGACGACTGAGCAGCTTCACTTTTCCATGGCTTCTGATCTTTCAGATATGACTTCTGTAGCTTTGGTAACTTCCCTGCTTTCTAATATGATATGATGTCCAGGCTCATCTTATATATTTCCTGTCTCAGGCTTGGAATCGGGGATTTTTGTTTTTAATGGAAGATTATTTGGAGAATAATCTAGGAACTGGAAACGCTCACTGCTACTGGGATTGTTATTTTTTTCAAAGCTATTCCAGTGGAAAGACATGGGGAAAAGTGGGGAATTTTGTGTTATAAAAAGTGTCACATCGTCACTAACATCAAATTGATGTTTCCAGTTGAAATGTGAGGCTGTAGAGTTTTGCTTACTCTTTCCCATTTTACAGCTTTGACCCTCTCTTTGACCTTCTCTTTTACCTTGAGAATCCTGATTCTTAAGAACACTGAACATTGGTGGTCTAGGGGCTCAGACTACTCTGCCAATACCCAGATTCAACCCCTGAACACTGAACTAGATCCTGCATGCTGCAGCTAAGATCCCACCCGTGGCATTGAAGATTCCATGTGCTACAACTGAGAGCCGGTGTAGCCAAATTAAAAAAAAAAAGACTGAAAATGTTGAATTTGGAGTACCACCTTCTTGCATGTTACTTTTATCCCATATTACCCACAGAGAAAAGTTCAAAAATATCACTGTTACCAACAATATGACATCTGAAAACAATTTTGAAATATGATTTCCCTCATTTCTTTAATTCACTCTCTTTCTTGGTTGCCTTCCTTCCCTGCTAGCTGAGCTCCTCTCAGGCTTCCTGGGATTAATCGGCAGTATGTAAACCTTTGCCTTGGGGCTCTGCTTTCTGGGAAATTCAAGTATGATATTTGTCAGAGGATACGCATTCTAAAACTTGGTGCCATTTTACACAGGAGTCTTGAGTGAGCATGACCAAATCTTATTTCTGTAAATCAGATAAATATAAGTAATCTCATGAATTAATTTTCCTTTTTTTGTAATGAAAAAATTTAAGTATCTTTGTATATGTTTTTTGATCACATTTATTTAGACCTTTGGTACTTTGCTCATTTTCCTATGGGACTGTTTGTCCTTGTTTAATGATTTATGAACACTATTATACTAAGGAAATTAGGAAATTAGATTGTCATATATGTTGCAAATATATTTTCTCAACTTGCATTTTTTTCCTCAGCTCTGCAAAAGGTTTTAATTTTCACTTAATCACACCTATCAATTGTTTAACTTACTTGCTGAAGTCTTAAAAAGATCTTCTCTCCAAGATTATAAACATATCCTTAATGTTTATTTTCATCCCTTTTGGGGTTTTAGATTTTACACTTAAATCACTGATACATCTCAGTAGTATGTGATGCATTCTCTGATTTTATCTAATGAAGTACACAAAGTCCAGAAATATAGATCAATGGAACAAAATAGAAAGCCCAGAGATAAATCCACACACATATGGACACCTTATCTTTGACAAAGGAGGCAAGAATATACAATGGAGTAAAGACAATCTCTTTAACAAGTGGTGCTGGGAAAACTGGTCAACCACTTGTAAAAGAATGAAACTAGATCACTTTCTAACACCACACACAAAAATAAACTCAAAATGGATTAAAGATCTAAATGTAAGACCAGAAACTATAAAACTCCTAGAGGAGAACATAGGCAAAACACTCTCCGACATAAATCACAGCAGGATCCTCAATGATCCGCCTCCCAGAATACTGGAAATAAAAGCAAATATAAACAAATGGGATCTAATTAAAATTAAAAGCTTCTGCACAACAAAGGAAACTATAAGCAAGGTGAAAAGACAACCCTCTGAATGGGAGAAAATAATAGCAAATGAAGCAACTGACAAACAACTAATCTCAAAAATATACAAGCAACTTATACAGCTCAATTCCAGAAAAATAAACGACCCAATCAAAAAATGGGCCAAAGAACTAAATAGACATTTCTCCAAAGAAGACATACGGATGGCTAACAAACACATGAAAAGATGCTCAACGTCACTCATTATCAGAGAAATGCAAATCAAGACCACAATGAGATACCACTTCACACCAGTCAGAATGGCTGCGATCCAAAAGTCTGCAAGCAATAAATGCTGGAGAGGGTGTGGAGAAAAGGGAACCCTTTTACACTGTTGGTGGGAATGCAAACTAGTACAGCCACTATGGAGAACAGTGTGGAGATTCCTTAAGAAATTGCAAATAGAACTGCCTTATGACCCAGCAATCCCACTGCTGGGCATACACACCGAGGAAACCAGAATAGAAAGAGACACATGTACCCCAATGTTCATTGCAGCACTGTTTATAATAGCCAGGACATGGAAACAACCTAGATGTCCATCAGCGGATGAATGGATAAGAAAGCTGTGGTATATATACACAATGGAGTATTACTCAGCCATTAAAAAGAATACATTTGAATCAGTTCTAATAAGATGGATGAAACTGGAACCAATTATACAGAGTGAAGTAAGCCAGAAAGAAAAACACCAATACAGTATACTAACACATATATATGGAATTTAGAAAGATGGTAATGAGGACCCTGTATGCAAGACAGCAAAAGAGATACAGATGTGTAGAGCGGACTTATGGACTCTGAGGGAGAAGGAGAGGGAGAGGGAGAGGGAGGGATGATTTGGGAGAATAGCATTGAAATATGTATACTATCATGTAAGAAATGAATTGCCAGTCTATGTTCAATGCAGGATGCAGGATGCTTGGGGCTGGTGTATGGGGATGATCTGGAGGGAAGATGTGGGGGGGGAGGTGGGAGGGGGGTTCATGTTTGGGAGTTTGTGTAAAAAAATTAATAAATACAAAAAAAAAAAAAGAAATAAAAAAGAACAAAAAAAACAAAACAAAACAAAAAAAAAAAACAAAAAAAAAACTCTGCCTCAAGGTAACTCACTGTTCTGTGTATAAATGAATTTCTGGCATGCAGTATAAAAAAAAAAAGTAAAAAAAAATCAGTGACCCTTTTCTTGAAAATTTATTATAAAGTAACATCTTAAAAAAATTTTTATGTATGTGTTTATTTTTGGCTACACTGGGTCTTCACTGCTGCATCAGGGCTTCTCTAGTATTGGCAAGGAAGGGGCTACCTTTCAGTGTGGTGTGCAGGCTTTTCATAGTGGCAGTTTCTCCCCTGGTGTGGCAGAAACTCTAGGTCCTGGGCTCAGCAGTCCTGGCGCACAGACTTGGTTGCTCTGCAGCATGTGGGATCTTCCCGGACCGGGAATTGAAAGTATGTCCCCTGCACTGGCAGGCAGATTCTTAACCACTGGACCACCAGGGAAGTCCTAAAGTAGCACTTTTTAAAAAAATGAAAAGGCCTTTGCATGAACACTTTTCTATACACTTCACAATATAAAAAATTGAAAACAAGCCATGTCTAATAATAATTATTCCTGTTGTTTTAACTTGAAATATTTCCTTTAAAATTTTAATTGTCAAAACTATATAAAAATATGAAAACTACATATGCCTTATTGTAAAGAAAGCACGATGTTGTTGTGTTTGTCCAGTGACTGTTGTTGTTTAGTCGCTAGGTCGTGTCCCACTCTCTGTGACCCCGTATACTGCAGCCCACCTGGCTCCTCTGTCCATGGAACTTCCCTGGCAAGAATACTGGAGTGGGTTGCCATTTCTTTCTCCAAGGGAATCTTCCAGACCCAGGGACTGAACCCCTGGTTCCTACATTTGGTAAGAGGATTCTTTACCACTGAGCCACTAGGGAAGCCCTATCCAATTATTCGACTGCGTATATAAAGTAACATGGAAAAATGAAAATGAGCAGAAAGTTTTCTTGAAAGTTTTAAGGGTTTTTCTCCTGTTTTTGATTCACATTATTGTTACAATGTTTATTATGTAATAAATTTTTTTTAAATCTCATCATATTTCTAATATTATAAATATCTGTAAACCGTAACTGGATGAAAAGTTAGAAATGATTTTTGGGTGACTGAGAAAAAAATTAGAGGTAACCACAATGAGATCTTAGCTTAGAAAAAAAAAATGACAATGATGGTAGGGCTATTTGAGGCAAACAAAGTTACAATGATTTTAAATAAAATAAAATAAAATACTAATAAATAAAATAGAATACTTTTATTTTATAAATAAAATAAAAATACTAAATATTTAATAAAATATTAATGAGAATATTATTTAATAAGAATAAAATAAAAATACTAAATATTTAAAAATCTCATAACTGTGGGATAAAACAACAAAGTTGCCATTGTGTGTGTGTGCTTAGCAATGCCTGACTCCCTGGACTGCAGCCTGCCATGCTCCTCTGTCTGTGGGATTTTCCAGGCAAGAATACTGGACTGGGTTACCCTCCAGGGGATCCTCCTGACCCAGGGATCAAACCGGCATCTCTTGCATCTCCTGCATTGGCAAGTGGATTTTTCTTTACCACTGAGCCATCTGGGAATCCTGAAGTCATCACTACCTGTATTCAATCTGGAAAATAGCCACAGAGATAGTGAAAAAATATTGTAGAGTTTATGTTACTGTCCTTAACTGGGAAACTTAGGAGCCATGGATTTTGATAGCATAAAAGTCATGGCTTTTTTCCTGTACAAGCCAATAGATATTTTTTTACAGTCTCCAAAAGAAACTTAATGAGTTGTTTTATTCTGGTCTTAATAGGTTTTTTCTTGGTAACAGTTTTAAGTTTACAGGAAAATGGAGTGTTAACTACAGAGAGTTCCTATAAACCTCCCCATTCCCAGTTCCTTATCATTAATGTCTTGTGTTCATGTGGTACATTTGTTGTAATTGATGTGCCAGAATTGATACAGTATTATCAACTAAAGTTCACTGGTGACATTGGAGTTCATTTCTGTTGTGTGTACTCCTTGAGTTTTGACAAATGCCTAATGACATGTATCCACTGTCATATCATTCAGAGTAGCTTCACTGCCCTAAAAATCCTCCATGCTCTACCAATTCATTCTTCTCTCCCAACCCCAAAGACAGTCTGCCTGCCTGTAGTTCTCTTTCTTGATGTGTCCATAACCCAGGTTTGGCCACATAGACAAGGAAATCCCACCTGAGGAGGGCGAGATAATGAGACAGAAGGATACTGGGTTTCTAAATGACTACACAAGAAAAGCTGTCCCACTAACCAGGTTCACTCACTGTGGGACAGTTGTGTGAGAGGAATACACCTCTCTCCTTCAGACACTGAACTTTGGATCTTTCTTGGCACAAAGAGCCAAGCTGATCTGAACAATACAGGATATTCATATATTTTTTGTTGTTGCTGTTTAATTGCTAAGTCATATCCAACTCATTGTGACCTATGAACTGCAGCATGCCAGGATTCCCTGTCCTTCACTATCTCCTAGAGTTTGCTCAAACTCATGTCCGTTGAACTTTCCAACGAGTCAGATCTTTACCTTAGGTGACCAAAATGTTGGAGCTTCAGGTTCAGCATCAGTCCTTCCAATGAATATTCAGGGTTGATTTCCTTTAGGATTGACTGATTTGATCTCCTTGCTCTCCAAGGGACNTCCCTGTCCTTCACTATCTCCTAGAGTTTGCTCAAACTCATGTCCGTTGAACTTTCCAACGAGTCAGATCTTTACCTTAGGTGACCAAAATGTTGGAGCTTCAGGTTCAGCATCAGTCCTTCCAATGAATATTCAGGGTTGATTTCCTTTAGGATTGACTGATTTGATCTCCTTGCTCTCCAAGGGACTCTCAAGAGTCTTCTCCAGTACCACAATTCAAAAGCATCAATCATCAATTCTTCAGCACTCAGCCTCCTTTATGGTCCAACTCACATCCATATATGACTACTGGACAAATCATAGCTTTGACTATACAGACCTTTGTTGGCAAAGTGGTGTCTCTGCTTTTTAATATGCTGTCTAGGTTTGTCATAGCTTTTTTCCCAAGGGGAAAGAGTCTTCTAATTTCGTGGTTTTAGTCACTGTCCACAATGATTTTGGAGCCCAAGAAAGGAAAACCTGTCACTGCTTCCACTTTCCCCCCATCTATTTGCCATGAAGTGATGGGAATGGATGCCATGATCTTAGTGTTTTGAATGTTGAGTTTTCACTCTTCTCTTTCACCCCCATCAAGGGGCTCTTAAGTTCCTCTTTGTTTTCTGACATTAGAGTGCTATCATCCGCATATCTGAGGTTCTTGATATTTGTCCTGGCAATCTGGATTCCAGCTTGTGATTCATCCAGTCCAGCATCTCACATGATGTACTCTTGCATATAAGTTAAATAATACATATCATATGATGTATAAATATTATATATATATATATATATATTCATGTCCTGCATTATGTTCCAGCAACACAAGAGAAGACTCTACACATGGACATCACTGGATGCCCAACACAGAAATCAGATTGATTATATTCTTTGCAGTCAAAGATGGAGAAGTTCTATACAGTCAACAAAAACAAGACTGGGAGCTGACTATGGCTCAGATCATGAATTCTTATTGCCAAATTCATACTTAAATTGAAGAAAGTAGGGGAAACCACTAGACCATTCAGGTATGACCTAAATATAATCCCTTATGATTATACTGTGGAGGTGACAAAGAAATTTAAGGGACTATATCTGATAGAGTGCCTGATGGACTATGGATGGAGGTTTGTGACATTGTACAGGAGACAGGGATCAAGACCATCCCCAAGAAAAAGAAATGCAAAAAAGCAAAATGGCTGTCTGAGGAGGCCTTACAAATAGTTGTGAAAAGAAGAGAAGTGAAAAGCAAAGGAGAACAGGAAAGATATACCCATTTGAATACAGAGTTCCAAAGAATAGCAAGGAGAGGCAAGAATGCCTTCCTCAAGGATCGGTGAAAAGAAACAGAGGAAAACAACAGCATGGGAAGGACTAGAGATCTCTTCAAGAAACTTAGAGATACCAAGGGAACATTTCATGCAAAGGGCTCAATAAAGGACAGAATTGGTATGGACCTAAGAGAAGCAGAAGATATTAAGAAGAGGTGGTAAGAATACACAAGAACTGTACAAAAAAGATCTTCGTGATGCAGAAAATCACAATGGTATGATCACTCACCTAGAGCCAGACATCCTGGAATGTGAAGTCAAGTGGGCCTTAGGAACATTGCTATGAACAAAGCTAGTGGAGGTGATGGAATTCCAGTTGAGCTATTTCAGATCCTAAAAGATGATGCTGTGAAAGTGCTGCACTCAATATGCCATCAAATTTGGAAAACTCAGCATTGGCCACAGGACTGGAAAAGGTCAGTGTTCATTCCAATCCCAAAGAAAGGCAATGCTAAAGAATGCTCAAACTACCGCACAATTGCACTCATCTCACACGCTAGTAAAGTAATGCTCAAAATTCTCCAAGCCAGGCTTCAGCAATACGTGAACTGTGAACCTTCAGATGTTCAAGCTGGTTTTGGCAGAGGAACCAGAGATCAAATTGCCAACATCCAACAGATCATTGAAAAAGCAAGAGAGTTCCAGAAAAACATCTATTTCTGCTTTATTGACTATACCAAAGCCTTTGACTATGTGGATCACAATAAACTGTGGAAAATTCTGAGAGAGATGGGAATACCAGACCATCTGACCTGCCTCTTGAGAAATCTGTATGCAGGTCAGGAAGCAACAGTTAGAACTGGACATGGAAGAACAGACTGGTTCCAAGTTGGGAAAGAAGTATATCAAGGCTGTATATTGTCACCCTGCTTATTTAAGTCATATGCAGAGTACATCATGAGAAACGATGGGCTGAATGCAGCACAAGCTGGAATCAAGATTGCCAGGAGAAATCTCAATAACCTCAGATATGCAGATGACACCACCCTTATGGCAGAAAGTGAAGAGGAACTAAAAAGCCTCTTGATGAAAGTGAAAGAGGAGAGTGACAAAGTTGGCTTAAAGCTCAACATTCAGAAAACGAAGATCATGGCATCTGGTCCCATCGCTTCATGGGAAATAGATGGGGAAACAGTGGAAACAGTGTCAGACTGCAGCCATGAAACTAAAAGACGCTTACTCTTTGGCAGGAAAGTTATAACCAACCTAGATAGCATATGCAAAAGCAGAGACATTACTTTGCCAACAAAGGTCCATCTAGTCAAGGCTATGGTTTTTCCAGTAGTCATGTATGGATGTGAGAGTTGGACTGTGAAGAAAGCTGAGTGCCGAAGAATTGATGCTTTTGAACTGTGGCATTGGAGAAGACTCTTCAGAGTCCCTTGGACTACAAGGAGATCCAACAAGTCTATCCTAAAGGAGATCAGTCCTGAATGTTCATTGGAGGGACTGATGTTGAAGCTGAACTCCAATACTTTGGCCACCTGATGCGAAGAGCTGACTCATTTGAAAAGATCCTGATGCTTGGCAAGATTGAAGGTTGGAGGAGAAGGGGACAACAGAGGTTGAGATAGTAGTTGGATGGCACCACAGGTTCAATGGTTGAGTTTGGGTAAACTCCAGCAGTTGGTGATGGACAGGGAGGCCGGGCGTTCCGCAATCCATAGGGTTGCAAAGAGTTGGACACGACTGAGTGACTGAACTGAACTAATTGTGTGTGTATAGCTCACCTATATTGTGTGTGTATGCATGGGTCTCACCTTCTGTTTACTTTACCAGTTCATAAAAGAAAAATATTTTAATACCAGAGAGTAGAAGAGTAGGAAGATAATTATTTATCTCAGAAAGAAACTGTCATTTTTCCTCCATGAGAACTCATGTCCTTATTTTTTCCATTTTGCAGATGATGAACAAATGATCTGTGATGGACCAACTTCAGAACATGCATTGTTCTTTGGGAATCACTGTTCTTCATTATGGAGGTCATATGATCTGATTTCACTGTACACAGAGGGCACACAACAACTAGCAAAAATAGATCATCTAAGGGGGGAGCAGAGTACATTATCCCTAAATATGGCACTGTATTGGCATGTGGATTATTTTGGGCTGAAGGCAATCTTGACCTAGAGAAATCAAGAAACACTTTTACCTCTCCCTTAGTGACTTAAAAGTTACCAAGTCCAAGTTCATACTGCTCCCTATAGGAGAGGTCAGTCAATCAGGAAATTAGGTGTTAGGAGAAGGAATAGTGACTTTACTCAGAAAGCCTGCAGACAGAGAAGATGGTGAACTAATGTCCCAAAGAACCATCTTGCCCAGGTTTGGATGCTAATTTCTTTTATAGAGCAAAGAAGGGGTTCAGTTCAGTTCAGTTCAGTCACTCAGTCCTGTCTGACTCTTTGTGACCCCATGAATCACAGCACGCCAGCCTCCCTGTCCATCACCAACTCCCAGACCTCACCCAAACTCAAGGAGGTAAAGTAAAAAAGTAAAAAAGGCAATAAGTTGTTGCAAATATTTCCTGATTCTGGACAGACTTCAGAGGGGATGTGTTAATTTTTTCATGCCTGCAGCCATTCTAGGTGGGCCTGGTCAGGATATTTCCTATAAGCCAAATAGTTATTATAGCTTAAGCTCAGGCATGAGAGCTGGGTTCACACAGATGGGCCATTATGTATACATTAAGCTGTAGTAGCATCCCTTTAGTGATTAACTTGTAGCAAAAGCAATAGAATACAAAGGTTAACGTAAAAGAAAGATCCAATATGGGGTCAGATTTGTTCTTCCCTATTACACATTTAGATAGGGAGCCTCCTTCTTAACTCAAGAGGAAGTACTCTTACCAGAGATAACTGTCATCTGAAAAACCTGTCTGTATGCAGAGAGAACATCTAATTACCAAACCTCAGCTCTCCTTTTTGTCCTGTGAATGACCCTCCTTCCCTTTGAAGCCCCAGACCCCTGTCCCATCCTCAAGCTCAAGACGGCATATAAGCCCCAACTTGTCCTTGGGCCTAATAATCTCGTGGAACTCCTGTATCTATGTAATCAAGTTGGTTTTTCTCCTATTAATATGTCCTATGTCAATTTAGCTAATAAGCCAGTCAAAAGAACCTAGAAGGGTAAAGGAAAAAAAATTTTCCTTCCCTGCATCTGGACAGTCTATAATAAACCTTTTGGGGAGTGACAGACAGAAAAGTCTTTAAGCTAAATCATGCATTCATCCATTCATTAAACAATCATGAATGGAATACCTTTGCTGTGTTAGGAAATGTTTTTCGTTGGGGTCACAGAGAAGAAAAAGGAATGCTTTTTGCCTTCAAGGAGCTCACATTGTCATGCTTTACAATATAGCATGATGAGTACCAAAAGACAGGTTTTAAGAATTTCAGAGGTGTCTGACTCAGCGTGGGAAGAGAGAATTGTAAGAACAGGTGACACCTGAATTTTGAAAGTAGATGAACAAAGTTGTCCTTCCCAGGTAGTTCAATGATAAAGAATTCACCTGCGAATGCAGTAGCCGTGGGTTTGATCTCTGGGTTGGAAAGATCCCGTGGAGAAGAAAAAGACAAGGCACTTCAGTATTCTTGCCTGGGAAATCCCTTGGACAGAGGAGTCTGGCAGTTTACAGTCCATGGGGTCACAAAAACTTCGGACATGACTTAGGACTAGACAGCAACAACAAACAAGGTTTGGGGCTGGTGTGGGAGGCACAGGGGCCATCCAAAGATACACAGGTGGGCAGAAAAAACCAACCTGTGTATCACATGTGGGAATAACAATCCCTACTGGGAATTCATAAATAGCCTCTATGGAGACACATGCTCATATTAGTGAGATTTTGAATAATTGAAAAGAAATGGGGACTTCTCTTGTGCTCCAGTGGTTTAAACACAGAGCTTTTACTATTGAAGGTCTGGGTTTAGTCCCTGGTTGTCAAACTAAGATCCTGCAAGCCATGTGGCATGGGCAAAAACATTTTTAAAAAAGAAGAAAAGGAAATGGAGGTACGGGTTTTTTCCTTGCTGCTGTATATTCCAATAGTTATTAAATTGCATGTACTTAAGTAGGATCAGTCCTGCAAAACTAGGCATTGTCTCCCACAATCAAGGCATAATGAGCTGAATGATTTTTTCAGCATAAAACCAATTTTCTCCCAAACACAAAAGACACACTAAACTAAATGACCTCAATATAAAGATCTCAATGGGGAATTTTCTCAGTATTTGTTTTACAGATGGTGAAGGTTACTTCTGCAAGCCAAATGTCTAAAATTATTTTTAAAAGAATCTTGTCCTGACTCACACAGTGTATCTTCGAATAGAGGTTTCATATTCATAGTCATTGAATATGGATATAAACAAAATTCATATTCAAGTGAGCCCTGATGCATAGCAGAAAATCAGACAAACATTCATCTAAATAACCAATGTTAGGACCTGACTGGGAATCTGTAGCATCAATTTGGCTTTTACCCAATAGAAATGGGAAAGCCTTCAAGTGAGCATTTATCTTTCTGAAAACTGTAATCTTTAGAAAGGTAACAATGTCCTTTATTGTTATAAAAAATGATCCTATCCTTTTGGACTCGATCATATCTCTCTTGCATGAATGTTTCCCATATTCACAAGTCCACGCCATGTTTGGAATGATGTACACACTTGGCTGCTTCCTCACCAGGCCAAAACCTGAGCCCCAGAGCCCCTAGGGGTGGGGAGCAATGTGATTGCAGGTGGTTGGCTAGAATCAAGACAGAAACAATGTCTGTGTTTGTCAGCAGTTGCTGGGGAGCAAGAGACAGATGACCATTTGAGCGAGCTCAGGGACAGGGGTGTTACTGGAAAGGATTCACCATACATTCTCCCAGACGCCCAGGAGCTCTGACCACACAGGAGAGAAGTCCATTCAAACAGACTCTTCCATTTCCCTTTTATCCAGGTCTGCTGCCTCTCATACCATAAAATTCTCCCTTTCAAAGGATGCTCAGTCATGTCCGACTGTTGGGGACCCCACGGACTGACTATAGCCACAAGGGAGGTCCAAAACGATACATATATGAAGTGAAAGTCGCTTCCCTTGTGGCTCAGCTGGTAAAGATCCACCTGCAATGCAGGAGACCTGGGTTTGATCCCTGGGTTGGAAAAATCCCCTGAAGAAGGGAAAGGCTACCCGCTCCAGTATTCTGGCCTGGAGAATCCCATGGACTGTATAGTCCTTGGGGTTGCAAACAGTCAGACATGATTTAGTGACTTTCGCTTTCAAAGGATGCTATTTGTTAGGCTTCCCTGTTGGCTCAGGTGGGTAAAGAATCTCCCTGCAATGGGGGAGACCCAGATTCAGTCCCTGAGTGGAGAAGATCCCCTGGAGAAGGGAATGGCACCCCACTCCAGTACTCTTGCCTGGAGAATCCCATGGACGGGGGAGCCTGGTAGGCTGCGGTCTATGGGGTCGCGAAGAGTCAGACACGACTGAGCGACTTCCCTTTCACTTTCCACTTTCATGCATTGGAGAAGGAAATGGCAACCCACTCCAGTGTTCTTGCCTGCAGAATCCCAGGGACGGGGGAGCCTGGTGGGCTGCTGTCTATGGGGTCACACAGAGTTGGACGCGACTGAAGTGACTTAGCAGTAGCAGCAGTGACTGGTATTGGCCAATTGGGTATGTTCTTTGGAGAACTATCTATTCACATTCTTTGCTTATTTTTTCAATTGAGTTTTTATTTTGTTGTTGTTCAGTCACTAAGTCATGCCTGACTCTTTGTGACCCCATGGACTGTAGCACACCAGGCTTTTCTGTCCTTCACTATCTCTTGGAGTTTGCTCAGACTCATGTCCATTGAGTCAGCAATGCCATCCAGCCATCTTATCCTCTGTCACCCCCTTCTCCTCCCGCCATCAATCTTTCCCAGCAGTTGTAAAATTTCTTTATATATATCCTAGAGACACATCCTTTATCAAATAGATACAGGCTTTGCAAATACTTTCCTTCATCCTATAGATTACAGGTCATTTAAAAAATTTGACCTTAATGATATCCTTTGAAGTACAAAAAGTTTTTAATTTTTCTGAAGTCCAATTTATCTGGTTTTTGTGGTTTATTTTTCATTTGGGCTTTTGGTATCATATCTGGGAAACCACTATGTGAACCAAGGTCATTCAGATTTACTCATACATTTTCTTTGTATGATTTTAGTTCTTATATGTAATTCCATGATCCATTTTGAGTTAATTTTTGTATATGGTGTGAGGTAGAGTCCCAACTTCATTCTTTTCCATATGGATATCCAGATGTCTCAGCAGCATTTGTTGAAATGATTTCCCCACTGAATTGTGTTGGCACTCTTGTAGAAAATTCATTGAACATAATGTGAATCTGAACTGCAATTCTGTTCCATTCATTCGTTTATATATTCTTATGCCAGTATTACTCTGCCTTTTTTACTCTTGTTTGTAGTAAGTTTTGAAATTGGGGAATGCACTTTCTCCAACTTTGTTATTTTTTAAGATTGTTTAGGCTGTTGTGGGGCCCTTGCAATGTCATATAAATTTTAGAATTAGCTTTCAATTTCTGCAAAGAAGGCAGCTAGGATTTTGATAAGGATGGTGTTGAAGTTCTGTATCAATTTGGGAATATTATTGTCTTAATAATATTGTCTTCCAATTTATGAACATGGACTATCTTTTCCTTTATTTAGGTCTTCTTTGTTTCCTTTCAATAAATATTTTATGGCTTTCAGTGTATGCCTTGAAGTTATTTTATTACTGAGTATTTTATTCTTTTTGATGCTGTTGTAAGTGGAATTTCATTTCCAGATTGTTCATCTTAGTGTATGGTATGCAATTGATTTTTGTATATCATTCTTGTATCTTGATACCTTGCTAAACTTGTCTATTAATTCTAATGGTGTTTGAGGATTCTTGGGATTTTCTATATATAAGATCTTGTCTTCTGTGAATAAGGATAGTTTAATTTCTTTTTTCCCCCAATCTAAATGGCTCTTATTTCTTTTCCTTGCCTAACTGTCCTGGCTAGAACCTCCATTACAATACTGAATAAAAGTGGCAAGCACAGACATCTTTGTCATTCCTGATATCAGGGGGAAGTGTTTCCATCTTTCATCATTAAGGATGGTATTAGCTATGGGCTTCTTCTTTTTTAATTTTTTTTAATGTGGGCTCTCCTCTGCCCCTTCATGATTTCAGCTCATTTTTGTATTCTGCAGTACCAACCTGGCCCTGAATTTGCCTGATCTTTCAGTTGAAGGCCTTGTCATCTTCTAATTTCTTGTTTCTCTCCAATTCTAGGAAAAAAAACAAATCTAATTGACTCAGCCAGGTCTAGGGGTTGGTTTCTTTTTGGTTAAGTGTCTGCCATGGTCCAAACTGCTGGGGTTAGGTAGAGGGCTGGGGCATGCAGCACACACATGGCCCCTGAGGCCCGCATCTAGGAAAATGAATTCGTCCCAGTTCGCTAATGACTAAATAATCTCGAGGACCCTCAGTTCAATAAAACTATATTTGCCTCTTCTTTAACCCTGGGATTTCTTTGGAAGGACTGATGCTAAAGCTGAAACTCCAGTACTTTGGCCACCTCATGCAAAGAGTTGACATTGGAAAAGACTCTGATGCTGGGAGGGATTGGGGGCAGGAGGAGAAGGGGATGACCGAGGATGAGATGGCTGGATGGCATCACGGACTCGATGGATGAGTCTGAGTGAACTCCGGGAGATGGTGATGGACAGGGAGGCCTGGTGTGCTGCGATTCATGGGGTCACAAAGAATCGGACACAACTGAGCGACTGAAATGAACTGAACTGAACTGAACTGAACTGGAAGAGGAAATGTGCTTATAGTTTGTGATTTCTTTTTTTGGTCTCTTGCACAAAAAAATCATTGCTCATATAGAATCACAGAATAATACTCCATGTTCTCGTTTTTCATCCTTTACATATAATCTATACAATTATTGCAATGTTGAGCAAGATTCCAATAGAATTTTTCAGAGAGGTTAAAAAAACTAATTCTAAAGTTTATACGGAAGATGTCAGAATGGGGAAAATGTTACAGGAAGAGCTAAAGTAATTTTGAAGGTGAAGAATAGTAAATTGAAATCTCTGTATAATTTGTTTACATACAACATTAGAAACATCTTAAATGGGATTGGGACTGCTTAAAAAATTATGAAACATCAAGAATTATGAAATAACATGAAGTTATGACAATAAAAGAAACAGCTCTGCTGATATGGAATAGTCTCTAAATGCTAAAAATGAGTGGTATGTGATGTATGAATTTGTGGCAGACAAGACATTTAAGCCATTAAATGACATCAGATGACATAATATTTGCTTATTCCTCACTGCTGAGAACACAGAGTTCTAAAAGGCTTGATTCAATTCTCTGCTCCCATTGGAGGTGCAAAGGTACAGGCCACATCTTTTTACCAAAAATAGTCAGAAGGCAGGGAATGACTTTGAACGTGTGTGAGAACTGAATGTGATTAGGCTTACATGTGGCAAAGATTCCTCTGGCTGACATGTGGACAATAGATTAGAGGGGATAACAAAAGGATTAGAAATGATACAAGGAAAGCAATCACAGTAATTCAGAAGAGAGATAAATGGTGACTGGCAATATGGAAGTGCTGGGGCCTGGCTGCTCACTACTGGGAAGCCAATACTTGAGGAGCTAGGTTGGAGGAAAGGAAACTTTGCTTTATTTCAGAGGCTGGCACCTGGTGGGAGAAGAGGGCTCATGTCTGAAGGCCAATTCCCCACTGACAATCAGTGGGCAAGAATTCTTGAAGGGGAGTCCAGGGGTATAGTGGAGAAGGCAATGGCCCCCCACTCCAGCACTCTTGCCTGGAAAATCCCATGGACAGAGGAGCCTGGTGGGCTGCAGTCCATGGGGTCGCTTAGAGTCGGACACGACTGAGCGCCTTCACTTTCAGTTTTCACTTTCATGCACTGGAGAAAGAAATGGCAACCCACTCCAGTGTTCTTGCCTGGAGAATCCCAGGGATGGAGCCTGGTGGGCTGCCGTCTATGGGGTTGCACAGCCACAACTGAAGCGACTTATCCCCACGGACTGACTATAGCCACAAGGGAGGTCCAAAACGATACATATATGAAGTGAAAGTCGCTTCCCTTGTGGCTCAGCTGGTAAAGATCCACCTGCAATGCAGGAGACCTGGGTTTGATCCCTGGGTTGGAAAAATCCCCTGAAGAAGGGAAAGGCTACCCGCTCCAGTATTCTGGCCTGGAGAATCCCATGGACTGTATAGTCCTTGGGGTTGCAAACAGTCAGACATGATTTAGTGACTTTCGCTTTCAAAGGATGCTATTTGTTAGGCTTCCCTGTTGGCTCAGGTGGGTAAAGAATCTCCCTGCAATGGGGGAGACCCAGATTCAGTCCCTGAGTGGAGAAGATCCCCTGGAGAAGGGAATGGCACCCCACTCCAGTACTCTTGCCTGGAGAATCCCATGGACGGGGAGGCCTGGTAGGCTGCGGTCTATGGGGTCGCGAAGAGTCAGACACGACTGAGCGACTTCCCTTTCACTTTCCACTTTCATGCATTGGAGAAGGAAATGGCAACCCACTCCAGTGTTCTTGCCTGCAGAATCCCAGGGACGGGGGAGCCTGGTGGGCTGCTGTCTATGGGGTCACACAGAGTTGGACGCGACTGAAGTGACTTAGCAGTAGCAGCAGTGACTGGTATTGGCCAATTGGGTATGTTCTTTGGAGAACTATCTATTCACATTCTTTGCTTATTTTTTCAATTGAGTTTTTATTTTGTTGTTGTTCAGTCACTAAGTCATGCCTGACTCTTTGTGACCCCATGGACTGTAGCACACCAGGCTTTTCTGTCCTTCACTATCTCTTGGAGTTTGCTCAGACTCATGTCCATTGAGTCAGCAATGCCATCCAGCCATCTTATCCTCTGTCACCCCCTTCTCCTCCCGCCATCAATCTTTCCCAGCAGTTGTAAAATTTCTTTATATATATCCTAGAGACACATCCTTTATCAAATAGATACAGGCTTTGCAAATACTTTCCTTCATCCTATAGATTACAGGTCATTTAAAAAATTTGACCTTAATGATATCCTTTGAAGTACAAAAAGTTTTTAATTTTTCTGAAGTCCAATTTATCTGGTTTTTGTGGTTTATTTTTCATTTGGGCTTTTGGTATCATATCTGGGAAACCACTATGTGAACCAAGGTCATTCAGATTTACTCATACATTTTCTTTGTATGATTTTAGTTCTTATATGTAATTCCATGATCCATTTTGAGTTAATTTTTGTATATGGTGTGAGGTAGAGTCCCAACTTCATTCTTTTCCATATGGATATCCAGATGTCTCAGCAGCATTTGTTGAAATGATTTCCCCACTGAATTGTGTTGGCACTCTTGTAGAAAATTCATTGAACATAATGTGAATCTGAACTGCAATTCTGTTCCATTCATTCGTTTATATATTCTTATGCCAGTATTACTCTGCCTTTTTTACTCTTGTTTGTAGTAAGTTTTGAAATTGGGGAATGCACTTTCTCCAACTTTGTTATTTTTTAAGATTGTTTAGGCTGTTGTGGGGCCCTTGCAATGTCATATAAATTTTAGAATTAGCTTTCAATTTCTGCAAAGAAGGCAGCTAGGATTTTGATAAGGATGGTGTTGAAGTTCTGTATCAATTTGGGAATATTATTGTCTTAATAATATTGTCTTCCAATTTATGAACATGGACTATCTTTTCCTTTATTTAGGTCTTCTTTGTTTCCTTTCAATAAATATTTTATGGCTTTCAGTGTATGCCTTGAAGTTATTTTATTACTGAGTATTTTATTCTTTTTGATGCTGTTGTAAGTGGAATTTCATTTCCAGATTGTTCATCTTAGTGTATGGTATGCAATTGATTTTTGTATATCATTCTTGTATCTTGATACCTTGCTAAACTTGTCTATTAATTCTAATGGTGTTTGAGGATTCTTGGGATTTTCTATATATAAGATCTTGTCTTCTGTGAATAAGGATAGTTTAATTTCTTTTTTCCCCCAATCTAAATGGCTCTTATTTCTTTTCCTTGCCTAACTGTCCTGGCTAGAACCTCCATTACAATACTGAATAAAAGTGGCAAGCACAGACATCTTTGTCATTCCTGATATCAGGGGGAAGTGTTTCCATCTTTCATCATTAAGGATGGTATTAGCTATGGGCTTCTTCTTTTTTAATTTTTTTTAATGTGGGCTCTCCTCTGCCCCTTCATGATTTCAGCTCATTTTTGTATTCTGCAGTACCAACCTGGCCCTGAATTTGCCTGATCTTTCAGTTGAAGGCCTTGTCATCTTCTAATTTCTTGTTTCTCTCCAATTCTAGGAAAAAAAACAAATCTAATTGACTCAGCCAGGTCTAGGGGTTGGTTTCTTTTTGGTTAAGTGTCTGCCATGGTCCAAACTGCTGGGGTTAGGTAGAGGGCTGGGGCATGCAGCACACACATGGCCCCTGAGGCCCGCATCTAGGAAAATGAATTCGTCCCAGTTCGCTAATGACTAAATAATCTCGAGGACCCTCAGTTCAATAAAACTATATTTGCCTCTTCTTTAACCCTGGGATTTCTTTGGAAGGACTGATGCTAAAGCTGAAACTCCAGTACTTTGGCCACCTCATGCAAAGAGTTGACATTGGAAAAGACTCTGATGCTGGGAGGGATTGGGGGCAGGAGGAGAAGGGGATGACCGAGGATGAGATGGCTGGATGGCATCACGGACTCGATGGATGAGTCTGAGTGAACTCCGGGAGATGGTGATGGACAGGGAGGCCTGGTGTGCTGCGATTCATGGGGTCACAAAGAATCGGACACAACTGAGCGACTGAAATGAACTGAACTGAACTGAACTGAACTGGAAGAGGAAATGTGCTTATAGTTTGTGATTTCTTTTTTTGGTCTCTTGCACAAAAAAATCATTGCTCATATAGAATCACAGAATAATACTCCATGTTCTCGTTTTTCATCCTTTACATATAATCTATACAATTATTGCAATGTTGAGCAAGATTCCAATAGAATTTTTCAGAGAGGTTAAAAAAACTAATTCTAAAGTTTATACGGAAGATGTCAGAATGGGGAAAATGTTACAGGAAGAGCTAAAGTAATTTTGAAGGTGAAGAATAGTAAATTGAAATCTCTGTATAATTTGTTTACATACAACATTAGAAACATCTTAAATGGGATTGGGACTGCTTAAAAAATTATGAAACATCAAGAATTATGAAATAACATGAAGTTATGACAATAAAAGAAACAGCTCTGCTGATATGGAATAGTCTCTAAATGCTAAAAATGAGTGGTATGTGATGTATGAATTTGTGGCAGACAAGACATTTAAGCCATTAAATGACATCAGATGACATAATATTTGCTTATTCCTCACTGCTGAGAACACAGAGTTCTAAAAGGCTTGATTCAATTCTCTGCTCCCATTGGAGGTGCAAAGGTACAGGCCACATCTTTTTACCAAAAATAGTCAGAAGGCAGGGAATGACTTTGAACGTGTGTGAGAACTGAATGTGATTAGGCTTACATGTGGCAAAGATTCCTCTGGCTGACATGTGGACAATAGATTAGAGGGGATAACAAAAGGATTAGAAATGATACAAGGAAAGCAATCACAGTAATTCAGAAGAGAGATAAATGGTGACTGGCAATATGGAAGTGCTGGGGCCTGGCTGCTCACTACTGGGAAGCCAATACTTGAGGAGCTAGGTTGGAGGAAAGGAAACTTTGCTTTATTTCAGAGGCTGGCACCTGGTGGGAGAAGAGGGCTCATGTCTGAAGGCCAATTCCCCACTGACAATCAGTGGGCAAGAATTCTTGAAGGGGAGTCCAGGGGTATAGTGGAGAAGGCAATGGCCCCCCACTCCAGCACTCTTGCCTGGAAAATCCCATGGACAGAGGAGCCTGGTGGGCTGCAGTCCATGGGGTCGCTTAGAGTCGGACACGACTGAGCGCCTTCACTTTCAGTTTTCACTTTCATGCACTGGAGAAAGAAATGGCAACCCACTCCAGTGTTCTTGCCTGGAGAATCCCAGGGATGGAGCCTGGTGGGCTGCCGTCTATGGGGTTGCACAGCCACAACTGAAGCGACTTAGCAGCAGCAGCAGCAGCAGGGGCATATAGACAGAGCAAGGCCATGCAGAAATAGCAGAGGCAGCTCTGACAGTCGTTTTGAATTGGTCGATGGTGGTCTGACCAGCATCATCTTGATGGTCCTGAGTACAGTTAATCTTTGGTTTCATTATTGGTTTGTTTCCATTTCTTTGAGGCCAGTTCTTGGAATTGTGATAGCTTATGCCATGGCTTTGGAGAAGGAAATGGCAACCCACTCCAGTATTCTTGCCTTGAGAATCCCAGGGATGGGGGAGCCTGGTGGGCTGCTGTCTATGGGGTCGCACAGAGTCGGACATGACTGAAGTGACTTAGCAGCAGCAGCAGCATGCCATGGCTACAGTCTGGTTATCATGTATTTAACTTCTTCCATCTGGTAGGGATTTCACTATCTATAAGACAGCTCACAGGATATGGCTCAGAATATTATCTATAGCCTTTGAGAAGGAACCAAAGATCCTTGACTTTAATGACTAAACAACTATGATTTGATCTTGTTGAACTGTTTTCCTTTGCTTCTGCATTTTCTCACTTCTCTGATTAAATTTATTCTTTGACCAAAGTTTTTCTATGGACCAAAGGCAAGTGGAGGACATTGGAAAGAAGGACCATAGGTCCTACTCTGTTTCAGAGGTGCTGATAAAGATGGAAAGAAATGGATGGATTTGAAAAATATTTATGGGCAAAACAGGAAGGACCTGGTGGTAGATACTGGGGAGTGGGGAGCATGAAGAACATCAGAGTGACTCCCAGGCACTTTCAGATATGTTCCTGCCTTCAAAGAATTTCCAGTAATTAAACCAGTACAGTAACAGCTGAAATTAGCCTCCTTTGGGGCTTTTTTTGGTGGGTGATTGCTGATCTCTCCTGTCTTCACTGGGCCAGCTCCTTGCATCCTTGGCACCCCATCTTCATCTTTGAGTCTGCATCAGCACCTGGCTCAATGCTTGGCACGTGGTCATCAACATAGCCATGTGGAATGAGTGCCGGTGTCCACAGCACTGGCCAAGTGTTTAGAATCTTGTAACCAATTTGTCAAATAGAGTGGATTCAACACTGGAAGAACTGAATCAATTACTCTTTTTGAAAGAGAATCAATAAAAGGATAAGCAGTTAGATGTGAGATGTGGTATAATAACTGATGGACTGATTGAGGTACAAACAAATTTAATTCAAAAGAACATAGCCAACATCATTGCAAGGACTAAAGTTTGCTGCTCCTGTTCCTTATAACTGTGGTGCTTCTGCTAGGAACACTCTCCTTCTTGGGTCCTCAAATACTTGGAAAATGTCCATTGACTTTTTTGAGATGAGGCTTCATTTCCAGGCAGCATCTCATGATCCATCCAAATCAGGAGAATTTCAGTGATGGCATTCACACTGGCTGTACCTGTCTGTACCCAGCTGTTCCCTCTAAGGACAGGGACCTGGCTTGGTTCATTTTGCTCCCTAGAATCCATTAGAATCCTCTTTCAATTAGTCTAAAATTCTCTTGTGATCAAAATGATTATCATCTTTATAATCATTTTGATTATAAGGATTATAAGATAAAAAAAAGGAAAAAGCAAGAATGATCACTAAGTAACGGTTAAAAAAGTGATAGAAAATATTAATTAGTCAAATGTTACCAAGGACCACAAAACACAATTTATTCAAGTTAAGGGCAGCATGGTTTAGAAAGAAAGAGTACTGAACTCTGGACTCAGAATTCCACTGCTGACACTTGATTTTTCTCTCTGCAGGAGTTTGGACTTCTCATCTACTGAGAGTCCCTTGGACTACAAGGAGATCCAACCAGTCCATTCTAAAGGAGATCAGTCCTGGGTGTTCTTTGGAAGGAATGATGCTGAAGCTGAAACTCCAGTACTTTGGCCACCTCATACGAAGAGTTGACTCATTGGAAAAGACTCTGATGCTGGGAAGGATTGGGGGCAGGAGGAGAAGGGGATGACAGAGGATGAGATGGCAGGATGGCATCACCAACTCGATGGACGTGAGTTTGAGTGAACTCCAGGAGTTGATGATAGACAGGGAGGTGTGGTGTGCTGCAATTCATGGGGTCACAAAAAGTCAGACACAACTGAGTGACTGAACTGAACTAAACTGAACTGAAAGGTCTGGGGTCAACATTCTAGGGATCAGCGAACTAAAATGGGCTGGAATGGATGAATTTAACTCAGATGACCATTATATCTACTACTGCAGGCAGGAATCCCTTAGAAGAAATGGAGTAGCCATCACGGTCAACAAAAGAGTCCGAAATGCAGTACTTGGATGCAATCTCAAAAACGACAGAATGATCTCTGTTTATTTCCAAGGCAAACCATTCAATATCACAGTAATACAAGCCTATGCCCCGACCAGTAACGCTAAGAAGCTGAAGTTGAACGGTTCTATGAAGACCTACTAGACCTTTTAGAACTAACACCTTCAAAAGATGTCCTTCTCATTATAGGGGACTGGAATGGAAAAGTAGGAAGTCAAGAAACACCTGGAGTAACAGGTAAATTTGGCCTTGGAGTACAGAATGAAGCAGGGTAAAGATTAATAGAGTTTTGCTAACAGAATGCACTAGTCATACAAACACCCTCTTCCAACAACACAAGAGAAGACTCTACACATGGACATCACCAGATGCCCAACACTGAAATCAGATTGATTATATTCTTTGCCACCAAAGATGGAGAAGCTCTATACAGTCAGCAAAAACAAGACTGGGAGCTGACTGTGGCTCAGATCATCAACTCCTTATTGCCAAATTCAGACTTAAACTGAAGAAAGTAGGGAAAACCACTAGACCATTCAGGTGTGACCTAAATCAAATCCCTTATGATTATACAGTGGAAGTGAGAAATAGATTTAAAGGTCTAAATCTGATAGAGTGCCTGATGAACTGTGGACAGAGGTTCGTGACATTGTACAGGAGACAGGGATTAAGACCATCCCCATGGAAAAGAAATGCAAAAAAGCAAAATGGGAGTCTGAGGAAGCCTTACAAATAGCTGTGAAAAGAAGAGAAGTGAAAAGTAAAAGAAAAAGAAAAGATATAAGCACCTGAATGCAAAGTTCCAAAGAATAGCAAGGAGAGATAAGAAAGCCTTCCTCAGTGATCAATGCAAAGAAATAGAGGAGAACAACAGGATGGGAAAGACTAGAGATCTCTTCAAGAAAATTAGAGATACCAAGGGAACATTTCATGCAAAGATGGACTTGATAAAGGACAGAAATGGTATGGACCTTGCAGAAGATATTAAGAAGAGCTGGCAAGAGTACACAGAAGAACTGTACAAAAAAGATCTTCATGATCCAGATAATCATGACAGTGTGATCCCTCACCTAGAGCCAGACATCCTGGAATGTGAAGTCAAGTGGGCCTTAGGAAACATCACTATGAACAAAGCTAGTGGAGGTGATGGAATTCCAGTTGAGCTATTTCAAATCCTGAAAGATGACGCTGTGAAAGTGCTGCACTCAATATGCCAGCAAATTTGGAAAACTCAGCAGTGGCCACAGGACTGGAAAAGGTCANCTGTGTAGATCACAGTAAACTGTGGAAAATTCTTCAAATGATGGGAATACCAGACCACCTGACCTGCCTCTTGAGAAACCTGTATGCAGGTCAGGAAGCAACAGTTAGAACTGGACATGGAACAACAGACTGGTTCCAAATATGAAAAGGAGTACGTCGAGGCTGTATATTGTCACCCTGCTTATTTAACTTCTATGCAGAGTACATCATGAGAAACGCTGGGCTGGAAGAAGCACAAGCTGGAATCAAGATTGCCGGGAGAAATCTCAGTAACCTCAGATATGCAGATGACACCACCGTTATGGCAGAAAGTGAAGAGGATCTAAAAAGCCTCTTGATGAAAGTGAAAGAGGAGAGTGACAAAGTTGGCTTAAAGCTCAACATTCAGAAAACAAAGATCATGGCATCCGGTCCCATCATTTCATGGGAAATAGATGGGGAAACAGTGGAAACAGGGTCAGACTTTATTTTGGGGGGCTCCAAAATCACTGCAGATGGTGATTGCAGCCATGAAATTAAAAGACGCTTACTCCTTGGAAGGAAAGTTGTGACCAACCTAGATAGCACATTCCAAAGCAGAGACTTTGCCAACAAAGGTCCATCTAGTCAAGGCTATGGTTTTCCCAGTGGTCATGTATGGATGTGAGAGTTAGATTGTGAAGAAAGCTGAGCATGGAAGAATTGATGCTTTTGAACTGTGGTGTTGGAGGACTCTTGCGAGTCCCTTTGACTGCAAGGAGATCCAACCAGTCCATTCTAAAGGAGATCAGTCCTGGGTGTTCTTTGGAAAGAATGATGCTAAAGCTGAAACTCTAGTACTTTGGCCACCTCATGCGAAGAGTTGACTCATTGGAAAAGACTCTGATTCTGGGAGGGATTGGGGGCAGGAGGAGAAGGGGATGACAGAGGATGAGATGGCTGGATGGCATCACTGACTCAATGGACGTGAGTTTGAGTGAACTCCGGGAGTTGGTGATGCACAGGGAGGCCTGGCGTGCTGCAATTCATGGGGTTGCAAATAGTCGGACACAACTAAGCGACTGAACTGAACTGAACTGGCAGGTTGGGGTGAATTTGATAGGGTAGTATTTTGCAGATAAAATCAATACCCAGGGAAACTGGGGGACTCCCTGAGGGTAAGTTGTGGAAAAAGCAGACTGCTCGTATCTTGTACCTGACATAGCCTCTCTTTTCCCACACGGTGAGAGCTCGCTAGTGCCCTTAACTAGAGTTTTGGTAGTTTTTGCTTTACCTTGCATTTTGCAAGCTGGAGTGGAAAGCATTTCAGTTTTCCTTTTCTCTTTCCAAGATGAGTTCCTTGGCATGACAGCCAAATGAGATGTTTTCGGGGCCTCCTCACTGATTGGGTCCCCAAGCTTTCTTGTCATGCTCCCAACTTAACCTGGGATTCTGGGAAACAGGAAGTCCTGGGAAAGAAGTCAGGCTTTTGGGAGCAAGATGTTCTAGGAAGATATGTAGAGCTACTTCTTGGGAGACCCCTGATGGGAGTTGGCTGGTGGAACTTACCTTCTTAGAGTGGGTGGAATAGCTAAGCTGCCCCAGTCATGCACTGGCTGCTGCTGCTGTTGCTAAGTCGCTTCAGTTGTGTCCGACTCTGTGCGACCCCATAGACGGCAGCCCACCAGGCTGCCCCATCCCTGGGATTCTCCAGGCAAGAACACTGGAGTGGGGTGCCATTTTCTTCTCCAATGCATGAAAGTGAAAAGTGAAAGTGAAGTCGCTCAGTCGTGTCCGACTCTTAGCGACTCCATGGACTGCAGCCCACCAGGCTCCTCTGTCCATGGGATTTTCCAGGCAAGAGCACTGTAGTGGGGTGCCATTGCCTTCTTCAGTCACGTAATGTGCCAGTTCTCAACTCAAATTTAGGTTCTTATCATCAGCCACTAGGCGGCAATAGCATGCAGGCAAATGGATCCAACTTCCAACCTTCAGATTATTCATTTCACAGATGTGGAAGCTTTAAGCATCTTTTTAAAAATGTTAAAGTTGAACGAACTTGTTTGGAGCAGAGACATTCACAGCATCATTAAATCATTAAAACATAAGCTCAATATATTTTAAAAGATCTATTTTTTTCAAAACATTACTTATAATATCATACATAAATCAGTGAGACAATATTAAACATATGAGATTAATAACATGAATGCTTTCAATATTCTGATCATTAACTTTTTATTTATTGGGATTCATATTTCTGTGCTATTATAAAGAATATAAATGGACAGTTAAAATGTGTCTATTTAAATACCTGAATATATTTTATGGAAAAATAGATTGTTAGCAGTTCCTTAGTGCTTTTTCCTCTATACATCTGGTTGAAGATGGCTCCTGGAACTTCTTGATTTATTGCTGTTCTGGTCAAAAGAATCACGCAGACTGAACTGGAATGTCAGCCCAGTATGGAACCTATGGTGGAGAAAACCTGACTGGCTTGTTACAAATCAGGTGCCTACCCTCAATCCAAACAACTGAACCCAGGGCTCTGGTGCAAATCTGGCTGCAATGAAAGGGTTGATGGGAACCGAGCAAATATCTGCAACTGAGTCATCATGGATATACATTTATATTTATTTAACCAGTCTCCTACTAAAGATTGATTTTAACTTTCTGATTTTGTTCAACAGCAATCATTCTATTATCACATTGTCTTTCTTACTCTTTCTAAAATTCTGTTGAAAAACATTCCTGGAAGTAAGATTTCTGGGATAACAAGAATTTTCATTCTTTTGCTTTTAAAACTTTCACCTGGAAATAATTTCAAACTTATGTAAAAGTTGCATGAATAAAAAGGAAAAAGGAAAAGTTGCATGAATAAGAAGAGTATGAAGAACACTTGTACACTCTTCATTCACATGCATCTAATGTTAACATGTTACTCTTAATTATTCAATGTGTATTTTCTAAGAATGCAGAGACTCTCTTATATAACTACAGTAAATTTACCTTTGGTAAAATACTTTCATTAAATCTCTTGCCTATATTCCAGTCTCAGATATTAACTCACTTGTTGACTCACTTATTGCGTCAATAACTCAGGTGTTGACTTATGCCTATAAAGTTTTAAAAACATTTTCTCCAATACAAGATCTGTGTTAGGATCATGCATTATATTTAGTTGCCATATCTCTTTAGCCTCCTTTAATCTGAAACATATCCATAGTCTTTCTGTGTATTTATGACCTTAACATTTCAAAAGAAGAGGTTCTCCTAACCCTTTAAGAGAGCAACATGCTTCTCGTGGATCTGTTTGGTGTTTCTTCATGATTAGATTCAGATTATGCATTCTTGTGTCCTTTTCAGGGCATCACGTCTGGAGGCATACCATGTCCATCTGTCCTTCACTGTGATGTTAATTTGGATCATCTGGTGAAAGTCTTCTCTTATTTCTCCATTGTGTAGTGACTACTACTATTTTCTCTTGGAATTACTGAGCAAGTTGTGTGGAGACATTCAAATATCCAGCTCCTAATAAAAATTTCTCCCTCAATGCAGCGTTAATATGATTCTTACCCAAACCCGTCATTATAATGATGGCTGCAGAATGATCATTCAACACCAGCACTATGTCCCCATTTTTCAGTTGGCAACCAGCATTCCACTATAAGGAAGAGCTCCCTTTTGGTCATTTGTTAATAATAGACACAGATTCCTCAGTTTCTATTTTTTCCCCTAATGGTTTGTGATTCATTACTGTACTCAATTAATTTAGTGCCCAGGTTGTCCCTGACTTGGCCAGTGGAACCTGCTTTGAGTAGGCAGCCTCCATCATTGTGTAGGGTGCTTTCCTACTTTCTGGCATGATAAGATATTCCAGACTCATCATGTATCCATCCATCCACCCTACCCCAGACCTGGAATTGGTTATTTTACCAAGGAGCCCTGCTCCTTTTTTTTGTTTGTATTATAGAATGATATCTGAGTGCTAGGTATGCTCACTGATACTGGGATGTTTTTATTGCTTGGCTCTACAAGAGTCAGAACCAGAAATATATGCGTGTATGGTATATATACATATAATGTACATGTAAACATACTTACCTATATGACTATGCACATGTGCAAGTGTCATGCTTATACATATATGGTCAGTTCTCCTTATTTTCCATAGTTATATTCTATAAAGTTGCCACAAACACTGAATTAGAAAATACTAAACCATTGCTAAGAGGGCAGATTCAGGGTTGTGCTAAGTTGTGCTTAGTCATTCAGTTGTGTCCAACTCTTTGCGACCCCACAGACTGTAGCCCATCAGACTCCTCCATCCATGGGGATTTTCCAGGCAAGAATACTGGAGTGGCTTGCCACACCCTCCTCCAAGGGATCTTCCCAACCCAGAGATCGAACCCAGGCAAATTCTTTACTGTCTGAGCTACCAGTGACTACGGTTTGTTGAAATTCAACCAAGAGCCTAACCACACGGTTCAGATGACAGTATCCACAATAGGTGAACTCTAACTGTGCAAAGTACAAAACTGGCTGCTGCTTGTTCAATCTGCAGTGACTCTGAAAACGACAAACATGCCCTGTTTCATGATCGATCCCCTTTTAGAGCCAGCCTGGTATGTACCTGTTTTCCAGGCCACGTGCACGGACACTGTGTAGTTGTGTTCCTGCAAGCCTCTGGTCACGTTTTTGTCCACTGATCAATACATAACTTTGTTTTATATGTGTTTATTTAAAGACACCTTATATAGTATATATTGTTGACTCATTGACATTAAATTCATGGCCAATAGCACTATATTTCCATGCCTCAACTAGGTTTGTCTTATAAATATATTTCTCCATAAATCACGTCACAGCTTCCTTGTGTTTAGGAACATTAAACAGCTCTTCAGCACTACACTTGGAGGCCATGTTAACGGCAACATCACCAACAGAAAGCATCAAAGATGGGGAAGACGTGGCACTGAATAGACTGCAAAATGGGCATCTGCTTGCAGAAGGAGAGCTGCAACAAGAAGAAGCATGAGAGCACTGCCTCCTTCTACCTCAGCTGGGAACGTGAGTGTCTGTAACTCAAAGTTTTGCCACTCTATGTCTGCGAGAGACCACTGATTGGCACAGGTATTGACTTTAGTGAGTAGAAGAATCCTTCAATAATGAGGATTAACAACACAGTTTAGAAATCATGAGACTCCATAGATACTTCTGATTCCAGTCTGTACTCCTAAGGTTCTTTCTGACCCTCCATAAGCCCCATCTGTAAGTCCTCCCTTCCACAGCAGGAATCCTGGCTTCCAAAGTATCAACACATTCACAACTTTATTCAACCTTAAAATACATCTAAAATAGTTTTAGGACTCCCCTGGAGGCTCACTGGTGAAGAATCCACCTGCCAATGCAAGAGACACAGGCTTGATGGCTGGTCCAGGAAGATCTCACGTGTCATGGAGCAACCAAGCCCGTGTGCCAAAACTAGTGAGTCTGTGCTCTAGAGCCTGGAATCTGTAACTCCTCAGTGCATACCCCTGGAGCTTGCGCCCTCCAGCAGGGGAGCTCACAGCAGTGAGAAGCCCAGATGCTGCAGTGAGGAGGAGCCCCTGCTCGCCGCAGCTGGAGAAAAGCGCAGAAGCAATGGAGACCAAGCACAGCCCATAAACAGATAAAATTACACACATATATATGTGTAATTATATATATATGCCAGCTTATATATATATATGCTCAGTCGTGTCCGACTCTTTGCGACCCCGTGAACTGTAGCCTACCAGGCTTCTCTGTCCAAGGGATTTTCCAGGCAAGAGTACTGGAGTGGGTTACCATTTCCTTCTCCAGGGGATCTTCCTGACCCAGGGATCGAACCTGGGTCTCCCACATTGGAGGCAGGGGCTTTAACCTCTGAGCCACCAGGGAAGCTATATATATGTGTAATTATATATATATGCCAGCTTATATATATATATATATATATACATATAAGCTTCAGAATTGTTTCTAACATACCACTGCAAAAACAGATCTACTCAAAAGAGCCACTCTTCCAAATCTGTCTTTCTATATTGGGTTACTTCTTTCTCTTTCTCCTGTACTTTCATTCTATTGGATTTATTTTTTTTCCCCCCGTTTCCTTTAGTTTAGACATTTTCCTCTCTCATCTATGTTACTTTTATTTCATGAACACAAGGAACATTAATATGTTTCCGAAAGTCAGAAATATATAAAGAAGGACAGAGTGCTGTTACTCCCTTTCATATCCCTCAGCTCTTACCTCTTGAAGGCAATCAACTTTATTATTAGTGACTGAACAACAACCAAATGCCTGGGCTTTCTGTTTTTGGCAGGGTGGTAGGAAGCAGTATCTAAATAAGGTCACCACATCTTAAGTCTAAAGCCTCCTGAATGAGGTTGTTCTAACAGCCCTGAGGCTATTTAGCAGGATAGGTTTTGTTGTCTTCCTTTTTTTTCCTTTCTGCTTTCTATTCACATGTGTTCCAAATGCTTTAATCAATGTCACCAGAAGGCCTGGTTCATTACCAGTCTATGCCTCAATGACATGATAAATAGTTCACTTTTCCAAGACCACAGCATCTATTTCTAAGAGACAGTAACCTGATTATTTGTTTTGTTTTTGGACTTGATAAGAGACCCCACTTCCTTTTAAAGTGACCTTTTTTTCCTTAGTACTCACTTCTTAAAAGGAAGTCTCATGAATTCAGAGCTATTATGCTTACTTTCATTATCTGATTGTATCATTTGGGCGATAATTTTCCTTTGATAAATTTGCAGATTATTACATTTTGATTATCTCAGAATCCTGATTGTGTTACATATTCTTTTAATGAAACTCCACGTGTATCTGCAGCCCCTAATCTTATTTTGTTATATGATTCAGGCTGATTTTATTGCCATTCTAGAAGCAGATACAAATTAGAGGGAAATTAGGAACAAAATTGGTACTACAGGTTCTGTTTCATAACGCATTAAATACAGAGGCAATTGATCGCTGGTGGGAGAAGTTCAAGGGAGGGCAATTATAAGTGAGGCCCTGGAAGAGATAGGATTTCATCTTTAATGTCCAGAATAAAGGAAAGCGTTTGTTCACTACTCTGAATAGGAATTGACTTCATGGGCCTCATTTTTACTTGTGAAGTTTACTGGCTATTCGTGAAGATTTTAAAGAATTTACTTTTAAATAGTCAGGAAGTGAAGTTGCTCAGCTGTGTCCGACTCTTTGCGACCCCATGGACTGCAGCCTACTGGGCTTCTCCGTCCATGAGATTTTCCAGGCAAGAATACTGGAGTGGATTGCCATTTCCTTCTCCAGGGGAACTTCCCGACCCAGGGCTCGAACCCAGCTCTCCCGCATTGTAGGCAGATGCTTTACTGTCTGAGCCACATAGTCACAGGACCTAATATTTGATACTACAGAGTTAGTGGTCACATTTGAAACTTCCTAGGGGAGGTCCAGTTCCATACAGATGCTTTCATTTATTCTTTCAATAAAATAGCCAAGATTATTTTATTCATCCTACAAATAATTATTGAGTATTTATCATGTGTCAACAAGTGTTCTAGGCACTGGGGACATGACAGTAAACAGAATGACAAAATTCCTGCTGGGAAATACAGACTAATAAGTACCAAAATGTGAAAAAACATTACATAAAGTTTTAGTAATCGTATAGTTGTACGATTATACATTATATACTAAGCAGAGATGGTGTCTGAGAGAGGGATGGGGTGGAGAGTGCGAAGCTGGGGCTTTGGAAACTGGGATGTGACAAACGAAGAGGAAGAAGCCACGTAAAATTCATGGGGATGCATTCTGGGCAGAGAGGGCTCAGTATCAACATTCCAAGGCAGGAAGGGGCTTAGTGAGTTGAAAGGACTAAAAGAAGGCAGTGTGGCTAGATGGCGGTGGCTGAGGGGCACTGGGCATGAGATGAGGTCACAGGGTATGAAAGCATCAGAAAATTAGAGCTTTGTGGGCTTTTTAGCTTACCCCTCATTGTTGATGCTGCAAAGTACTTGCCCTGTAACCATCCATCCCCACTTCTTCCTTGTCTAACAGAACTACAATTTTGTTTGGGGTTGCATTGTATCCAATTAAAAACCTTTCATTTCTAAGAATCCCTTGCAGCTAGAGGTGGTCACATTACATGATTCTGATTAATAGTCTGTATCTAGGATTCTGATAGAAAGAGCTTCCCTTCCTGTGTAAAGAAGAAAACTAGAAGACAGCTTTTAATTTTTTCCTGTTCTGCTTGAAACATGGATGCAATGCCCATGGGTATAGCAGGCCTCTTGAAACCATCTGAATGAAAACCGCAGTTAAAGACCCAGATAAGGGAAGCACAGGAGTCTAAAAGACTGATGCTATCTTAGTTCTGTTGACCTCTGTACATGTCATCAGATGTGATGAACAAAACTTTACCCTTTTAGGGGGCTGGCATGTAGGCATTCTCTTACTTGTAGCTAAACACAATCCTAAATCAAACAATACAGCAAAGGAAAAAACAATGGTCTAGGGAACTAGGAGAAATATTGGCGAAAATAAATCCAGTGATGATGGTAACCCCAAGCTTGTCTTGTACAATTGCTACATGGCATCCTGAAATTTGCTCCCAAATATGACAGGAGCCAAAACCAAGATGAAATTTCTCAATACAACTGCTACTACTAATACTACTGTTAACACTATTCACAACACAGAGCAAAGGTACATACTCACGGCATAGCTAGCTCACATTTCCTAAGTGTTGACTGTATGCCAGGCCCTCTTGTAAGCACTTTATATTGAATTGACATTTAAGCTTCAGAATGGTCTTTACAATTATTATCTGTATTTCACAAATGAAGATATTAATATCTAGAGAGCTTATGTGGCTCACCAATGGTCAAAGAGCCAGTATTTCAACCTGAGCAGTCTTACCACAGACCTGCATAGTAATCATATTTTACAGAAATCTTACGTCTGATATAGTATCTTTTTTTTAACTATGGTAAAGGGTCTGCTCAAATCTTTTATTTCTAAAAATTGGGTTGTTCTTCTACTTAATTATTGCCTATGTGCTCTTCAAAGTTTAAACACGAACACTGACAGTTGAACACCCCAGAGAGACAGAGTCAAAGGCAACAATGGAATGGCATCTTCAAAGACCAGAAAGAGAATCACTTCTAACCTAGACGTCTACATTCAAGGAAAATATCCTTTAAATGTGAAAGGAAAGGAGAGATATTTTTGGACAAACAAAAAAAAGAAAAAGAGAAAATGCACAGCTAGGATACCCACTTTAAAGAAAATATTAAAGATTGTCCTCAAGACACAAGGAAAATTAAACGAGATAGAAGGCTGGAGATTCAGAAAGAAATGAAGAACAATATGAAAGGTGAATATGTAGGTAAATCTAAATGCATATTAGCTGTATAAAACTTTGTAAAATAATATCTTGTAGAGATGGACACACACACTGTGTGTGTGCATGTGTGTGTATGTAGTTGCTAAGATCTGGGCCAGAGGCACCGTTCCCTGGGCCTTGCACTCTGGCCTTCTTCCTGCCATGCCTTAAGGTAAGGAATCCATAGGGTACATGCCCACCTGGAGCCTAGGTCTCTCTGCTTAGAGCACAGTTTGCATGCCTGGGACCTCAAAATTCCCCACACACATGGATCTGATCCTCCTTCCAGGTCTGTGTGGTGTGGGCCCTATTATTCCTGGCTCCATCCTCCCAAGGACAGACCACATTTCCAGTGCACGCCTGAGGACCTAGGAGTGAATACACGGAGGCTGTTTGTAGTGTTAGACCTCACGGTCTTTTCCTGGGATCCGTCGCTCCAAAGACCACCAAGACTCGGATTCAATGCAAACAGCAAGAGGATTTATTAAGCCGGCGCGCCGGGGTTCAGTCACCTCCGAGGAGAAACAAACCTCGAACAGTGGTTACAGAGCAGTATTTAAGCATAAGAGTTACAAGCAGGTGCAGGTAGGGTGGGGAGCGCTCGATTGGTGGGCAGGTTTGGACCTTTACATGGATAGGTCTGTATGCTTATCAGGTTGAAACGGCTGATCAGACCACATTACCACATTTCAACGGTTAGCTAACACTCTCCTGGAAAGTCCCTGAGGGAAAAGCAAACAGCCTCTCTAGGGGGTCCCTGAGGGGGTCGGCCTGGAGGCCTGAGATAAGAGTTTGCTGCCTGAGTGAGCCTAAAGGCCTCATTCCATGAGATAAGGGCCTATTGCTTATAGTTAGCAAAATTTTAACTTTCCTTCTCAGTAGCAGCAGTTCACAGAGCTGGATAGTCTGTACACATGTATGAGGCCTCCCAGTGTTGAAGGTAGAAGTGGGAAGAGGAGCTGGGGGTGGGAGGAGGATGAGCGTAACTGTGGACCGGGAATCAGAAGCTAGCTCGTCTGTGCCATAATATTCTAGCAGGGAACTCTGAGGAGTCCTGAATTTGAATTCAGAATTATGAATTCCATCTGGCTTTCTAAATTGTCATTACTGATAAATGTAGGAAAATAACATATATTTTGCTCAACAATTTGTTAGCATGATTTTTTCTTTAAACTATCTAGATACATAGTGTATGGGTTTCAATGTGTACTCATCCAAATCTTAAAAATGTTATGGAGTGGGCATCTCCCTATAGAATTAAAATACATGAAAACAAAAGCACATAAGTGCCAGGGTCCAGCCCCGGTGGATCCAGGGAATTCAAAGCAGGGACAGAGTTGGCGAGGAAAAACTTATTTATTTAGAAATATAAAGAGAGATTAGGAAAGAATAGTGTAGTAGGAAAATTAGTGGAGAAAAGAGGCTGAACAACTTGGTTTACACAGACCATCAATAAAGTTCCAAGACAAGGAATCTGCACTGTCTACGTAGGCCACCGGTGCCCACTTGAATAGCAGAGGGTGCCCCGCCTTGGGCTCCCTCTCGCGTGGGTCTTAGAAGCCAGGGAAAATAAGTAGACATGGAGAGCCTCTGTGCTCCAGATGGGAATTCAGCCAGAAAAGGGAGAAAAGAACGACATGGGGGAGCCAAGCATTGGTGCCAGACACATTTTATTTTCAAAAGCAGCTTATATACCCCAAGTTGTACATAAAGAAATAATGGAATATGCAGAGTTATGCAGGGGCAGCAGTCCTGACCCTTGTTGAGACCAGGCTTTCTTTTTGCCTACCTTCCCATATACAAAAGATCTCAGGTGGTTTTACATCATCTTCTGGCCAGGGGGCCTGTTAACATTTTTATGGCTCTTTTCCTGGATAAATCTCTATCAACCAGAAAACTCTTTTTCCCTTGAAGTGATTTTCTTTAATCTGCATCACCCTCAAAGTACTAAATAAAGTTACATTCCTGTAGAACAAAGGTGCAGTGGGTTATAACAAAGAAAGTACTTAAGTCAAAGATCTAACGATGCTAATGCCAGGGCTACTACCTGTTTTTTCTATATACCAATTATATCAGCAAATAAAAGATATGAAAATTTGGCAGCAAATATTGGCTTAACAAATGAAACCCTTAATCAGTCCTATTCTAATGATTTTGACTCCTCGGAAGCCCCTACATTCCTAGGATATTTTAAGCTTCCTGTGCCTCTTGCGATCGGGAGGCTGCAAACAATCACATGTGCAGCTGTAAGAGTCCGGCAGGCAGGCTAGAAAGCCAACAGAGGGGTTTTTGGATTGAAACACTCTTACTATGCCCAGGAGATTAACTGGAGTCCTAAGTTAACTCCTTTTCAGAGAGAGTTGGTGGGGGCTAGCCCCCCGTATAACGTCAGAAGAGTAGGCGAAAAGCATAACACAGTAAAGCAGGCAGAATCTGGTTTTGGAGCAGATGCATGAGCAGATCCAGCGAGGCTCCCTTAAGGCCCGACTCGCCTTTCCTGTCGGGCCCCATGACCTTTGCCACAGGCGGGACTCCTCATGCTGGCTCCCAGCACGTAAGTTGGGATGGAGGTAAATGGAGTTAGAAAGTCCTAAAATAATAACACATGTGAGACATGAAGGAAGTAACGTTTATTAGTTCTAAGTTAAAGATGTTTGCTGTCATATCTAGGATATCCACTGAAAGAATAGGAAGATACTATATCATAAAAGGAAATAGAGGAAGAAAAATGAGTAATAAAAAATATTTAACCAACCCAAAAGTAGACAAGAAAGTCAAGAAAAAGTCATGTAGCTTAGGTGGGACAAGCAGAGGGCATAATCAGTTCAGTTCAGTTCAGTCGCTCAGTCGTGTCTGACTCTTTGCGACTCCATGATTTGCAGCACGCCAGGCCTCCCTGTCCATCACCAACTCCCGGGGTTCACTCAAACTCATCTCCATCGAGTCAGTGATGCCCTCCAGCCATCTCATCCTCTGTCGTCCCGTTCTCCTCCTGCCCCCAATCCCTCCCAGCATCAGAGTCTTTTCCAATGAGTCAACTCTTCGCATGAGGTGGCCAAAGTACTGGAGTTTCAGCTTTAGCATCATTCCTTCCAAAGAACACTCAGGGCCAATCTCCTTTAGAATGGACTGGTTGGATCTCCTTGCATTCCATGGGACTCTCAAGAGTCTTCTCCAACACCACAGTTCAAAAGCATCAATTCTTTGTCACTCAGCTTTCTTCACAGTCCAACTTTCACATCCATACATGACCATAGGAAAAATCATAGCCTTGACTAGACAGATCTTTGTTGGCAAAGGAATGTCTCTGCTTTTGAATGTGCTGTCTAGGTTGGTCATAACTTTCCTTCCAAGGAGTAAGCGTCTTTTAGTCTCATGGCTGCTGTCACCATCTGCAGTGATTTTGGAGCCCCAAAATAAAGTCTGCCACTGTTTCCACTGTTTCTTCATCTATTTTCCATGAAGTGATGGGACCAGATGCCATGATCTTAGTTTTCTGAATGTTGAGCTTTAAGCCAATGTTGTCATTCTCTTCTTTCATTTTCATCAAGAGGCTTTTTAGTTCCTCTTCACTTTGTGCCATAAGAGTGGTGTCATCTGCATATCTGAGGTTATTGATATTTCTCCTGGAAATCTTGATTCCAGCTTGTGCNTTTCCAATGAGTCAACTCTTCGCATGAGGTGGCCAAAGTACTGGAGTTTCAGCTTTAGCATCATTCCTTCCAAAGAACACTCAGGGCCAATCTCCTTTAGAATGGACTGGTTGGATCTCCTTGCATTCCATGGGACTCTCAAGAGTCTTCTCCAACACCACAGTTCAAAAGCATCAATTCTTTGTCACTCAGCTTTCTTCACAGTCCAACTTTCACATCCATACATGACCATAGGAAAAATCATAGCCTTGACTAGACAGATCTTTGTTGGCAAAGGAATGTCTCTGCTTTTGAATGTGCTGTCTAGGTTGGTCATAACTTTCCTTCCAAGGAGTAAGCGTCTTTTAGTCTCATGGCTGCTGTCACCATCTGCAGTGATTTTGGAGCCCCAAAATAAAGTCTGCCACTGTTTCCACTGTTTCTTCATCTATTTTCCATGAAGTGATGGGACCAGATGCCATGATCTTAGTTTTCTGAATGTTGAGCTTTAAGCCAATGTTGTCATTCTCTTCTTTCATTTTCATCAAGAGGCTTTTTAGTTCCTCTTCACTTTGTGCCATAAGAGTGGTGTCATCTGCATATCTGAGGTTATTGATATTTCTCCTGGAAATCTTGATTCCAGCTTGTGCTTCATCCAGCCCAGCATTTCTCATGATGTACTCTGCATAGAAGTTAAATAAGCAAAGTGACAATATACAGCCTTGACGTACTCCTGTTCCTATTTGGAATCAGTCTGTTGTTCCATGTCCAGTTCTAACTGTTACTTCCTGACCTGCATATAGGTTTCTCAAGAGGCAGGTCTGGTGGTCTGGTTTTCCCATCTCTTTCAGAATTTTCCACAGTTTATTGTGATCCACACAGTCAAAGGCTTTGGCATTGTCAATAAAGCAGAAGTAGATATTTTTCTGGAACTCTCTTGCTTTTTCCATGATCCAGCAATTTGATCTCTGGTTCCTCTGCCTTTTCTAAAACCAGCTTGAACATCTGGAAGTTCACGGTTCATGTATTGTTGATGCCTGGCTCAGAGAATTTTGAACATTACTTTACTAGCATGTGAGATGAGTGCAATTGTGTGGTAGTTTGAGCATTCTTTGGCATTGCCTTTCTTTGGGATTTGAATGAACACTGACCTTTTCCAGTCCTGTGGCCACTGCTGAGTTTTCCAAATTTGCTGGCATATAGAGTGCAGCACTTTCACAGCATCATCTTTCACCATTTGAAAAAGCTCAATAGGAGTTCTATCACCTTCACTAGTTTTGTTCATAGTGATGCTTTCTAAGGCCTACTTGACTTCACATTCCAGGATGTCTGGCTCCAGATGAGTGATCACAGCACATGATTATCCGGGTCATGAAGACCTTTTTTGTACAGTTCTTCTGTGTATTCTTGAGTATAGTAAGGTGTTAAAACTGTGTGTGTTGTTGTTCAGTTGCTCAGCCGTGTCCGACTCTTAGCGACCCCATGGACTGCAGCACACCAGGCTCCTCCGTCCATGGGCTTCTCCAGGCAAGAGTACTGGAGTGGGTCGCACATGGAACCTTATCAAAATTAACTATGTGCTAGCCCATAAAGCACATTTCACAACAAGCAAATCATACAAAGCATGTTCTCTGACCACAGTGGAATTAAGTTAGAAATCAGTAACAAAATGATAATGGAAAATATCCATATATTTAAGGACTAAAAATATAATTCTGAATAGTTATTTAAAAATAATACTCTTTAAAAAAAATGAAGCCATACACATGAATAACCTTAAATAATTCAAAGATATCATATTGGAAATTAGAAACTATCCTTTTTTTCTAACATGCTTAAAGTTAAATAGTTGATTTTCAGCTTTTCTTCTTTTCTAATATGTGTATTCAGGTCTATAATTTTCCCTCTAAGCATACCTTTCAGCTGCTGTACAACTTTTTTGGACATCTTATCAAATGTAAATAACAATCGTAGTGGATTGTAGACTTAAATATGAAAGATAATTCTTTGTATAAGCAAAGAATTCTTCAACAGGATTAGCTGCAGAGGAAAAGATTAATCAGCTGAGCATATTAGAATTAGGAAATCATTTATCAAAAGGTATCATTAAGAAAATCAAAAAGCAATCCAGCTAATTGGTGAAGATATTTGAAATACATATAACAAAGAACTCATAATCAGAATATATAAAGATTTCCTACAAATCAATTAGGAATAAAGGACAACACAGGAAATAAACATGAAATTTGAATAGCAATTTACACAAAAACATATCTAACTGGCCAATAAACATATGAAAAGGTGTTCACCTCATTCGTAAGCCGAATATAATGAAAAAACAATAATAAAAATACAATGAGTTATCATTGTATCTACTTGAATGTCTAAAATTTAAAGGAACAACAACAAAGTTATATAAAGCACTGAGAATCCTCATAGTTTGCTGGTAGAACAGAAAATTGGTACAACCAGTTAGCAGATATGTTTGGCATTATCTACTGAATTTGAATGTATTCAGGCCCTGTAATTCAGCAATATGCACATAATATGCACCCAAGAGAAATACATGCACATGCATATCAAAAGGCATGAATATGACTTCATAGCAACAGTTTTGCATGACCAATTTCCCACATCACAATGACCTCTGATCAAGGCATGAAATCTGTCCATTTATGGTGTTGCTTTGTACCCCTCTGGCTGCAATGTGGGAGACCTGGGTTCAATCCTTGGGTTGGGAAGATCCCCTGGAGAAGGGAAAGGATACCCACTCCAGTATTCTGGCCTGGAGAATTCCATGGACTACGGCTGGTCAGTTCAGTTCAGTCGTTCAGTCATGTCCAACTCTTTGCGACCCCATGAACTGCAGCATGCCAGGCCTCTCTGTCTATTACCAACTCCAAGAGTCCACCCAAACCCATGTCCATTGAGTCGGTGATGCCATCCAATCATCTCATCTTCTGTCATCCCCTTCTCCTTCTGCCCTCAATCTTTTCCAGCATCAGGGTCTTTTCCAATGAGTCAGCTCTTCGCATCAGGTGGCCAGAGTATTGGAGTTTCAGCTTCAACATCAGTCCTTCCAGTGAACACCCAGGACTGATCTCCTTTAGGATGGATGGACTTGTTGGATCTCCTTGTAGTACAAGGGACTCTCAACAGTCTTCTCCAACACCACAGTTCAAAAGCATCAATTCTTCGGAGCTCAGTTTTCTTTATAGTCCAACTCTCACTCTGGCTGTTCATGGGGTAGCAGAGTTGGACACTACTAAGCGGCTTTCACTTTCACTTTTGTATCCATGGTTCCAAGAAATTTCAGGGTAATTTGTATCAGCTTATCAGCATTGCTTTTTGATAAGATGATTAACACCTGTTTTGATGAATCTGCTTACACAAAAGAGGGATATGTCTACTTGACTAGCAAAATGCAAAAAGGAATGTCTGAGATTCCATTTCGCGCTCACCGATTGTAAAGTGTTCCATGCACACATTGCTTCTAGACAGCAGAGAAACAGTGTGCCCAGTATAGTCCTTACAGAGAGAGGCAAAAAATTAAGCAAAAAACAGAGAGGACGACTAGAGCCTGGGTCTGGTCTCTCTGGACCCCTTGCTGTTTGTGACGCTTTTGCTGTATTGAATCCCTTTCCTGCAATAAACTTTAGACTGGCAGAAATTCTCATTTTGGGTCCTGTGCATCTTCTCTAACAATCAAAACCTGTTTAAATGCTACTATTATTGCAACCCACTCTGGTATTCTTGCCTTGAGAATACCACGGGCAGAGGAGCCTAGAGGGCTACAGTCCATGGGGTCACAAAAAGTTGGACATGACTGAGCAACTAAGCACATTATTGCAATAGCATTTTTGTCATAGCCAAAAAATGCAAATGACCCAGCATGGATAAATAAGTTAGGCTATATTCACCCAACTGAGCACTAAACAACAAAAAATATTAATAAATCCTGTTACATACAAAACATGTAAGAAGCTGTTCCCTTCTCCAGGGGAACTTCCCAACCCAGGGATTGAACCTAGGTCTCCCACATTGCAGGTGGATTCTTTACCAGCTGAGCCACCAGNTAAGTTAGGCTATATTCACCCAACTGAGCACTAAACAACAAAAAATATTAATAAATCCTGTTACATACAAAACATGTAAGAAGCTGTTCCCTTCTCCAGGGGAACTTCCCAACCCAGGGATTGAACCTAGGTCTCCCACATTGCAGGTGGATTCTTTACCAGCTGAGCCACCAGGGAAACCCAAGAACACTGGAGTGGGTAGCCTATCCCTTATCCAGGGGATCTTCCTGATCCAGGAATTGAACCGGGGTCTCCTGCATTGCAGGTGGATTTCGGGCCCTGGAAGGGGTCCCTCTTCCTGCAACAGAACTGTCACATGCATGAAGAAAAGTTTACCGTTTTAAGTGTACAGCTTGAGGAACTTTTGCACATTGAACTTAGTCACAAAGAAAAAAAACAAAATATTATGGGTAGCCGAGAAACTAGACAGTACTCCTGATGAAGATCCCCTCTATTTTGAACTAAAATATGATTTTAAAAAATACTGCAAAAAATGCACTGCTGTATATAAAATAGATTAACTAATAAGAGTCTACTGTATAAGCACTGGGAACTCTACTCAGTACTCTGTAATGCTCTATATGAGAAAAGAATCTTAAAAAAGAGTGAATATGTGTATATGTATAAACTGATTCTCTTTGCTGAACACCTGAAACTAACACAACATTGTAAATCAACTAAACTCCAACAACTTTTTTTTTAATAGTGTAAAAATGAAAACTTCATGGTAAATAGATGGGGAAACAGTGGAAACAGTGTCAGGCTTTGTTTTTTGGGGCTCCAAAATCACTGCAGATGGTGACTGCAGCCATGAAATTAAAAGACACTTACTCCTTGGAAGAAAAGTTGTGACCAACCTAGATAGCATATTCAAAAGCAGAGACATTACTTTGCCGACTAAGGACCATCTAGTCAAGGCTATGGTTTTTCCAGTGGTCATGTATGGATATGAGAGTTGGACCGTGAAGAAGGCTGAGTGCTGAAGAATTGATGCTTTTGAACTGTGGTGTTGGAGAAGACTTTTGAGAGTCCCTTGGACTGCAAGGAGATCCAACCAATCCATTCTGAAGGAGATCGGCCCTGGGATTTCTTTGGAAGGAATGATGCTGAAGCTGAAACTCCAGTACTTTGGCCACCTCATGCGAAGAGCTGACTCATTGGAAAAGACTCTGATGCTGGGAGGGATTGGGGGCAGGAGGAGAAGGGGACGACCGAGGATGAGATGGCTGGCTGGCATCACTGACTCGATGGACGTGAGTCTGAGTGAACTCTGGGAGTTGGTGATGGACAGGGAGGCCTGGTGCGCTGCAATTCATGGGGTCGCATAGAGTCGGGCACGACTGAGCGACTGAACTGAACTGAACTGAAATGAAAAATGAAAACTATAGAATAATTTTGGCTTCCCTGATGACTCAGCGGTAAAGAATCTGCCTGCCAATGCAGGAGGTGCAGGTTCAACCCATGAGTCAGGAAGATCCCCTGGAGAAGGAAATGGCAATCCAATCCAGTATTCTTGCCTGGGAAATCCCATGGATGGAGGAGCCTGGTGGGCTACAGTCCACGGGGGTCACAAAAAAAGAGCTGGACTTAGTGACCAAACAACAATACAGACAAATTTCACCTACATACAGGCAAATTTTCTAAGTAATAGGAAATAGAATCCAAAAGTATATTTTAATATCCATATACTCATACAAATATTATTAAAAATGTAATTGCTCACTATTATTTCTTATACTCCCTCTGGATTCTTGCTAAAGTACACATTCTACTAGTAGTTTTTCAGTAAGAGATTGTGGATAGTAAGTGATTTTAGCTCTCATATGTTTTAAAATGTATTTATTTTTATCCCTACTCTTTAAAAAGAGTTTAGCTGGTTAGATAATTCCAGATTTACTGTTTTTCCTCAGGATTCTGAGTATATGACACCATCACCTTCTGACACCTGTTAATGAAAGTTCCACTATTGATTTGTCATTTCTTTGTATGTTATCCATCTTCTCTCTTTGCAGATAATACTTTCCTTTCTTGCTTAACACTCTAATTTTGCTACAGTGTTTCTAGTATAGATTTATTTTTATTTTCTTGCTAATCACTCAGTGAGATTTTTCAATTCAAGATTTCAAATGCTTCTTCATTTCTGGAAAATTATGCCATTTATTTTCAAGCATCATTTCTTTTCCAGTCTTCCTATATTTTTCTGCAACTTACACTGGATATATTTCTGAACTTCTAATTCTACACTCTATTACTTTTAACTTCTTTCATAGTCGTCTCCTTTATCTTACTGTGCTATGAAGCTTCTCTCTAGTGTTATCTTCCATCTCATTAATCTTCTCTTTTCAAATTATCTAGTATGCCACTGAGATCATTTATTGAGGGTTATCATTTTTATCATTTTATTTTCAAAGACAATATTTTTTCCCAAGTTTTCCAATTTGTTTTTTTTTTTTTTCTTTCAAATTTTGTTCTTGTTTCATAAATGCTAGGTCCTTCCTCATGTTTTTGGGCAGTTAGCATGTTATTTTTTAAGTTCTCAGAATGATCTCTATAACTTCAGTCGTCAATTCTTCCATTTGTTGAATTTACTATTACTATTTGTTGAATTTACTATCTTTATGATAATGGGCTTCTTCATATGCCTAAAATATTTTAAGAGCTATTCTTGCTTGGGAGTTCACCTTCATAAGCACTCTTCTTTTCATACGGTTTAAATTACCTGGTCCAGATGGGTTTCAGCAGTCCAAATAAGGCATTATATTAGCAGACCAATTTAGATCTTTTACTCCATAATAATGGTTTGATATTGAACCTTACATGCATATTTTATAGACTCAGTTCCTATTTTCCATGGGGCCGCTGCTCGTTTGCTTTTCACATATAAATTCACTGCTCTCAAAAGAAAGATCTGTATCTACGATGTTTTAATGAACTACATATTTCATTTAAGAAGGTGATAACGTTTTCGGGTAATCAACTTGAGGGTAAATGACCAGAGACTTATGAACTAGAGGTGGGGAAAGAGGATGTGGCAACTTCTGGCTCCCCATGAATCTCTTCTTGCTGTCATTCTTGGTGTCTGAAAACTCATCCAAAATGCAGCGCTTCCAGTTCACAAGCCCCTTGTAAAATTTCCATTCCAGGTCCCTTAGATCCATGAACTGTTTTGCTGAAAAGAATCATATTTTCAAAGAATCACACAATGGCCTTATTTAACCCCAGTTACTTAGAGATGCTTCATGAACAGAAGCAACCTTTGATGAATTCAAGACCCCTTCTCCCTTGTGTTTCTGAACTTTCTGAAGAAATCTGTTTCTGAAGTTTTGTCAACTAAGGGGGAACCTACATTGTTCACCTCATCTAAAGCCGCCCTCCACATGGGAAATAGAGTGGGCCTGGCTAGGGCTGGAGTGGACCTTGGAGGGCCATCACAGGTAGAGGTGTCTCCTCTGGTGTGAATCCAGAGACCACAGAGTACAGTGGTCTACAGGACATAGGAAAGGATCCTAATGGGTGGTTAAGATGAGTGGAAAGACTGATCACAGTACATTTGTTAGTGTCATTTCTTCCAAGACACTAGTGTAAGGCCTGAGTATAAAAGGCCAGTGGTTTAGCCAGAATATGGTTGTTTTCCCTTCACTTTCAGGATCTGCCAGCTTAGGGCCTCATTAATAGTTTCAAGCTCTTCATGGAGGTAATGAACCATGGAAAACTCAAGCCAACATGTACGACGCAGCCCCCTCCTTAGCAGCCATTGCCCTTTCCCTTCCCTTCAATTCTTTTCATGGCTAGTAAGGATGTGTTCATGGCTAAAAACAAAAAGAACAATTAAAAGCAAGATCTTAGGCAGGGGCTTGGGTGTAAAACCTGAGGCCAAAGAGCAAATAGGAGTATAAAGAATATCAGGAGAGCAGGAGAAAATGGGTCAAGCAAACAAGCAGGTGAGCTGGTCTGTTTCTCGTGGGTGACTCTAGCATCTTCCCTGTATGGTGATATTTGAACAGGTCACCTATGGCCGAGATACTGCCCCTGCCCCAGGTCAGGTCGCGATCCCTGGGAAGGGTTTGAGTTTCCCCAGGTCTGTGAGATAGGAAGTCTGTATAAATATTCTACACATGCCTGAAGTAGGAGACAGGGGCCAGGGACTGTTCTTTGATTCAGATCTGGCCATAGTGTTCAACAGCCTGTCCTAGGGCCCAGTTGCCAAGGTTGAGGGAATTTGACAGGATCTCAGCAGGCCTGGAATAGCAAGAAGGGCAGGAATATTTGGTGAGGTCATTCAGTTCAGTTCAGTTGCTCAGTCGTGTCTGACACTTTGCGACCTCATGAACCACAGCATGCCAGGCCTCCCTGTCCATCACCAACTCCTGGAGTTTGCCCAAACTCATGTCCATTGAGTCGGTGATACCATGCAACCATCTCATCCTCTGTCATCCTCTTCTCCTCCTGCCCTCAATCTTTCTTAGCATCAGGGTCTTTTCAAATAAGTCAGCTCTTCACATCAGGTGGCCAAAGTATTGGAGTTTCAGCTTCAACATCAGTCCTTCCAATGAACACCCAGGACTGATCTCCTTTAGGATGGACTGGTTGGATCTCCTTGAAGTCCAAGGGACTCTCATGAGGTGAGGTCATAGAATGCATGATATTGTTGTGATCTGTGGTGGACACTACGGGTTGGTTCACTCTATACCGTGTATAATCCTTTTCAGCCTTCCTCTCCTCAGAAAGTTGAAAGCTAAGCTCTGTACTGACCAGGATTCCTTGCAGTAATGGGTGGCTATTGGACACAATTCTGGCCAAGAATATGTGTGGAGAGGCCACCTGAGAAGGGTGTTCTGAGGAAGCATCGCTTTCCTATTAAAACAGGACAGAAGTAGCCAGTGTGGCTTTCTCTTAGCCCCCCTTCCTCCCTGAAATATATCCACAGCACCTGGAGGTACATACAACTTTAGCCATGAAGACAAAAACCACACACAAAAAGATGGGGTGCACGGGTTCTTGACAACAGCAAAAAGCATTGCTCTTGCCCTTGTCTGCCTCCAGATGGAAAAATTAAAAAAAAAAACAAAACTCATTTGACTATTTTCTGTCATTTTTCATAAAACACATGGCTAATCTACATAGTCCTATAGGATTTATCCAGAGCAAGAGAAGCTCATGTGATAGAAGAAGAAAATGGCAGCACCCACACCCTTTCCCTCTCCCGGTTCTTGGAGCTAGTAAGGATGTGTTCTATAATACGCTTTGGTATATCAGGACACCTAAAGTTCTCCTGGACTGAGAAAGATTTAGGGACTGGCTGACTGATACAATGATAGCAATAACAAGCAATATAGAACAGTAAAAGATGAATCATTAACAATTAAACCTAAGTAATTACTGGATATTCCTCATATGGATGCCTACATGGCTTCATGCATATTCCTTGAATAGACAGGCCATGTCTCAGAGATTCTTCCTCCGAGATCTCAGGAAATGAATTCATGAAGGCAGAAGAGAGATTTTAACATAGAGTGTGAAAGGGCACATGAGAGAACTCCAGAGGAAAGAACAATTAGGCCCCTATGGGTGGCAAAGCTGTAAATGTCTCAGGCCTATCAAACATTCAAAGCCTTCAGCACTTCTTTAGTGGGCCTTTTGCAGATTCTTATTATTGATTCTCAATACTTTCTATGCTTTTTAGTCTCTGGGCATACTTCACCTATGTACTTTTGTGGACTATTAGTTTTCCTAATTTCCACTCTGCTTGGGCCCCATAGCATACTAGGTGTGACTCTGCAAAGGAATTTGAGACCTGAATTAGGCTCTATCAAGGCATCAAAGCAGGGAATTACAGTGAAGATTCTTCCAGCATCTTGGACCAAACATGATCACAGTAATCAATACATTTCTTTAAATGTGTTCCTTCAGATACTACTTTTAATATAACAGTGGAGGTGCCAAAATATTTGCTGGTTTTGAGTCAAGAACTTACTTCAGAAGGTCTCAAATATTTTATCATTGATTTAACATATTTTTGTAGCCACAGAGGATAACAAGATATAATTTTCCTTCCTTACATAATGAAAATGGAACTCTTAAGAAGACACCCTATCCTTGCTAAAACTATCCATTGTATGTTTTATAACATTTTAAACTTTCTCTGTGTGGCCTTTGGCTTTATGTGGGTGTATCCCTATTCAAAACTCAGATACAGCTTGCTTAGAGTTCATTCACTCAGAGCTCCCTCACACTCTCCATTAAAAAAACAAGGAGGGAAGGAAGGAAGAAAGAAAAAGAAAAGGGAAGAAAGAAAAAAGAAAGAAGAAAAAAATCAGATATGAAGTTTCTTTCTGTTGTTTGTGTCCTGTTGATAGCCTTGATAGTGATGCAATAATAACGAAAGCATAAACATTAGTGAAAAAATATTTTTAAAAACCTCCAATTGCAGTTGGGGTAAGATACTTAAGAAACAAAAACCATTGCTCCATAAATACTTGACTTATTCATCAACCTGGAAATGATAGTGAGTCCAAGTTTAACTGGCTCACTTTATAAATGTTTAAATGCTGTGCCTCAGTAGTACACCTTGCAGGGGTGAATCTGAGACGTGGTCCTCAAAGTTTGAGTCCCTGTTCTCTATTTCCCCCGTCACTATGGGCAGTGGGTACATCAGCTCTGAACCTCAGAACTGCATGACTCCCTTGGATCAAGGACTCTAGGAACCAAGGTACAATTTGCAGTCTGAGTCTACTCATTTCCTCCCACATGGTCTTATCTGTTTAGATTACCTGGATCGATGAGGAAGTATTTAGGGGCTTTATCTTCAAAGATAAACTTCTCTGGCGAGACACAGGGAATGCCCAGCCTGCACAGTATTTTGGTGCTCTGAATCTTCTTCCATATGGTGACCATTGACTTGGATTTGGAGTGATCGGTGAGAATCTCGTAAGGAAAAGTGTGCACGGGAGGAGGGATCCCATACTCAGAGATTCTTTGCTGGGATTTGGAGAGTCTCTCCACGGGGGAGAGGGATCTGGCAAGCAAGCTGCGGTGCAGGAGCTCAGTCATAGACCCAGGCCGCTCTTCTTTTCTCACCACCTTGCACGTGAAAACAGGTAAGGAATCATCGGCTCTCCCGTCAGTCCCCCCGGTTCCATTCAGGAAATGCTTTTGACTGAGCATTCTTTGTGCTTCACCAGGCGAAATACAGTGCATTTTCAGGAGATTCAATTTCTTGTTCTCCTTATTAAAATTCTCAACAAATGCATGTAATTCTGGCAGCTGTAGAAAAAAAAAAAGTGGGGAATCAGGAGACTGATCAAAATGTCATTGTCTGGTAGGCTGAAAAATCCTAGAACAAATAGGACAACAATCCTACAAACAGAAACATCTATCTTTGAAAGGTAACTTTGCCTAACTAACTAAACAAAATCAATCGTGGGTCGAATTTTTCGAATTCAGAAGGCTGACAGAGGGTCGAATCGTAGACTGAGTCCCAAAAGGGTATTATTTCTGTTAGGGGAAGAAGCACACTGACTGAACCCGCCCGCCCTGGCCAGGCCCTTTAGTAACCATTCGCATGAGTTGTTTCATGACAGGAGATCCTGGTAAGGAATACAGAGCTAATAAGCCACCACCAACTAGAAGAGTTCAGGAAAGGTCAAAGGAGACACCGAGTGTCCGTCCACTTCCCAGAATCCCTCTCGCTAGCCTCCATCTTGGCTGAGCGATGTGTGCGCCACCAGGAAAGACTCTGAATTAGAATGATTGGCCAAAGACAACCCGGAAACTAATCCTATCACCACAAAACCCTAGACTGCGAGCCACAAGGCAGAGCATTTCTCCTGGGTTCCCTTACCCTACTGCTCTCCACCAGGGTGCCCTTTCCCAATAAAATCTCTTTGTCAACACGTGTGTCTCCTTGGACTATTCATTTCAGAGTGTTAGACAAGAGCCCAGTTTCCAGCCCTGGAAGGGGTCCCCCTTCCTGCAACATTCTGACACATTGTTAAATCCTGTGAACTAAAATGAGCCCATTAGACTTGGATTCTAATGTCTTTAAGATCTTTCCAACTTTAACATTCTATGAATGATTAGGGAGAGAGACTGCTGTGAGGGTTGATGACCTCTGTTTTGAGTAAGGCTATATTTCTTTCTTGCTTTCCTGCTGGCTCTACAGTAACGAATCCGCCTGTAATGAAGAAGACGGGGTTTGATCCCTGGGTTGGGAAAATCCCCTGGAGGGGGAAATGGCAACCCACTCCGGTTTTCTTGCCTGAGAAATCCCGTGGACAGGGGAGCTTGGTGGGCTACATTCCATGGGTTTGCAAAAGAGTCAGACGCAACTGAGCAACTCAAGAACAACGTATTTCTTTGAAGGAAGAAAGGAAGCCAAGCTGATCTAAATATCAAAACCTTAGCCTGGTGTCCAAAGGGCTTGAATGTGCAGGAATGCCATGCAAAGAAAGCTGTAATTGTCCTTATTCACGAGAATATTTTACTAAAGCACATGGGTTTATGGAGCGTTTGACAATGGTTGTTGGCAGAAAAGACAGAAGTCTTACTTCTCTTAGAGTACCCTTCTCTATCTAAAATCTTGTATTGAAAAAATAAAGTTCCTAGAGTATCCTGCCTACTAATTTTGCTATTCCTAACAGGCTCTGAGGCCTTTGATTGGAAGGCCAGCAAGGCTGAAATGAGAGCCTGCTTTTGGGCAGCCGAGTTTCCTTTCAGTCCTGGTCAACTCTCTTGCAAGAGCAGCAGATGGGAAGGAGGCCAAAGTTGGCACAGGGCTCTTTCACAGGCATTGCCATCCCCATGAAGACACCTGAGTACACCTGCAGGCAAGTGTCGCATTTTGTGTGACCATAAAGGGTAAGTCACTGGAGTGAGATTTTTGTGTTCTCAATGGCCCATCATTGGGTAAACAGGAGTTGGGATTTGAACAATTCTTGAATGTCAAGTGTCCTGTACTCTTAAGTACATACCGAGCATGTCAGAGATTCAGCTTCCTCACCATCTTTACTTGGATCCATGTCTCTATTGAAAGACATTGTGCCTTGACTTGAGTCTCTGATTCCTAAAAGATCAAAATAAGGGAATACCAAAAGAAAGATGAAAAATCAGATAAACTACAAAGAGAGAAAGGTAACACTTTAAGTCTTCAGGAGTTTGTAAGACACCTTTAAATTTTATACCATTTAAATATTTCTTTTGTTGTCTCCTTACACTGTCAGTCAAATTAATGATGTTTCAACCAAATCATTTTTTATGAAACACTTCAAATTTTTATGCGACATGTATTTTTAGGCATTTAATACTAGTTCAAAGAATTCTATATGGACTGTTCGATTTTCTTAGGTCTATATTTTTTTATCAACTTCAGTTCCTCTGAATATTAACTCACCTACCTCCTTATCCAGAAAAAGTATATTTTATTCAGGAAAAAAGGCTAACAATAATGAAAACAACAATAATTAATGTTTTGAAATAATTTGCTTTGGGCCTCATACAGAGGAGGTACTTTACAGATGAGATTTTGTTTAACCCATTTTGAGAGACTAAAAATGGCCACAGAACATTTACAATTAGCCTCATGGATAAGAGGTGCCTAAGTATGCTCAGGGTTTCTCTAGTGGTTCAGACAGTAAAGAATCTGCCTGCAATGTGGGAGACCTGGGTTCAGTCCCTGAGTTGGGAAGATCCCCCAGAGGAGGGCCTGGCAACCCATTCCAGTATTCTTGCCTAGAGTTTCCCCGTGAACAAGGAGCCTGATGGGTGTAGTCCACGGGGTCACAAAGAGTCAGACACCACTGAGTGACTAAGCACAGCTCAAGTCTGCTCGACATCTGACTCTGGACTGGCCTTATGCTTGGCTCTGACTGGCAGCACAAGTCAAGGCACTGAAGAGCTTTGCAGTTTCACCGCACACTCTGGGAAGCCTAAGCCACCCCGTAAGGGGATACAGCTACCCTTCTGGAGAAACCATGTGGCTTCAAGACCCAGCACCAGCCTCTGGACATGTAAATGGGGCCATCTTGGATCATGATGGCCCCAGATGACCTCAGCTGCACCAGCAACTCTAGATGAATCCAGATGGAGAACTATCAGCTGAGTCAGCCAACTGCAGAATCATGGCACATAATGAATTACAGTTGTTTCTAGATGCTGCATTTTGAGTGGATTTTTACATAGCAATAAATACTAGATAAACTCCATGGTAGCTGAATTCTTGGTTTGAATTATTCCAGTGAACCTCAGTTGGTAGGTAAGGTATGTGAGAAAACATATTCCTGGGCACACTTGTATGCTGACCGGTGCATACGGTAACTGGGAGGAGTGTCAGAGATGAACCCAGAATGCTCATTTGGTATTTGGGGATGAAGCAAAAGCAGTTAGGTGCTTCCTCCTTCCCAAGTAAAGTGGGAAAATTCAGGATGAAGGGTATATACTTGAATATACATATATTTGAATATATACTCATTTGGGGATATTTATTATTTGAAGATATCTATATATATCTAAGATATAGATATACATCTTAATATATTATTGTCACTAAGTCCACTATATCAATATTTATAACTATATCTGTACCTAAAGATATATATATATATATGTAATACATACGAAACACCAGGGAATCCAATGGCAGTCCAGTGGTCAGGATTCCTTACCTTCACTGCTCACGCCCCAGGCTCAATTCCTGGTCAGGAAACTGAGATCCTGCAAGCTGTACAGCATGGCCAGATAGAATGCCTCCCCACCCCCAAACAGAAAGCAAAGCCAATGTAACACAACATGCCTACCCACTTTCCTACATTTGGGCAGAGGCTTCACATACTTGTCAAACCCCAACCTGCTGAAATAAGACTTGATTGTGCTTTCCTTTCGACAGGGAAAGCAAAGACAACTATTTCTCAAACTTGCTTCACCTGAAACCTATGGAGTTTTGTGGTCAGCCATGACTTGCCTTTCAGGGCAGTCATCCACCATGGGAGGGCTGCCTTCTCCCATGACCAATAAACAAAACATTCTCTCTCTCTTTTTAAAATTTTATTTTTAATTGGAAGATAGTTACTTTACAATCTTATGATGGCTTCTGCCATATATCAACATGAATCAGCCATAGGTATACATGTGCCCCCCTCCCTCTTAACCTCCCTCCCATCTCGTCCTTCATCCCATCCCTCTGGGTTATCGCAGAGTATCAGCTTTGGATTCCCTGCATCACACAGCAAATTCCCACTGGCTATCTATTTTATGTATGGTAATGTATATGTTTTAATACTACTCTCTCAAGTCATTCCCACCTCAGCCTCCCCCACTGTGACTGTAAGTCTGTTCTTTACCTCTGTGTCTCTTTTGCTGCCCTGCACATAGGATCATCAGTACCATCATTCTAGACTTCATATATACATGTTAATATTCGATATTTGTCTTTCTCTTTCTGACTTACTTCACTCTGTATGATAGGCTCTAGGTTTATCTGCCTCATTAGAACTGACTCACATGCATTCTTATTTTTAATAGCTGAGTAATATTTCACTGTGTATATGTACCACAGCTTCTTTATCCATTCATCTGTAGATGGATATCTAGATTACTTCCATGTCCTTGTTGTTCAGTCGTCAGTTGTGTCCAGCTCTTTGTGACCCGATGGACCGCAGCACACCAGGCTTTCCTGTCCTTCACCAGCTCCTGGAATTTGTTCAAACTCCTGTCTTGTTTCCATTGTTTCCCCATCTATTTGCCATGAAGTGATGGGACCATGATCTTAGTTTTCTGAATGTTGAGTTTCAAGCCAGCTTTTTCACTCTCCTCTTTTACCTTCATCAAGAGGCTCTTTAGTTCTTCTTTGCTTTCTGCCATTAGAGTGGTGTCACCTACATATCTGAGGCTATTGATATTTCCTCTGGCAATCTTGATTCCAGCCTGAAATTCATCCAACCCAGCATTTTAGCATGCTGTACTCTGCATGTAAGTTGAATAAGCAGGATGACAATATACAGCCTTGATGCATTCCTTTCACGATTTTGAACCATTTTATTGTTTCATGTATGGCTCTAACAATTGCTTCTTGATCTGCATACAGATTTCTCAGGAGACAAGTAAGGTGGTCTGGTATTCCCATCTCTTTAAGGATTTTCCACAGTTTGTTGTGATCCACACAGTCAGAGGCTTTAGCATAGTCAATGAAGAAGTAGATGTTTTTCTGGAACTCTCTTGCTTTTTCTATGATCCTTGGCAATTTGATCTCTGGCTTCTCTGCCTTTTCTAAATCTGGCTTGTACTTCTGGAAGTTCTTGGTTCACATACTGTTGAAGCCTAGCTTGGAGAATTTTGAGCATTACTTCGCTAGCATGTGAAATGACTGGAATTGTGCAACAGTTTGAACATTCTTTGGCATTGCCCTTCTTTGGGACTGGAATGAAAACTGACCTTTTCCAGTCCTGTGGCCACTGATGAGTTTTCCAAATTTGCTGGCATATTGAGTGCAGCACTTTCACAGCATCATCTTGTAGGCTTTGAAATAGCTTGGCTAGAATTTCATCCATCACCTCCACTAGTTTTGTTCATAGTGATGCTTCCTAAGGCCCTCTTGACTTCACACTCCAGGATGTCTGGCTCTAGGTGAGTGATCACAGAATGGTGGTTATCTGGGTCATTAAGATCTTTTTTGTATAGTTCTTCTGTGTATTCTTGCCACCTCTTCTTAATATCTTCTGCTTCTGCTAGGTCCATACCATTTGTCCTTTATGAGCCCATATTTGCATGAAATGTTCCCTTGGTATCTCTAATTTTCTTGAAAAGGTATCTAGTCTTTCCCATTCTGTTGTTTTCCTCTATTTCTTTGCACTGATCACTGAGGAAGGCTTTCTTATCTCTCCTTGCTTTTCTCTGGAACTCTGCATTCAGATGGGTATGTATGTCTTTCATTTTCTCCTTTGCCTTTCACTTCTCGTCTTTTCTCAGTTATTTGTAAGACCTCCTCAGACAACCATTTTGCTATTTTGTATTTCTTTTTCTTGGACGTTTTTGAACACCGCCTCCTATACAATGTTACAAACCTCCATCCATAGTTCTTGAGGCATTCTATCAGAACTAATCCCTTGAATCTATTTGTCACTTCCACTATATAATCATTAGGGATTTGATTTAGATCATACTTGAATGGCCTAGTGGTTTTCCCTATGTTCTTCAATTTAAATCCTAATTTTGTAATAAGGAGTTCATGATCTGAGCTAGTCAGCTCTCGTTCTTATTTTTTCATACTATATAGATCTTCTCCAAAAGCAGAGACATTACTTTGCCAACAAAGGTGCATCTAGTCAAGGCTATGGTTTTTCCAGTAGTCATGTATGGATGTGAGAGTTGGACTGTGAAGGAAGCTGAGCGCTGAAGAATTGATGCTTTTGAACTGTGGTGTTGGTGAAGACTCTTGAGAGTCCCTTGGACTGCAAGGAGGTCCAACCAGTCCATTCTAAAGGAGATCATCCCTGGGTGTCCTTTGGAAGGAATGATGCTCAAGCTGAAACTCCAGTGCTTTGGCCACCTCATGCGAAGAGTTGACCCATTGGAAAAGACTCTGATGCTGGGAGGGATTGGGGGCAGGAGGAGAAGGGGACGACCGAGGATGAAATGGCTGGATGGCATCACTGACTCGAAGGACGTGAGTTTGAGTGAACTCCAGGAGATGGTGATGGACAGGGAGGCCTGGCATGCTGCGATTCATGGGGTCGCAAAGAGTCAGACACGACTGAGCGACTGAACTGAACTGAACTGATAGATCTTCTCCATCTTCAGCTACAAAGAATATAATCAGTCTGATTTTGGTATTGACCATCTGGTGATGTCCATGTGCAGAGCTGTCTCTTGTGCTGTTGGAAGAGGATGTTTGCTATGACCAGTGCAATGTTCCAGCTATTGTAAATAGCTAGCCATGTCCTAGCTATTTTAAATAGTTCTGCAATGAACACTGGGGTACATGTGTCTTTTTAAATTATATCTTCTCCATCTTCAGCTACAAAGAATATAATCAGTCTGATTTTGGTATTGACCATCTGGTGATGTCCATGTGCAGAGCTGTCTCTTGTGCTGTTGGAAGAGGATGTTTGCTATGACCAGTGCAATGTTCCAGCTATTGTAAATAGCTAGCCATGTCCTAGCTATTTTAAATAGTTCTGCAATGAACACTGGGGTACATGTGTCTTTTTAAATTACGGTTTCCTCAGGGTATATGCCCAATAGTGGGATTTCTGGATTTATGTGGTAGTTTTATTCCCAGGTTTTTGAGAAATCTCCATAATGGTCTCCATAGTGGCTGTATCATTTTTCATTCCCACCAACAGTGCAAAAGAATTCCCTTGTAATAATACCCTTTCTAGCATGTATTGCTTGTACTTTTTGATGATGGTCATTTTGATGGATGTGAGATGATACCTCATTGTGATTTTTTTAAATTAATTTATTTTTTATTGAAGGATAATTGCTTTACAGAATTTTGCTGTTTTCTGTCAAACCTCAACATGAATCAGCCATAGGTATACATATATCCCTTCCCCTCACTGTGATTTGGATTTGCATTTCTCTGATGATGAGCAATATTGAGCACCGATTCCTGTGTTTACTGGCCATCTGTATGTCTTCTTTGGAGAAATGTCTGTTTAGGTCTTCTGCCCATTTTTTAATTGGGTTGTTTTTCTGGTATTGAGCTGCATGAGCTGTTTGCATATTTTGTAGATTAATCCTTTGTCTGTTGTTTCATTTGCTATTATTTTCTCCCACTTACCTTGCTTATAATTTCCTTCATTGTGCAAAAGTTTTAAATGTAATTAGGTTTCATTTGTTTATTTTTGTTTTTATTTCTATTACTCTAGGAGGTGGGTCATAGAGGATCTTGCTGTGATTTATGTCAAAGAGTGTTCTGCCTATGTTTTCCTCTAAGAGTTTTATAGTTTCTGGTCTTACACTTAGGCCTTTAATCCATTTTGAGTTTTTTTTTTGTGTGTGTGTGTATGTTGTTAAGAAGTGTTCTAATATCATTCCTTTACACATAGTTGCCCAATTTTTCCCAGCACCACTTACTGTAGACTGTCTTTTCTCCATTGTATATTTTTGCCTCCTTTGTCAAAGATAAGGTGCCCATAGGTCCATGGATTTATCTCTGGGCTTCTTGAATTGGAAGAATCAATACTGTGAAAATGACTATTCTACCCAAAGCAATCTATAGGTTCAGTACAATTCCTATTAAACTATGAGTGGTATTTTTCATGGAATTAGAACAGTTTGACAGTTTGTACAAAAGACCCTAAATAGCTAAAGCAATTTTAAGAAAAATGGAGAAGGAGGAACCAACCATTTTGACTTCAGGATATACTACAAAGCTACAGTCACCAAGACAGTATGGTACTGGCACAAAAACAGAAACATAGACCAATGGAACAAGAAATTCTCTTACTGAACCTACTGTTGAGGATCTTGCTCTCTCATTGTAGGGTCAGGACTCAGAACACTAAAACAGAATATTAGCCAATGATGCTTTTATCTAGTTTAATGCTGACTTCACTAACATACTCAGACTATGAGCCAAGTCAGTGTGTACACTTGGGTTAGCCCTGTAATGCACCACCCCACCCCCCACCCCCCCCGGACAGGATTCCTAGAAAAGCCACGAAAATATAACCAATGCCCTGTTGCAGCTTCATGCAACTGGAGGGAGCCCTTGTAAGGGTTCTCTAGCAGTTCCATTTGGAGAAGGCAATGGGAACCCACTCCAGTACGCGTGCCTGGAAAATCCCACGGATGGAGCAGCCTGGTGGGGTGCAGTCCATGGGGTCACGAAGAGTTGGGCACTTGTAGTTATCATCTGTTAGTCTCAGAATTCCTACAGCTGATTCTGATTTTACCAAGATCAAGGGCGTCTCACAGGAATTCCTCCCCATCTGCCATCATTCCCAACTTCACTCTGCTCGTCTAATTGTAACTTTATCCATCCCACATTGGTATATTTTATCCTCTTCATAATTCTTGAGCTCTTTCTCCTTCTTCCCTTCTCTTCAAAGGGGAAATAACTTCTCTTTCTCCTTTTTGATTCTTTACTGTTCTATCTTCAATCTCATGATCCCCAATGGCTCCTTTCTTTTTTTTACAGACATGTAAAATCTCTTCCATTTGGGGAAAAATACAATTTCTCTTGACTCTGATCCTACCTCCAACCTTCAAATTTTCTCTCTTCTTTACCTCTCTGTAGTTGCTATTTATAAGATTCTCATTACCTAATCTTCAGAATTTAGCTTCCACTGACCAATGAAATCAAATTGAATTCTTGAAGGCAGTAGTGACTTCCTCATCACCTGTGTTAACATTGTTTTTAAAGTCCTCATTTCATCCACTTCAACTCTTAACTACCCCTTTGGTTTGAAATTGATTTTTAAAACTCTCCTGGTGGTCCAGCGGCTAAGACTCTATGCTCCTAATGTAGGGAACCCAGGTTTAATTGCTGATCAGGGAAGTAGATCTCACATGCCACAACTAAATATCCTGCATGTTGCGACTAAGAGCCATCACAGTCAAATAATAAATAAATTACAATCTTCCTTACTCTTCCCAAACTCATTTTAATGATCTCAGTGTAAAATTTCCAATAAGAAATCTCATTGATTTCAGATTTGGACTATTGTAGTCCAAACCATCTTATGGTTTCCTTGCCCTTATTTTTCATTTTTACTTTTTTATAACCTATCCTAATCAATAACCTCAGATATTCAGATGACACCACCCTTATGGCAGAAAGGGAAGAGGAACTAAAAAGCCTCTTGATGAAAGTGAAAGTGGAGAGTGAAAAAGTTGGCTTAAAGCTCAACATTCAGAAAACGAAGATCATGGCATCTGGTCCCATCACTTCATGGGAAATAGATGGGGAAACAGTGGAAAAGGTGTCAGACTTTTTTTTTTGGGCTCCAAGATCGCTGCAGATGGTGATTGCAGCCATGAAATTAAAAGACGCTTGCTCCTTGGAAGAAAAGTTATGACCAACCTGGATAGTATATTCAAAAGCAGAGACATTACTTTGCTGACTAAGGTCCACCTAGTCAAGGCTATGGGTTTTCCTATGGTCATGTATGGATGTGAAAGTTGGACTGTGAAGAAAACTGAGCGCCGAAGAATTGATGCTTTTGAACTGTGGTGTTGGAGAAGACTCTTGAGAGTCCCTTGGACTGCAAGGAATTCTAACCAGTCCATTCTGAAGGAGATCAGCCCTGGGATTTCTTTGGAAGGAATGATGCTAAAGCTGAAGCTCCAGTACTTCGGCCACCTCATGCGAAGAGTTGACTCATTGGAAAAGACTCTGATGCTGGGAGGGATTGGGGGCGGGAGGAGAAGGGGACAACCGAGGATGAGATGGCTGGATGGCATCATGGACTCGATGGACGTGAGTCTGAGTGAACTCCGGGAGATGGTGATGGACAGGGTGGCCTGGCGTGCTGCGATTCATGGGGTCGCAAAGAGTCGGACACGACTGAGCGACTGAACTGAACTGAAATCCCCTCTGCCCCCCGCCCCATAAACTGTTTTTTAAAACGATTTGCATGCAATCTCTTTATAATGACCATGTTAATGTGCGTCTTTAACAATAGTACTTCACCGTATTCACACGTTCTTTTTTGTCCAGGGATCCTGATTGTTCTGCTGCGCCACCAGGTGGCCGGTATTGGGAAGTTCGCCTCTAATACTCAACAACTTTTTCTTTCAATCTCTGTCTCTCCTCCCTTCTTTCCTTCCTTTCCTCCTCTCTTGACTGACTTTTTTGGGGGGGCTTTAATTTATGGTATGCCTTAATTCAGCACTTTACAATGTGTCACGTACTGGACTAGGCCTTAGGCAAGACAAATGAAGGATTGTGTGTGCAAATAATAAGGAAAGGTTTCTAAGACATTTACAAATATTTATTAATCACCTGTTACGCTCCAGGCACTGTTTAAATCCTTGATATACATTGGCAAACAAACAAACAAACAAACAAAAAGTTCCTGCTTTTGTGAGGTTTACATACAGGGGAGATACACAGAAAATCGTATATATGATAAATGAATTAATAAATGGGAAAGCCATAAATGCTCTAAAGGAAACAAAATAGATCAGGGTCAAGGGGACTGGGAGTGCCACGGGCTGGGTGTAACTTTAACAGGGTTATCAAGGGAGATAATTGAGGTACCATTTGAGCAAAGACTTGTAGGGGGTGTGAACCCTTCGGGTAACTGTGGGGAGAACCGTCCAGACACAGCAGCCTCCTATAGCTTCTGCCTGGAGAAAGAGCAGGTTGCAAGACAAACAGGAGAGCGAGGAAGTGAGGGGAAGAAGACAGAGAGGAGGGGGAGGAAGACTCTGTGTCCTCAAGGCCTTGGAAGCTGGCTTTCCTCAGAGGGAAGCCAGGAGCCATTGCAGGTTCTGTGACAGCTTCTGACTTATATTTTTTAAAGAACACCCTGGCAGTCATGCAGAGAGACAAACTGTTAAAATGTTTTATCCATATAATGCTAATCGTCCAGTGTGATTCCACACGTTTACAAAAGCTGTATGTGTGTTTTATGTAAGAGAGGAAATATATTTGTATACTAAGTGAATATATCAATACACACATAGATGTCAGTTCATAGCAAATCATCTGGAAGGACAAAATTTCAACAGAAGGGAGTGAGTAGGAAGGGGATGAAAAGCGAGCTTTTTATCTTACATTTGCTTGGATTTCTTTTTTTAATTGTAAGCATGTGTCTCTCTTGTAATGTCAAAACAATACCATTAGAGATGTGGCTGACTTCCTGTTTGAGGAGAAAGTGGTATATAATGGGAAAGATCACCCCATGACTGTCTTCTTGCATATAGTTACTTATGTACTCAGTCATGGGACAGGCCATTGAGAGGATACTGAAGCAATATCTGAAACAATTCCTACTCTAAGAATATTTTTTGAGGAACTTCCCCGGTGGCCCAGTGGCTAAGAATTGCCTTGCAGTACAGAGGGCATAGGTTCGATCCTTGGTCGGGGAACTAAGATCCCATATGCCACAGACCAATTAAGTCTGCCTGTGGCAGCTACTGAGCCTGCACAATGAAGATCTTGCTGACACAGCTAAGATCTGACACAACTAAGACTTCACACAACTAAGACCAGAGGCAAATAAGACCTTATGCAATTCAGATGCAACAGAGCCCAGCACCTGTCAAGACTAGCTTCACGGCCTGTGTTTGCAGGAAAGTAGACAGGGCTGATGCCCTTGCCATCTATTCTCCTAAGTACACGTATTATGAGTAGTACTGGTGACTTCAGTTGCTTATGAAGTATTTTCTAACTCTGCACCTCTCCAATAGAGTAGCTGACAGCTCTGGGTGGCCATTGAGTGCTTAAAGTGTAACTAGTCCAAACTGAGATATTCTCTTGTATGAACAAAAGAACAAAAAAAATCTCACTCATGACTTGTATGTTGGTCACATGCTGAAAGTACACTATTTTAGATGTATTGGGTTAAATAAAATATGCTAAAATTAATTTTGGTTGTATCTTTAAAAAAAAAATTAGAGTAGCTGACAGCTCTGGGTGGCCATTGAGTGCTTAAAGTGTAACTAGTCCAAACTGAGATATTCTCTTGTATGAACAAAAGAACAAAAAAAATCTCACTCATGAGTTGTATGTTGGTCACATGCTGAAAGTACACTATTTTAGATGTATTGGGTTAAATAAAATATGCTAAAATTAATTTTGGTTGTATCTTTTAAAAAAAAAATTGCCCTGGCTACGCCACATAGCATGGGGGCTCTTAGTCCCCCAACCAGGAATTGAACCCATGCACCACGCACTGGAAGCCTGAAGGCTTAACCACTGGATTACCAGGGATTTCCAGTGTTGGCTGCTTCTTTTACTTTTTCTAATGTGGCTACTAGAAAATTTAAGCTCACACAAGTGACTGTCATCCTTACTCTATTAGCACTGATCTAAAACATGATGCCGATTTGGCAATGAGCACAGGCAGGTGCTGTCAGGGAAATTAAAATGGAGGTAGTCTGGACGGAGGAGCCTGGTAGGCTGCAGTCCATGGGGTCACTGAGGGTTGGACACAACTGAGCGACTTCACTTTCACTTTTCACTTTCATGCATTGGAGAAGGACATGGCAACCCACTCCAGTGTTCCTGCCTGGAGAATCCCAGGGGTAGGGGAGCCTGGTGGGCTGCCGTCTATGGGGTCGCACAGAGTCGGACACGACTGAAGTGACTTAGCAGTAGCAGCAGTCTGGTTCAGGCTTCAGAAGTAGGAGAGCTGGCCTCTGACTGACTTCTGACCTTGCCGGAACCCCGCCTGGACTACATGCCTGAGTACAAGCACACCAATTGTCACCAGCAAGTCAAGTGGCATTTAAGATAAGAAATGGGTCTTGGAATTTCTTAAGCCACTGGGTACCTGGCCAGTTCCCCAGGGTCTAAGGAATCTTATGATTCACAAGGTGAAACAAACAGCATTGTAAATTTAAAGAAAAACCAGAGCGGCATTTTTGTACACAAACTGATATCAGTTTGCAGTCTGGGATTATAAATCAGTTCAGTTCAGTTCAGTCACTCAGTCGTGTCTGACTCTGCAACCCAATGAATCACAGCATGCCAGGCCTCCCTGTCCATCACCATCTCCCGGAGTTCACTCAGACTCACCTCCATCGAGTCAGTGATGCCAGCCAGCCATCTCATCCTCTGTCGACCCCTTCTCCTCCTGCCCCCAATCCCTCCCAGCATCAGAGTCTTTTCCAATGAGTCAACTCTTTGTATGAGGTGGCCAAAGTACTGGAGTTTCAGCTTGAGCATCATTCCTTCCAAAGAAATCCCAAGGCTGATCGCCTTCAGAATGGATTGGTTGGATCTCCTTGCAGTCCAAGGGACTCTCAAGAGTCTTCTCCAACACCACAGTTCAAAAGCATCAATTCTTCGGCACTTAGTCTTCTTCACAGTCCAACTCTCACATCCATACATGACCACTGGAAAAACCATAGCCTTGACTAAACGGACCTTAG